>VZTH01004813.1:44640-56725 GCA_013397815.1 Aleadryas rufinucha | reverse complement strand
GCAGGCACGTTGAGGTTGGGGATACAGGGGTGTTTTTTCCCTGGTTGGCCAACTGGGTGTGCCTTTTTTTTTTTTTTGGTCAGGGCTAGAGACTGAAGTGAAAAGATTGTCTGCTTTTTTTATAGAAAAAGAGAAAAAAAAGACTCCATTAATACCTGAACTGTGACACTTTTATATGCACAAGGCTCAAAAGAATTGGTTTGCAATATGTATTTAAATATCTTGAATTGGGAAGATTGTCCCAGTGGATCTGATTCTTTTTACTGTTTTATAAGGAATCCAATAAATATTTGACCTAGAATTGCTTCCTACATTAAATGCCTTCATGTGCTTAATGTTCTGCACAACCCTAACACTGTGCAAGGGAGGAAGGGGAGTTGTTAAAATCATTCCTGACCAGGGCAGATTGTGTTTCTGCAGCAGGGCTGCTTTGGTAAAGCTGCAGATGAAGAGCTTGAGCCACAGAGCTTGGTTTCTGTGGTTGAGCTGTAGGAGCTGCTTCAGTGCAAAGCCCTGATGCTGCAGCATCAGCCTGTGCTGGGCTCCAGAACAGACTTGGAGATGGATCCCAGTCACCACCTTCCAAGGGAGTGTTTACTGGAAGTTAAGAACTCGCCTTTTATCTAGTTCAAAATAAACATCTGAAATGTCTGCAGGACCTGATTCAAACTGAATCTGAAAGCCCCAGTAGCCAGCCCTGGTCTGGGGGTAAGGAAGGGCCTGGGGTAGTACTGCTGCTGGAAAAAAACATGGGTCAGCCCAGGACTGGCACTTTTTGCTCCAAGTGTGAAGTGCAGGGCTTTGTCCTGTTTGCTTTGCTCTTAGCAAACTGTATTTGTCTACAAACACAAAAATGCAAAACACTTTGCAGCTGTCCTGGGGAGAGAGTCAGCACAGAGCAGCTGCCTCACCCCACTCCCAGGCTGGGTGCAGAGACACAGCTGTGGAGAGACCCATCCAGAGTCCAAATGGGGGGATAGTCCTTGGAGCAGGGATCCAGCATTCACTGGCCTGGTATCCCTAGTGGAGCCATAGCCAGGCTTTGCTTATTGCAAGACGGCTCCCCTAAAGTGATGGACAGGAATGATCATCTCTTATTTTTTCTTTTTCCCTTGTATTTTTCCCAAGAAAACAACCCTTATTAAGGAGTATATAAAGGATTTGGATTTTCTTACTTGGATGGATTTAGATGTAAAGGCTGAGCTTGGAGCATGTGAAGATATTTGGTGGGGGTTTGGTTTGTTGTTTTTCTCCTGACTTTAAAGTGCAAATCAAAGTCTCAGATGCCCCTCAGTGAACCAGACACGCTTGGCTACACTTGCAGCTGTGCAGCTTTAGACTGTTTTTCTGGAAATTAAGTCCTTTTTTGTTTTTCTTCCTTAATGAAGGGTCAAAATCTTACTTCTGCTGGCACATCAAAAGGCTTTTGGAACACATGGCACACAGCTCTCTGAATAGATTATTTATATTGCTCAGTACAGTCAGTTTCACAGCACAACTTCTGCTTGTCTGGGGAGTTCTGCACTGGTTAAGGCTGGAGCAAGTCCTGTGCTGTGTAAGGTTTTGACTGGAAATACATTAAAACAGCTTCCCTATTAGAAACTTGGTCCTTGTTAGGAGGTGTACTGGTATTTGGGGTTTTGCTCTTGCTATAGGGCTGCGCAGTGCAATCCTGCAGTGGGTGAAGAGTGCAGATTTGGCCATAGCAAAGTTCCTTATCCTAAAGTGACATGGCCTTCACCTTAGCCTTTAGCTGAGCCTGTCTGAGAAGGTTCACACTAGGCAATAGCAGGACAAGTAAGATGTGGGGGAAGGTTCTCCCTCTCAATCCTTGAGTAGCCAGTGCTGTTTCAGCAGCCCTGTTCCCGTCTCTGAAATGGTGCTGTGCAATTGTTTCCATTGCACTCCACACTGATTGCTCAGCCTCCTTCCTGAGCTGTCTGAGCAATGTGCAATCTTTATACACATCCCTGTGACTCCAAGTGCTCGGTGACACTCTTGGAGGTGAGAACAAATGCATCTCTAAGCAGTTGTTGCAGTGGAGGTCTGGGAGCTCTCTGGGATAGCATGAAGGGCTGTGAGGACCAAGCCTGAACATATTCCCCCTCATGAGAGAAGGAAGTGTTGTGATGCCCACTTCAGAGCTGAAAAAAATTGAAATTTACAGTCCATGACCTGCCTTTGCTCTTTGGGCAGCAGGAGCTCAAACTGTTTTCCCATGTCCTATTCTACTGTATTTAAAGTCTGTGGTTAAACTGTCATTGTAATGTGGGAGTAAAACCCTAGAGTCTGTTCTTGCCTTCTACCAAGTGTATAGAGACTAAAGAATATCAGTGACCTTTCATTTTCCACTGAAATTACTTTGGTTCCCAACTTACTGTTAACTCGTGAGTGGTTCTTTCAGTCATCTGGTAACGTGAGCCTGTCCAGCAGCATAAAACACACACAACCTTAGCTTCAAAACTTGTTTTATCTTTGCCAAATGAAAGCTTCACTGCAGTGTTCTCTGTAAAATATTTATTGTGAAATGGATAGCTGGAGCCTTAAGGAGACCTTGAGTATATTGCTCCAGGTGCTTCATATCGCTGAGAAGTTGGACTTGATCATTGTTATCTTCAAGCCCTGAAAGAAATGCGTTTCCTTGGCTGGAGGAGGAGAGAGAGGAGCAATGATGCACCTGAATTATTAGCAGTAGGTGTGTGTTTATATCTATTATATACATATCTATATACAGAAGAGATGAGGGGAGAGCCTAAGCCAATCACTCCCCTTAGCAATACACGTGGACAGCACAATGTGGGAGGAGAGGGAAGGTGTCAGCAAGGACAGTATGGAAACACCTGCCAAACCCTGGAGTGTCCAGAAATCCACTGCCACCTTCCTGTTCACTCTGTGCTAGTGAAATGGGAGGTTGTTTGGATGTGGGCTGTGGCTGATCTTCCTACTGCCTTCTTGGGCAGAGAAGTCAACTTCACGGCTGTTCTTCCTCATCTCCTTCTGGCCCACGAGCAAACTGCAGAGCATTAAACCTCTGTTACTATTCCCCACTCAGGACTGTGCTGAAGGTCTTGCCTTCAGTTCTCCCTCGCAGGAGAGCTATTTCTCAAGATAGCAGGGCCCAAAGCAGTAGTTTCTTCTTTATGTTTTGTTCCAAAATACGAGCCTTGGCATGAGCTCAGTACTAACTGAGCTGTCTGTAAGGATCTTCCAGAGTGCACTTAAATCTTGCTGGTTGCTTTTGGCTGTTTCCCTCTTTGAGGCAGCACATGGTGTGAATAACAAACCATGCTTGCCACCTGCTCTGCTGCCACGGTGCTTGCAGCACTAATGAGCTGATCAAGCAACTGGAAAATCACCACCCCACCCCCAGCAGCTGGAGCTCCTACAGCAACAATATGATTTAATTGTTAAATATGCAAAAAATCAGTCAAGATTGAACCTATTTCTGTAGGTCTCTGGCAACTGTTTTCTCCTAACACATGGATATAATTTAATTCCTGGAGATGCTTCCACACCCAGCCTCCCTCCTTTTCAATTCTGGAAAGGCAGAGTATACATGAGCTCAGTTTGGCCTTGCCATGTAAATGTCTTTGTGGTTGTCAAGTCCTCTTTGGACAAGTTCTCTGCTAAAACTCCCCTGTGGCTGATCTATAGCATTGCTCAGTGATGCCTCACTTTAAAATACACCACAGCCTTGCAGTTTTGGGTTTGGAGCACCACCTGCAGTGGGGGTGGCTGGCAGACCCTTCTGTAACCTCCTGCTGCCAAATTCCTGCTGCGCACAAATTCCTGCAGTGTAAGGAAGGAGAAGAAGCCAGGGTAAATCGGGATGAAAATTTTTTGACAATTTGGAATAAATAAAGACTTCCTCCCTGATTACAAAAGCAGCTAGAAACGTCTAGTCGAAATTCAAGAGGCTGCTTTGTAGGCTCACAAGCTGTAATGGGTTCTGGTTTGTCATCCCTTAGGAAATTTTAATCCTTGCTGAGCAGAAGGGATGTGATGCTCAAGGACGTGGCAGGTCTGTTGGAAGCTCACGGCGGATCTTTATTTCTCTCTGAGGGACTCAAGAAATCACTAACCCTGCAATGTTACTTAAATTGAATTACATTGAATTAGCTGCTCCATGGAATGGGAGCCTGCACCACTCCTGTTGCTGCTGAGGTCCAGAAGTGCTTTTTAAGCACACAGCTTGTGCACCAAGACAGCAATAAACCACATCAAGGTTTTCACCACTGTTTTAAGGGTTTGTAATGATTCAGGGAATATCATGTGTAGTGGCAAATCCAGACCTCATCCTACTAATCAGGAAAGAAATACCCTCCTGTGGCCTGTTGATTTAAGGTTTTGGTTTGGTTTGATGCTAATGGGTCGCTGCAGATGAATATCCACCCACCTCTCCTCTCTCTTTCTGTCTTTCTCTCCTTTCCCCATGGACCAAAGTTGGAGCAGGTTCTCCAAGTCACTTCTTTGCAAAGCATATCACCTCAAGAGGCACTGTGCTGTATGAATTGCCTCTCATGGGGTAGTTCACCAGCCCCAGGGCATGTTGCACAGATCCCTGCACGGGTTTATTTTAAGGCCAGCAGCCTCTGCACTGTTCACTGGCTTATTTCTCCCTCCCTTCCCACTGGGACAGCACCAATCATGCCTTTAACCATCTCCCTTCACCCCAGCCTTCGTTTTCTTCAGGAATTTGATGAACAGTGTTCATTTAGCATGAAAGAGAGACAGCTGATTTTCAAGGGCAAAATCCTTGGTTTCTTTGGCACCAAAAAGTAAGGAAATAATTCATAAGTTGCCTAGTAGAGGCTTCAGAAGGGACCTGCTGTCACACATGCTGCCACAGCACCTCGTTGTGACCCATCTTAAAGGCTGTTAATCGTCCCAAAGCTGGTCCCTATGTCGAAAGGATGAGAAGCCAAATAGTCCTTATAGCTCCCATCGATGAGTTTGTCAGCGTTGTTTTTGGCAAACCAGCAGTTGACTTCCTGCTGGCCATTGTAGATCCTCCTCTGCTTCCACACAACAGGAACGAGCCGTCCCTTCACCTTCAGGGTGTTTGTGGGGTTTGCCTTCAACGCCTCAGTTTGGTTCTGCCCAGCCCCCTGGCGATGTGTGATTAGAGATTCCTGGAGAAGTTTGACTTCGTGGTTCAAGAACTGACCTGCAAGGCAAGATAAAATAAGAGTCGGTGACTGGCCGATTTGTGCCTGTTTATAAATTGTTGTGGTTTGGTGGTTTGTGTTTTTTTTTTTGGTAGGACACATTTGAGGATTCTCAGCTTATGGGTTTCTAAAGGGCTTCTCTGCAAGAGCAGGATGAATCTTGTTCCTGTGATTCTTTTTCAAGTCCCACAAACACAGAGGTTAGAATAAAACCCTACCTTTTTCTTTCTTTAACCACAGGTCGAGATACACTAAAGGAGCTCAAGGGCTTTTTTAGGTGCCACTTGTAAGTTCCCTACTGTGGGACATGATTACTAGAGGTTAATAACCCACACAATGCCCATCAGCAAGCAAAAAGTTCTAGGCCTGAAGCCTCAAGTTCTCTTCCCTTGCCTTCTTGGGAGCAAGTTCTTCTAGGCCAAACCTAAGTGTGGATTTAGAGGTTTGTGCATGAGAGTGGCCTGAGTCTAAAACCCCACTCCTAAGAGATCACCTCCTGCTTCACCTGAGGGTGTCTGAGTGACACAGAAACTATGGCAGAAGTTTTAGAGTTCTGCACCTGTACATGACCAAAACCATTGCTACTTCTCATTGGCTGAGCCTACCTAAAGCCTAGTTCCTTCAAAAGGCAGGGGTGGCTCTTCTTTCACTTCACATTTGAAAGAAAGGGGCCACAAAAAGTTCTTGTGGAAGATTTGGTTTCTGTCTCTGTATTGGGACCATCAGGCATGTGTATTCTTATAGTAACTGTATTGAACAATCACTAAAAGAGTGGAAATGTGAAAAACAGGCACAGCTGGGATAGGGAGAGGTAGCTTATACAGGGAAAGACAGGAGAGGAGTTGGAGGCACTAAAAATAGAGAAGATGTTTGAGAGAAGACGTAAAAGTCTCACCTGGGAACTTAATCCCTACCTGCCTTGTTCCTTCCCTCCTGTCTCTGCTCAGAAAGATCATTTTTGTCTGATTTACAGCTCTGAACCTGAGAACCTGTCACCTACCCAGTAGCCCATGGGAGTCAGAAGAGAGGCCTTTACTGTTGGAGATGTAGAACCCCAGGTGGTTCCTCTGGTATGGGGCTGGCTTCTTGTAGTGGTGGATGAGGATGACGAAGCTGATGGAGTCCCGGATCGTCACGGTGATGTTGGAGTAGGCAGAGATGGACACCTCGAGGCTCCGGCTTCGCACGACAGCACTCCGGCCACAGGACAGGACAAGCCTTTCCCCATCATCCAGGATGACCCTCTTGGGTGTGATCTCCAGGTAAGACCTCTCTGGCTTATTGCTGAGGATGGTGATGGTGCTGAAGTAAGTCCGATGCTTCTTGTGGCCGTTGGGTGGTGCGGGAGCCCCAATTAATTGCCCATTCACAGTTACACCTTGCAGGAGAACAATCAGTAAATGAAAGCTGGAACCCAGGACCACAGAATCACAGAACAGTCTGAGTTGGAAGGGGCCCAGCAGGAACAGGTCTGTTTGTCTCAATGACACAAGCCTTGCGACTGAGGACATGCAGGCTCGCCACCTCGTGCTCAATTATTTCACTTACCAGTATTCAAAAGAGTATAATCAGTCTGTTATAAATTTATTACCTCATACAGAGCACATAAATTTACCCAAGCTCAGAAATACCGGCCTTCTCTGCAGGCAGGTGCCCCCAGCCCCATTAATCCTCATACAGTGTACACAGGACCACAAAAAGAACCGCTTTTGAGTATTCTAAGGTGCAGATCCCACTGAGTCAATTAAAGCCTAGATGTCCACAGTAAGATTCCCAGTCACTTTAATAATTTTTTGTGACCTGTTGTCCATAAGACAGTGACTCACTTCCCACAAGCCTCCTAACACACACTGAACAGTGACAATTAAGGAGGAGGCTTGTTGCTAACCCAAGCCATTAACACTGAGATGAAATTATCTCCATATCCCATCATTCCTGATGGGATCTCTCATTTCTGTCTTCAAAGACTCAAGGTTCTAGTGCTACGGAGTCTCTTTTCCTCAAGCTCATTCTGCATTTGAGCCACAAAATCATTCAAGCAATAGCACAAACAGTCTGTGAAAGAAGTTGAAAGGAAACATTGCTTGGAGTGGTATCTTACTAAGGCAGACATGAACACAGAAATACGGGCTATAGACCACTGCCACACAGAACAGAATCCTCACAACTTTATTGTGGGTTTTTGTAGAACAAGTCTGTGAATTGTCTCTGATTTCAACACCCCTTTCTCCCACTGTTGCCCTGCTCAGGACATAATCTGCTTATTAGCTGCCCTGCTTAGAATTCCAGATCGGATCAGACCACACTTTGGGCCCCTGAGGCTCAGACTGGCTTGGGTAAAGCACATCCTGAATCACATGGGTTTTCTCAAGACTATCACGACTTGCTAACCAGTCTGGTGCTTTCTTTACTAAAAGAGCCATGGTGCTTGGTGAGCCTGTTTGGGTGCTTTGCTCTGTCCTAAACCAAACAGTACTGTAAGTAAAGAGGGAAATTCCCACAGCACAGCAATTTTAGCAAGTCCAAATCTCTTATTTGCAAGTTGTGACTTTGTAACTGGGTGAAGCTGATCCATAGAAGAAACTTTTCTAATTTCCTATCACTTTCTTGCCTAGGTGCTTGGTCTTACTGCTGCAGGGGTGGCCTTACACTTTGGTTTTCCTCCCCAAGAAACTGCTTGACTCGGCTGCTCACCAGATTCCTTGTGATCAGAGACCAGCCGGAGAATGTCCCCTGGTTCTCCATCAATATTGAAGCAGACAGAGAACTTGCTGGAGGGAAAATCGATGACGAAGTGAGGGTCCCCATCCGCTGAGAAGACATAGAAAAAGAGATAATAAATGTGAGAGGTTCACACAAAACTGCAGTGTCCAAGATTGCAACAAAACCGTTTAAAGTGTGTTTGTCCCTGTTTTTTCTAAGTCCTCCTGGTTTGTTGTTTTTAGAGGGTCAGATGGAGTTTGCCAGGAAATGTCAAGTTTTGGTTTGTTTTTCGCAAAGATTGTTTTGTTTTTCTCACAGAAGAGGTTGGGTTTTCAATGACAACTCAAAACCCAAAACAGTCCAGATGAAAATCAGGATATTTTCTTCCTGGAATATAACTTCAGTGATTTATGGGAATTATCATGTAGGTGTTTTGAACTCCTCTCCTCCATGCTTTCTTGGCAGGCTACATCCCCCACAGCACACACAAATGTACTTTCTAACCAAGGGCTGGTGCATTGGGTGCACCTCGCACTGGCCCCTCCTGGCCTTCAGTATCAGATTGGAGCAGTCAACAGCAGCTGTTGACCCCACAATCTTAATTTTTCAACAGTCCTTGACCTATCAACTATCAGACAGCTGCCATTATTAAGGCAAGCCAAAAATCCTAGTGTCTAAAGTAAAATTGACCCTATCAAGAGAAATTCAAGTCAGAATTCTTGATCTGGACTTATTCTTCAGTGTTTAATATTTGAAAAGTTAAGTAGAGGTGCAGGACCAACAGGAAAATTGTAAAATACTATAGAATTTTCTCTTTTTTCCGTCTTCAATGACATTTTTGATGTTTCAGCATTATTACTTTATAAAAGATTTTTTGACTATTTCTAGTCCAGAGAGAATGCGTTTCTGTTCTCCCCTAACCTGCAGAAGTCTCAGACATGAGAATCGAGTGTTACAGATCATCTGCCTTGCTCACACTCCTTCTCATTACCCATCCTCTCTGTATTTTAGTTTTGTTTTCATTTTCCTGCCTACTCTGTAGGTCTAACAAACAGAATTTTGGCTGGTCACTGGGATGGTTATACCACAGTGATATGCATCTGAGGTTTCCATAAATCAGCCACTGTTATTTTGCATTATTAAAAGTATGAAAACAGGCACTGACCTGAAGTCTTGGAGATTTTAATTCTCTGTTTATCGTGCTCTCTGCGTATACCTAGAAGTGGGGAAGGAAGGCTGTTACAATTACCACCTGAGCAGCAGAAAGAGACATATTATAATAATGTCCCCCAAATATAATTCAGAGAGATTATGGGAGATATTCCTGCAGCCTTTAAGCTTCATGTATAACACCAGTTTTTCAACAGTTTCTACCGAGCAGTAAGTGCTTCAAGGGGGTAAGTGAGGGGCCTAAAAGGTTTGCTTAAGGTTACCCAGCCCACAATTAGCAAAATTGATATGAAAATCTCAGCTTTACCCCTCAGTTCATTGTCTAGATCACCCCTGTGCCAAAGTCAGCCATGAGACATTGCCCATGCAAAAAGATTTTTTGCCAGAACAAGGCTATTCTTCTCTCATACCTGGTGGGGCCTTGTGCCCCTGCAGGCTCTGCACCTTCTCCCCAATGCCGTCAGTAGAAGGGCTGATAAACTCCTCCTGAGGTGGCTCTGAGTGGAGTCCAGCCTCCTTCATCTTCAGAACAGTGAAGGGGGTAACAAAATTGTAAGCCAGGGCCATTGACTTGGCTTTCTCCATCAAATTGTCCTTTTCCTGACTGTCGTCACTCTTCAGCCGAGAGTTGAGCAATTCCTTGATGGTGAGGTAACTCCACGCCCTCTCGATGTAATTACTATCCCCTTTGCCATCCTCCAGGCCAGGGACGCCTCTGATGTCATTCCTGCTCAGCAGGTCAATGGCCACATCTGTTTTGAGGAGGATGTACTTCTTGGAATTGCTGGCAGTCACCTCCACGTGGAGTTTATCCGAGGTGCGGTTGATGAGCTTCCCGGCTATGATAATTTCAGAGCCATTGAAGTAGTTGGGGAAGAAGTTCTGGGTGACCTGCTCCACATCGTCTTCAGGGTAATCAACACGGATGTCGGAGAGAAGGGGTGTCCCTATTTCATCATAGAACCTTAAACAAGACACATTTCTCACCGTTAGCGCTGTGTGAACGCACTCTTGCGCTTGTACGTGGCCAAGGACACAGTCGGGTTATCTAAAATGGCTCCTAAGTCATTCAGGGGCTGCTTCAGCCATCAGGAACCAAATTTAACTACCACATCCACGCTAACTGGGCCCACAGAAACAGGATGGTCTCTGGCCTTAGAACTTTTCAAAACCTGAGTGGACAAAGCCCTGAGAATCCTCACCTAAACTTGAAGTTAGCTCTTCTCAGAGCAGGAGGTTCAATTACAGGATCTCCAGAGGTCCCTGTCAACCAAGATTATTCTCTGCCTCATTTTAGTCCTCACTGTTCCTTAGACATCTAGAAACAGAGTCTCATAAGTATGTTCAGAACCATCCCAGCATGGCCTGGCAGTCACCTCCCTTTCACTATGATTCCAGATGTCTGCAAGGAGATATTTGTGATCAGTTAAGTGTTTACATAAAAGTAAATTCTTGGCTTCCAAGGCTCACAGAAAACACCCCAGTTATTAAAAATTGTACTTAGACAAGATGCTGTTACCCAAAGGGGTCTAGTGGTATTACACACGGTATCCCAGAGCCAGAAACTGTAAGCCCAAAATGCTAGGTCCCCCCAAAGCTGAAGAGAATCCAAACCAAAGTTTCTGAATCTCTGGAAGACCCCTAGATTGGGTTGGTCAGTATAGGACAGGCAGGAATACAGTTTTCTGAGGGCCAACAGAGAAAGAAAATCAAGATGGAATCTCACTATGCCCCCCATAAACGAGGACATTTCCAAGGAATGGAGGAATTCTAGCTGCTGTATACATGCAGCCTGGCACGAGAGAACTCACTGCCTCATGGCTGATTTTCTGCTGGACCAAGGCATGGCTTCCATGGAAACAGGGAGGTTAACCCCTAAATGCCTTGTTAATGTGACCTACCACACTTGTGAGAACACCTCACTCTGGACAGCCCAGAAAACCTTCACCAGGCTCAAGGCCCAAGTTTACAGTACTGTGTTTTCCCTACAGCAATGTGCTTTTGAAGGTTCCTCCCAAGCTGCTCCAAGAATGCCATATTTCCCATTTAAATGCCAAACTGCTCATCTCTTGGCAAGTCATTTGAGTTTAATTTGGTAAATAAACAAAGAATTGGCCTCAGCCCTTTTTTTAAAGCTGCATTTATTTGACTCATCTGGTTAAACAGATTGTCTGGAAGCTAAAGTCACACTTTCTGCTTTATACTCTCTCCAAGGGAGCCCAAAGCCTGAATTGGTTGACTTTCTTTTAAAGTCTGTCTGAGCGCTCCGTGTCTTTCATGCAGAGACCTCACCAGATTTAAAAACATGACTGAATTAAATTTGAGAACTCTCTGTAAATTAACTTCTGGGTTGTAACAAATGGTGGACATACACAACCTGTCTTACAGTACAATTCAAGGAAGCGTCTGTATAAAAATACAACCCATTGAGCACAAAAAAAATCACATTGGCACCCATTTAGGTTTTCCCCCCAACTGGGGTTGAATTGGCCTCCAGCAGTGATTGTGCTTTTCTGTATAAATTTGGCACCAGATGCCAAATGGGTTTGCCATGACTGAGTTTGATAAACAGTGAGCTGTTCATCAGAGAGAGGCGCTTGAACAAGTACTTGCAGTGCTGGGCTCCCGCAGCCCAATCAATCAGAACATCCTCTTTTTGCCAGGGAATGCCACTTGCTATCCAAAATGCATGTCCTGAGGAGGAAATGACGTGGGTGGGGTGACAGAGGGATCTACAGAATGCGGTTTAGAAGGAATTCTTGTCCATGCACAGAAGGCATGGACACATGAAGGCAAAGCTCTGGTGGAAGGTGCATGGATTCATTGCTCCAGAAGAGTTAGGCACAAGCCAGAAGAGAGGTCAATACTCAATGATTCTCTCTTTTCGGTTTCTGTGGTTAAAACACTAACATTTTGGGAGTGAAAGCCAAACATTTTGTGGTAGGTTGAGCCTGAGCTGATGGACAGCTCGTTTGACCAGTGGCGCTTTTCAAAATTTCCATATTTAAAGGCTGGAGAAGACAGGAAGTGCTCTCTCTTTTTGG
>VZTH01004813.1:13414-44451 GCA_013397815.1 Aleadryas rufinucha | reverse complement strand
TAAAAAAAAGACTACCCCATGTTGTGGCCCATGTGATCCCATATCTATGGGAGAGAGTTGCTTGTTTTCCCGGTGGCAGCTTTAATCCCGGGCGGGGGCTGTTGGACTGGGGCTGATACGGTTTTGGGAGACCACAGATTGCAAAGGAAACCTCTTTTCTCCTTAACTAGTGGATAGATTCTTAAAAATTGTGAATGCTGACCAAGAATTATGTAATGTCCTTTGTGCTGGTTTGGGGAAGAAGAAAGGAGGAGGGGGGTGTGAGTGAAAAGAGGGATTCTGCTTTGATTTTCTTATTATTTTCTTTTCTCTTTTAGTTCTGTTAATAAACTTTTCATTTTCTTTAAGTTTTGAGCCTGTTTTGCATTCCTCCAAATCTCCTATCTCACAAAAGATAAAGAGGTGAACTGAAACCACTACACATTTTTATTTGGAAACACTGACACGTTGCCAGACATTTTGGTCAGAGCTGTGGTCATATATCTTTCTGCTGTTCCTTACCAGGGTGTCCCCTTGGACTACAGCTCCTTGATCACAGAAGAGGAACATAATCTCTGGTCTTACTGAAGGATGAGGATTGCAGGAAACTTATGAGGAGTTTGGGTCACAAAGAATGAGGGAATTAGGTGACTATATGGTTATCCCAGGAACAATCTTTGTGTGGTTTTCAAAGTCAAATATTTTGGAGTTTAGGCAAAAGGTTATCATTTTCAAAAAATAAAGAAATAATGTTATGCTCCAAATTGGAATCTTCATTCCAAACCCTCCATGCTGTTTATGTTGTTGATTTGATGTATGAAATGCATCCTCTCCTCCCACCATCTACTTGAGAGGAGTTGGGACCTCTGCCCCCCAGCTCTCTGGGTTTACATGTCCAAAACAACAATCTGAATTAGGGAAACAAATGCCTTGTTCTGAGAGGCTGGGAAGCTCCAGTACAACTCAGGGGGTCTGCTAAGAAGAAGGAAATTTCTGGGTAGCCATGCAGAGTATCTGGTCATACTCTGCCTCTCCCAGCCAGTGCTGAGCCTCAGGGAAACTCTCATTTCTTGCCATGTTTCCTTAAAGGATTTTCCATCCCAAAATGCTTTCCCAGAGAACCCAAAGAACAGAAAAAGCAGAACAAACCCTTTGAGGTGGCTGGCTGCATCCTCGTCCTCCTGGAAAAGCCTCGTCATGCCGCAGTTCTCCAGTGCCATCCTCTCCAGCAGCTTGTGGTCCACGTCATTGCCAATGCCGATGGTGAAGAGGCAGAATTTATCCCGGATGGCATCCTTGGTGTTGCTGAGGATTTTGGATGACTGTGTTTCCCCGACAGTTGGCCTCCCATCCGTGAGGAAGATGATCAGGGACACGCTCCTGGCATCAATGTCGCTCTGAGCAATGTAATCATTCAGCAGCTTTGCCCCAGTCTGGAGAGCCCCGTTAATATTAGTCCCTGGGAAGGTACCAGAATGATTAGAGATCATTTCCCCTTCTAAGAGTGGTGTGCACAATTTCCCTGAGCTCCCTTTAGGGAAGTGACAGCTTCTCTGGACATCAGGATGTCCCTTTTCTCCACATGAAGTTGCTCTAGCCCTTTAATTCAGTTAGCTCTGTTACTCAGCACCAGATTGGCATAGCTATTTATGGTCTTATGAATTGAATTATGAATTTCACTTTATCATGCAAAATTGCTGTTGAATGTCTCAATGTACAACAATCAGCCTGGTAAACAGTCATACCATGTCTGGCTGGTACAAACAAAAAATGGTTAAACTTAATTAGGGGACTCTCCTAGATGATATCTGAACTAGGAAAAGTTCTGCTCATTTTTTTCTGAAGGGCACAGCTCTTGGAGTCAGGAAAAAAAGCCTTCAGATGGGAAAACGAGTGGTTGGGTTTGTTCTTCACACCCCAGGGGATACAAAGTTTAAAGGGAAGAGTTTGGTTAGCTGAGGAGTGTGTTTGTACAAAACAACTGGCTAGTGAAGAATAGAACTGCCTGAAGTGGGGTAGGAGGGAGAAAGCAAAGTGTATGAGGGAACAGATGTACATTAGAATAGGCATGAAAAGGATCCAAGCGCACTGTGTGTTCAAAAAGAAGGAAAACAGGAAAATGAGTACAAGTATTCCCTTTCTCCATGTATTTCTAGTCAAAGCACAGAGGGATTGGCTGTGGGACCTTTGCAAAATCAGCACATCTGGGTTAAAAACAGCTCTTGGAAAACAAAGCAGGTGAAATGGGTTAAGAGCCATACACAGCTGACTCCTGGGGGTCCGGAAAGGGAGATCTAGAAAGGTTATCAACAGGATGTGATAGAAGGTCTGACCATGCAGCACATACCTAGAAACTCAGTGTGCACAGCTGCAGTGACTGCGGCAAGACAAGGAACAGGAAAGCAGCAAAGACTTCTGAAAAGTCCGAAAATCCTGACTCTGTCTTTTGCAAAATTGCTCTCAACCAAAAAACCTGCACCTGAGTACCCTAAAAATCTCTCAGTCTCCAGGCAGATTCAAAATTTCAGAACTTTCTCCCCAGAAAGAGGAGAAAACCATCCTGTGTAGCAGAATGTCATTTTAAACTCAGTCATATCATAGAACCACCAAGCACTGAAAAATGCCTTCTGTCACATGCTCAGGTATTTAGCAGCAGTATTTTTCTCCCATTTCTTTGGTGTGAAAGTACAACACAGGGGTGTAACCACACCGTGTTCTTTGTGTGTGTTCATGTTCACTGGAAGATGCTCAAGGAATAGCACCTTTATAGGGAAAACACAGAGTTAGCCAAAGCTGAAGTACCTGTGGTGGAGAATCACTGCACCTTCCTGTTGAACCACGGTCAATAATTTCCTTTTAGTTTTGTTCTCTGGCATGTTCATGGGCAAACCCAGCTGGTTCCTGCACAGCTCTCTTGGCACTTCAGGAGTAAAAAGCTTTGTTCTCTGAGTTTAGTCCCACTATTGGTAATTGTTTCACTGGGCAGGTCCCTTGACCACTTCCTGAACAATTCCTCTCAGCACACAAACAGCGCAGCCAACCATCCTGTTTGCCATGTTTTTCCATCAGAGGGTTTCCTCTGCTAGGAGTGGTCACTGCTCAGGGGCAGCCATGGGAAGGCCCTACCTGACCTTCAACCTGATGTGATTACTTCCATGGGGAAGGATTTGAATAGGTCATTTTGCAGCTCTCTGGGCACAGCTGCTGGAATATGTTTGATTACAAACCTCACTGTAGTTGGGGTTTTTTTATACTACAGTCCATAGCCTCACAGAAGACCTGTGAATCAAATTAAAAACCATGCCTGCACTCTGCCACTGTTCTGGGGTCTTCTCCTCTGCCCTCTTCCCTCCTGGCAACAAGGCACAAGCAAAAAAAGCTGAGAAACTCTTAAATATCATTTTTGCTGTTCCTTGGTAGAGACAAGAAGACAGTGATGCATCAACAGTACTAGGTGAGAAACTAACTCCTGCAGAAGGCAATCCCACATCCCACAGCGGGTGCTCCATCCCTGGGTTTCCAGCCCAAACAAAATCATGTGCCTGCTTGCACAGAGCCTTTCAGAACCTGCACAAGCACTGGCCCTGTGTGTCCTTCACCAGGGTATGTTTTCATCTGTGTCCTCAAGAAATAACCTTGGAAGCTTTCCCACTCCGTGGGTGTCACCAGATAAACAAGAGAATGGAATTAAATTGGGTTTAATAAATGTATAGAATCACAGACTAATGTTGGAAGGAACATTTGAAGGCATCTAGTCCAAACCCCCTGCAATGGGCAGGATCTGAGGAAACCTTCCCATCATTTATGTTAATAAAGAGCACATAACCCTGAGTGGAGGTGAAGGGACCCCCTTGTCCCATGACCTAAATCCCAATGTCTTTTTATTCTACATGCTCCAGGACCACATTCACTACTCTCTGTTCTGTTGTGGTTAATTGGTTAACACAATTAATCCTGTCCATATCTCTGCCCATACCTCCAGTAGGTGACATGTTATGGATGTACTTTTTGGCATCCCTGATGTTATTTGGAGTGACTGGCACCAGCCGGTCCTGCTGCCAGACCTTTATTCGGTTGGAAAAGCCAATGATATTGAAGTGATCTTCAGGCCTTAGGTCCTGGAGAATTGTGAAGAGAGCTTCTTTGGTCTAGAAAGAGAACAGAAAGGAGACCAGTAGACACAGCTGTCAGTATTTTAGTGGGTAAGAATTTAATTTTAAGATGTTTACTAATATTTTAGATTTTTCTACACTGCCAGTTTGTCTGATGAAGAAAATTATCATGGTCTGTCCTTCCCTGTCCCAGGGCCTGGGAAAATATGAGATGAAAAACAACTCTTGCCCAAAAGGTCTTATGAGGCACATCTAGACCTAACTAAGCTTAAATATCAGGCATCACAATTAGGATAAAAGCTCCCAGTGACAAGGAGAACCATGCTCTGAATTAAGGGATAGTGAATAATTATGACTAATAAAAAAACCCTCGTAGACTTTGTCTAAAGCTCTCTAGACTTGCAGTAAGCTGCAGGTGGAATATATTTAAAATAGGTTACTTATAAGTTAAAAAACCTCTAAACATGTCAAAGGATGCACATTCTCTGTTCATAATTAGGATACCATTTGCTATATATATACTCTAATGAATAGTTTAGCAATTAATAAAGGTTTAGGTTAATATAGTCAATGAATTGGATATAAAAGGAAGTCCTGACTAATCACTGCAGATTCTACCTGCCAGTCAGTTTTGTCCCAGGCATGCTGTTTTTCATCAATATGCCAATTGTTCATCATCCTATGTAAGTACAGGCAACAGAGTGAGGAAAGCTGGTCACAAGAACAGTTCTTAGCAAAAGAGGTTAAGGATCCTGGGTTCTGGGAAAGCCAGACCACTGAGGCAAAGGCAAGAGGAAGACTGCAGAGGTTTCCAGCTCCCCGCAGTGTGACCAGCTTGGATTTAGCAGCCATGCAGCTGCGTTCACATGGTGACAGACTTCAGCTGAGTAAGACTCAG
Organism: Aleadryas rufinucha; assembly: GCA_013397815.1. Lineage (NCBI taxonomy): Eukaryota > Metazoa > Chordata > Aves > Passeriformes > Aleadryas > Aleadryas rufinucha. The sequence goes on along the minus strand of VZTH01004813.1, from coordinate 39,462 downwards.
AGAAGTTGCCCAAAAACAGCCTCTGTCCATGCAAAAATACACTGTATTTGGATGCAAAACACATGGGAGGAATATGAGGCAATATCTAAGTAGAGGAATCAGCAGAGTCTCAGCTCAGCCCCTTCTTGGCCACCATTAAGCCTTCCAAATTCCAAGGAAAGCTATACAGGAAATCATATGGTGGGCTCACCAGCATTTAAAGGTTTCTCTTGTGCCTGTCAGGAAAATATGTGAAGGGCTTGTCCAGGAAAAATATAGAAATAATCAGCAGTGCTGGAAAGCACATAAGCCTAGGCTTGATGTTGCTATGTAAAGACAGTTTGGAAAGGAGCTGAAAGGACTGATCAAGCTGTGTCAGCAATATCCCTCTGGATTCTGCATGGCAGATGATGCAACTGCAAACAAATCTAATCCTCACAGCTGGTTCCTTGGCTCCCAGTCCACCTGAAATTAAGGGGAATATTTCCCATAGCTTCTGGAGCCAGGTCTGGAGACTCTTCCTGCCTGTTTCTGTCCTCTGTCCAAATTATTTTCTTCCACAGGGATCTCAGGATTAATCCCTCCATTTGCTTAGCTGGAACATTCCTCCACGTCCCGCCAACGTTTCACAGACAAGAATAATAAAGCAAATGCTGGTGGAAGAGACTCTTTTAAAGAGAAGGGGAGAACCCCACTAGGTTCACATCATGATGTGCACAAAACAAACCTTCACAAAGGTGAATTCCTGCCCCAAACATGGAGGCTGTCTCCAGTCTAGCAGTCAACAGAAACTGGCAAAGTTGGGCTAAGTAATCAGCTATTTGATAAAGAAGAGAAGGTTTTACTCTCTCTCATCTCCTCTTTTCCAACACCCTTTGTATTGTAAAAATGCTTCAGATAATACTTGACATCACCCTTCAGAGGAACCCTCACTCAAAATCCTGTTTTACAGAGAGGAAAACCAAGGCATAGGCTAGTTCAGTAATTATGTCAAGATCAGAAAGTGAGAGCTTCCCAAAACGTAGGGTTTCCAGCCCTCAGTTCAGCCATCCAAACCATCCCACATGTGCACAGGCAGCAATCACACAGCACAGAAAAGGACTCTCGGATTTATTCCATGATAACAAGATTGGCTCGAGTATTTGTCCTTCAAAAAAATGGATCAAAGTAAGCAGAAAGTGAAAATGGAGAACCTTCTATCCTGTGTGTGAGCAGGCCTCCATGCCAAGCTCTGCTGAAGGAAATTTGGGCAGGGTGTTAAAGCAAGGAACAACGAGACCACAATAGCTCCCTACGTAGAGCATCCCCCCTGTACTCCCACAAAGGAGAGAAGCAGAGGTGCCTAGAGGCAATGATTTGAAAAAAACCTCTCCAAATCTCATTATCTATATTACAGCTCTGATTATAATTAACACTGCTTGACCTCTCCCATTACGAAACCCCTCTTTTCTTTTTGCAATTCTGTCAAACTGCACTTTTCTCAGAGGGATTTATTGGGCCCAAATAAGCTCTGCTGTTTCTGAGAACAGGCAAGAAGGCAAGAGGAGAAATAATCTTGCTTTGGCCTACTTGCAGAGAGACTGCATCCCACCTCCCTTGTGCTCACGAATTCCTTTTGACATTCTTGCCTGTGTTCAGCCAAAAGAAAAGGAAAGGAAAAGGTAAAACAACACAGAGCAGAAGTAGCTTGGTGTACACAGCACCCAAGCTAGAATTGCAGAGAGGATCAGGAGGGAACTGGATCAGATATGCCCAGGAAACCCAGCACTTCCCCACACCCTCATACAGGGGCCAAATGTGGGGCTGGGACCATCTCCCTCTCCCCTTCTTTCATTTCCTCTTTGCTTTTTGTCTCATTTTTGTCACTCCACGGAGTTTGAGTCAGTTTTTCCCAGGAAAAAACTTCTGCCATATTTTAATGGATATGCACTGACAGCCTGGATTCTGGCATCTGTATCCTGTGCTTGCCTCTGCAACTTAAATTAAAACCCTTTGAATTTATGTCACATACACACAAACACATGTACAAGTGTGCGTGTGTGCATGTGGTTTTGCTCCAAAGCAAACAAGAGTGAGGGAGGCCATATGGTTCATCCTCCTGCAGCTTTTACCCCATCCACAGTAAAAATAAAGGGTGGGATTCAGCTTTCCCAACACAGTCATCAGAAAGCTGGGCATCACATCTAATCCTGCTCAAGGCAGGGGAAGCCACCTCCGGGGAATAATCCATCCCATCTGTTTTGGACAGGTTTTAGGATGGGCTGAGTCACTGTCTGGAAGTGCCTGTCTCCAGGCATTGCCTTCAAACAGAGAAGGTGGGAATCACCTCAAGAACTAATCCTGCCCCATCCTGAGCATTCTGATTCTTGCTGGAGCCAAAAGGAGCTGAACTGGCTCTCCACCTCTCCCAGAGTGCTCTGAATTCCCTGGCTCACTCTGTTTCCATCTCTCTTCCCAGCTCATAAGGACTCCCAGGTATGTCCTAAAGACTGCAGTCCTCATGGGGTGGCAACAACACGCTTTGTTACCAGCATTCCTCACCCACTAATGGTTTATGAGAGAGACGTGACTTCCCTCAGAGTGCTGGATATGATTCAGGAGCTGGCAGGCAAAACCAGCTTTTAATAAGGAGAATATCTTGGTAAAAGTGCACTGCTTGAAATCCTGAAGGACTCGGCTCTGACCAAGCGCAGTCGGTGCCCAGATCTCTCCTCCCGTCTCCACCAGACCCCAGGCAAGGCTTTGCAAAGCTCTTCTGGCTGCAGCTTCAGCTGGGATAGAGCAGCAGGTTTCTGCTTCTGTCCTTGTGAGGGCACAGCTGGAAATTCTCCTGGCTCCAAGGAGCCAAGGGCTGTGGCTGCTGTAGGATTCCCAAACTGCTCTGCTGCCAATGGGGTCCTTGCACTTCCACTCCCACCTGGCCCCAGTGAGTCATTCCACTGCAACTCCTGCCAAAGAGGCAGGAAATTAACCATTTCCTCCCTGCTGAGTGCCAGGTCATTGCTCCATGGCCATGCACATGACACTGGTTCATTTTGGAGATAAGCTGGACCCACTCACACTGAGGAAAAACAGTTTAGGGGTCCAATGCCTCTGTGCCAAGTACTCTAAAGTGAAATACTTTTCCCAACATGTTTGCCTGGGTAGATGCATTTGGAGCAAGGATTAAAGGAGAGGATGGCAGGAAGTAACAATACAGAACAGCTGAATAAAAATCCATTTTTACCATTTGGGAATGGTTTGTAGCTGTCAGAGTAAAGTTTTAAATGAGGATTTAAAAGAAGATCACTGGGGAAGATGCCTCCATTTCCCTCAAATTAGCACAGATGAAATTGATCTGAGAGGTGGAGACTGAATTGCCACTGCATTTGAGATGAGGAATTGTGCTGGTGAACGAGCTGCTGACACAGCTGGATCCTTGGGACTGAAACAGCCACCTCCAGGGCTACAAAATATCACCCCCAAACATGGAGCAGAACAACTCCAGTCTACATTTGGGGACAGGTGAGGTGACCATGACTGCCAGGGAGTGACCACAGCTTATGTCTGTGCTTCATGAGTGATGAGAGAGGGGAGGAGCTCACACTGCCTAAATGATTGATGTGCAAACAGTGTCTGCTCAAGCCTACAAGGCCAGAGACAAGCCAGCTCCCAGCCACCACTCTGGTTTTTGTTGTCGCCTCCACACTGACACCTGGACACGCAACACAGCTGCTGCTTTTCTGGTTCGTGCTTCCTATGGGCCCTGCATCACAGCCAAGGTGACTCAGAGCTCTACCACCCTCAGCAACAGCAGGAAGAGCAGAACTCCCTCAGCTACACTTGAGTTTGGCTGTGATTTTTCACTCTTGCACCCAGCCCTTGGAGTTAGCTCTGACAGACCTCATCTTGCTTAACCACTGGTGGAGCAAAGCATGGGAAGATATAGAAACTCTTATGGGAAAGCTGAGAGCCTTCAGCCCTTCTTTGGGTCAAAGATCTGCCTTGCAGACATCTGGGATGATGTCAGACCATCTGGGCACCTTTTAGGAGGAATCTGAGTCCTGGTGACATTTCTTTCACAGTCCCTTGTTTGTCTGGGGAGTGGGGCGAGGGTGAAGCCTGGCTACCCTGAGAGCTGTGCAGCTCGAAGGGACACAATATGTGGTTGTTAGAAGCTGTGGCACTGTCAGACATTGGCCCTGCTAAGCAGCAAGGGGAGAATTCAAACACCTCATTAAAATGCATGTCCCAAGCCCACGTATTCACACTTTCCATCGCCTTAGGAGCACTTCTAAGTGTTTCATCCATCCGCCCTCGCAACAGCTGGGCAGCAGGACTTCATCACCAGTGACACAGCCCCTTCCAGCTCAGCCAGCACCAGGGAACTGCTTGGGCTCGGGATCAGCTGGTCTGGAGAGCATGGCCATCAGAGAGGAAAGCATTCCCAGCCACAGCCTTTGGGAAACAGGGCCCATTGACTGAGAGGTGCATGAGAACAGCCTGCAGAGAGCAGACCTGGGGCCATCTGCATCCATGTGCTAAAAGATCCCACAACTAGAAGACAAAACTTCAGCATCCTTTGTTCTTCCAGATCCCTTGTGAGAAATCAGACAAGAAATAGCTAAGGCACAAGATGTAAGCTCAGAGGGAATTAGGAACCCATAGCTCTGTCCAGTAATGTGTCTGAGAGTGCAACTGTGCAGAGAAGGGCTCAGAAATTAGGTCTCCTACAGCAAGAACGAGAAAAGTACAAGTGAATATGTTATTTTGCAAAAGATTGCAAGGAAGTACAGGGAGAACCAAAGAGCTCCTCCCTCCCCTTCAATATCCTCTGTGCTTTGGTTCTTCTCTTTCCCTTTCCAAACATGCAGAGACAACTGGTAAAAAGGTCCAGAGCGGGGTTTTCCAAACAACAACAGCCGTAGCTCATCAGTGTCCCCATGGTCTGTCAGAAGGATTAATTAATACTGTGACTTAAGGAAAGGCTGGCATCAAAGTCAGACCCGAAATGGTGCTACCATGGTCAGACAAGGTGCTGCCATAGATTTGGTTTGGGTCCAGACCCAAGGGAAGGCAGTGGGGGTTATAGGGAGCAGCCAAGGAACAGAAAGAGCAAAGGTTTGGGCAGTGTTGCTCCTGCTGAGGTTTGAAGCCACATCTTGTGAGTTTTGCTTTCCTCCATGTCCCAGTGTCCTTTCTGCCCACATGTCACCTGCCAGCAACAGGGACTTCTGTACCAAAACCAGGGGTTAACCCAGAAGTGTACCCTTGGATTGTTTTACCTTCCTGCATCCCACTCTCAGAGGGGACAACTGGCCCTTTCTTCCTCCACAGGGAATGTCCTGCAATCGAGGGACTGCAACTGCCCCTCTCCCTGTCAATGTATCTTTGTGCTTTCTTCCTGGCAGACACGAGTGGCGTAACCAGGGAAAACTCCTTCGCAATTCTGGACAACAAGCATTTTGTTCTATACTGACACAGGCCTGTGATGGGAGGGAGTTTGAATGCAGAGCTCCGGACAATAAAGGTCTGTCTCCAGTCCATGGTCCAGTCTCCCCCTCCTGAACATCCCAGAGCCCTTGCTGGTCACTTGAACACTGCTGACTCCTTATATGGCCTTAAAAATGTTGGTTTGTAGTTTCCCGGTCTGAAAAACAACCATCGTTTAGAACAAACGTTTGTCCCTATTGCCTTTTCTAAAAAAGATTTTCCACTTAACATTGAGTAAAGCACTGAGCTCCACATCCATCCAGGACACTTAAGCACTGAATTTTTGCTCAGTGGATGGTAAAACTGTCTTCAAGGATGTGATCAGTCGGGATAACTCACTTCTCTAGCACCTAGCAGCATGGCGAGGATAAATACATGAAAAACTAATCTGATGATCAAAAGTTGATCTGATTTCTCAGGAACTGGAGTTCCATGAGCCTGTGGGGCAGAGCAGATGCTCAGTCTTTGCAATCCCACTGCAGCACCGAGGATGTGAATAAACGCCAGTGCGAAGATTTAAGGAGGCAAGTTGCAATCAGCACCAAGCATCATTACTCGAAGCCCTTGTCCCAGTGCAGAATGGATTACAGCTGGAGCAGTAAACAGTTCTGTACAGTAAATAAGGCAAAGGGAAAAGCTTAAGGGCTGCCCCACAGTGCTATACTGAAATAACTCCACTGGAAACAACGGGGCTGCACGGGCACTGAGCCAGACTGACACAGCAGTGTCTGAAGGCCACATTCTTCTCTTGTGCTTAGCTCATTTTAAGTGGAATCAGATCCCATAACATGCCAATCAGTCAAACCCCCACCCTGTCAGCATGACAAAAAATTTCCAAAGAGTTAGCAGCAAAAAGGTCAGCACCAAGAGAAAAATGCCCCATGCCCTCAAAGCAGAGCTTGGCATCTCTCCCTCTGCCCATCTTCAGAAGATGGAGTTCATCCCAGGGCACGAAAACTGTTCCAATAACTGGGTACTGTCATTTTCTGTCACACAGATCAGCCCCAACACAGTGCTGGGAAGAGCTGACATGCCCAAGAGCTGTCCACAACACATCCCCTCAATTTCAGCAATCTCCAGCTGCTGTGTTACACAGCAGGAATTGAACTAAGACACAAATCACTGTGCACTTCACACTGATTACCCCCATCCTTCATCATGTAGCCACTCTCACAACCTGAGTGTCTCAGCAGTCTGAAGCCCAACAGGTTTGAAGCTTTCTATCCCCTACTCAGAGCATCCTGTCCATGGGTGTAACCTGCTAGGGGAGATGTGCTGCTCCTCCCTTGTGACATCCCCATTTCATTTCTTTTTACAGGACATTTGGTAGGGACTTTACAAGAAGATCCTAGTGATAGGACAAGAGAAAATGGCTTTAAACTAGAAGAGGAGAGATTTAGATTGGATAGGAGGAAGAAATTCTTCTCTGTGAGGGTGGTAAGGCCCTGGCACAGGTTGTCCAGAGAAGCTGTGGCTGCCCTATCCTTGGGAGATTTCATGGCTGGGTTGGATGTACCAGGAACAACCTGGTCTAGTGGAAGGTGTCCCTGCCCATGGCAGGGGTTTGGAACTGGTTGATCTTTAAGGTCCTTTCCAATCCAAACCATTCTAGGATTCTCTGATCTCTGGGGAATGAGGGATGGTAACAATGGTTTGATGGCTGAAGCAAAGACCCAGCACTTTTGCTCAGTGTTGGCATTAAGCAATGCAAGAGCACTAAATACTTCCTTTAAAAAGCAAACTTGCCAGTTTTCCCACCTAAGAGTCTGCCACAGGGCCCTCCCAGTCCTTCAACACCTGCCCCCCATCCAATTTTCACCATTTCCAAACCCTCTCAGCATCTCCAGCTCTAGGACCCCCACTCCCTCCTGCACATCTCTGCCTCCAGGCCCTCCCCTGTCCACTTCCATCCTAAGCCACTGCCTCAGGCATGAGAAGAAGTCAATTCTTTGCCCAAAACTGCAGTGGAGAGAGCAGATGTTTTGGCAATTGTCACTGCATCAGGGGTAAGTATCCATGAAAAAGCTCTCTCCTCATGACACAGCATCATATCCCTCATTCCTAAGGGACATCAAATTACATCATGTGGACCTCAGAGCTGCCTGTGAACACTGTTTGATGACAATAATATAACGTGGAAGACCTCACTCCAGCAGGATTCCACGTGAGGTGCCACAAGCACTTCTGAGCTTCAGCTGCTCTCCACAGCCAGAAACATTGGTCCCAGCTGAGCAGTGTGTAGGACACACCCTGATTTAGGGTGAAGGGGTATGTACTTGGAAATAGCAGTGTTGCTGCAAACAGTGCTAATCTAAGAACTTCAGTCTTGGCAAAGATCTGGTGTCTTTTAGACTTGGGGGATCTTTGCACAGCCCTAAGTCCAGACATGGGTTTGCCAGCTAAAGAGGCAAAACTCTGCAAAGAGACAAGCACAGGCAAAGAAAATAACCTACCTAAATTCACATCACAGATCCATGATGAAAACACACACAGAAGCCAGGTCTGGCTTCCAGGTGTTGCCCCATCAGCTGGAAAAAACCCCTTAATTCCAGCTTGGAAAGGACTACTAAAGAAAGCTCTTTCACTTCACTGACTTTTATGCATTTGCCAGAGCCTTGAGGATACCAAGAGGCTTTAATGGCTCTGCCCAGCCCCAGCTGGGGCCTCCACCCACTCTCCTGCCCATTTAAGCTCCAGCCTGGTCCCTCAGTCCCAGTCTCAGACCAAGAGCTGTGCTGTCTGTAACTCTGGTATAGCTGTGCCTGGCCATAAACCTCAATGACCCCAATCCATGGACTGACTTCCCAGCTTGATTTAGCCACTTCCATTTCACTACAGACTTGTCTGGTGGTCACTGGGCTGTGCCTGGCACATCAGCAGCACCAGTTTTCAGTTCATCCTTTGATGAACTCAGTGATGGTCCGATTGAGACCTTTAGGAGGGCTCTCAGTGTCTTCATGGGTTTTCAGTTCAAGCCTCAGCAGCATTTCCATGCCAAACTCTGCCCTTACCTTTGCATCCTATTTACTCTGAACCCAGTTAAAGGACTTGCATGTTATAGTTGGCCTGGGATCTTCCTGGAAAATTTTGTTTCTGTTTCTACGGCCTCAGCATGAAGCAAAATTGGCTGTTAGTCTTAAAACCAGAAGCAGATGCTCTCTGTCCTGGACACCTGAGAGCATCTCACTCTGAACGTTGCTTGTTTCTCTATATGACCCTATCATTATTTAATAGTTTTAGGGTTAGGCAGATTATTTTTCTGCATGACAAGTACTTGCATTTCTCTTGGAAGAAAAATTTTATTTTTATTTTCTTTGAGCAAATAAAGTCTACATGGATCTGATGTCTTATTTACTGTAGTAGTTCTCATAACCCATATTCACACCTCCAGAGAGGACTGAGATAACACTGCTCTGGTGTATTCCTGAATAGGAGGCAGCTGCATGGAGTTGGTGCTGCAGACAGCTCTTTGCATTCTCTTGGGCTGTTTCTTTCCAACAGAAATGGAAAACCTGACAAAACTTTCCTGGTCACAGTGGCATTAAACGCTCTAAAGGCTGTAATTAGAATTAGCATTTTTTCCAGAGTTCCCTGGCGATTTAAGGTTGTTCTTCTGGGCAGCAGCCATTATTTGGACTAACAGTCAACAGACTCACAGCCAGTTCTGCAGCAACCAGAAGAAGCTGGAGGAGTTTGGAAGGAGAACATTGAGTGTTCAGGTGCTTGTCTGCTCCTTCACCACCCTGAAACTCCTTGAGGGTGGCTGTGCTGAGGCACAGAGGTTGAGGGGTTGGGCACAGAGGGCCCTGAGATGGGCTCCAGCAGTGTGGGTGACTCAGGGGTACCAACAGTGTCCCTTGGGCAGGCACAGGCAAATAAACTGAAGCCCTTGAAAATCCCCAGCAGGTCCCAGTTTCAGCTGGGTTCCTCCTAGAGCAATTAACCTCAGAGAAAATTACAGTCTGGCACACCACCACTGACAAGCTGCCAGGCTTGCGGTGAAGCCAACTGCTTAACTGAGTGTGTGGCATTTATTGCCTGTGGGAAAGGTAAGGTGAAACGAATCCGTGGTTGAAACAGCTTTATTTTACTATATATCTGCAAAATACCTGCACATTCATCCTCTTGTGGACATATTCACGGCTTGGAACTTGCTTGTTCTATAACAAGGGTCCTTTCTCACCATGTTCACTGAAGCTGGGTGCAATCATGGTGATCACAAGGTGGTGAACTTCTAACTGTGCCCTCTTTCTCTTGGTTACACCAATGTAAAACTGCTATATCCCCTTCCACCTAGCCAGAGGTACCCTAAAATCAGCAGGGCAGACTGCTCAAAGGGCAAATCAATTTGCTTCCCAGTAAACCCTGCAAATATAACCTGTTCCCCAGGCTCTCCTGGCTGTTAAAAGCAACTATTCCACACAGAACTTGCTGTCTCTTTGCAAACAAAGGAACAAAGTTCATGGGGATAAAAACTGCATTTTCCTTGCCAGTGGGACTGCAGTAATGATGTGCAAAGCCTTGAGCTCATGAATAATTTTTTCTCATCATGCTCAAGAATTTTCTATTCCTAAACTTTATCTCCCTGCCAGTGCTAAAAGGAGACTGTAGCAAAGGCTCAGACTCTCAGTGGAGTTTGACTGCTGCAACACATCCGAGTCTGCTGGACATCACCAGAGCTCAGAGGCCGTGAAAACTGAGGAGAAATGTCTTCCCCTCAAAGCTAATACATCTCTTAGTGATGTGAGGGGAAAGTTTCAAGGGTTTCAGTCACAGAACCAAAGAACTGTTAAGGCTGGAAAAGACCTCTAAGATCATCAAGTCCAATTATTAACCCAGCACCACTGTGTTCACCCCTAAACCATGGCCCCAAATGCCACAGCCACATGGTTTTTGAACAGCTCCAATCATTTGATTCAAGCTGATCAGCCAGTCTCACTGTATGTGCTTGCAACTGGACACTTGTTGCTTCAAAGACTGAGATATCTCAGAAAAAAAGGGATGGCACAAACAGATGAAAATCCATGTTGGAAATGGAAAACATTGGGAGAGGAAAAGATAAATGACTCACAACTGGGTTGTGGGAACTGCAGGATACATGAAATCCTGACCCCGCTTGAGTCACTTTGCCATTAACTTCGTGAAGGCAGGTGACTGAAGAGTACAAAATCTCCTCCAGTTACTACAGAAAAAGGTGCACAGCTGATGTTTCCCATCCCTGCTTATACAATCCTAAAAACTGTCCTTTGCCATAGTCACTGCAGCTGACCCACAAGAGCACTCTCTACAATTGCTGGCTGTATTTTTAGCTGACCTTGCATGTGACTCGGTAGAGAGAAATGAGGAAAGACAGTCCCATGGGATTTCCCAGCTCTCTACACACCACCACAGATCACCACAGCTGTGAGAGTCCAAGAGAAAAGACAAAAAGGAGACATTTCCTCTGCTCAGATGTATCCTGCCACCAGGGAATTTGTCTGTAATTTAATAAACATCTTAATAGCATCAGCAACTGGGTAAAAAGGACATTGAGCAGACATGGCTGTAACTGATCACATTTTCCTAGAGAACAAAGAGAGGTTTATTTTTCAGCCAGTCCTAGATTTTGGTCTTTTCTTGATTAATCTGTGTGGAGGTTTTATGATTTTGATCTTAAATCCATAAAGTTCTTCTTTTTGGAGCAGCTGGAATCAAAGGAAGATAAGTGCTTCCATGACATAGCATTCCTCCATGACATACCAGTGGTTCTCCACAAAAAGAATATACTGAGATAACAGGCAAAAAGTTGGGTACACCCTCAACAAAGGCTCTGGATACACACTTCTCTTGCTTCAGGCTCAGGAGGAACCTCTCTGTAGATAATTTACCCGGTATTCATGCATGTTTCGCAGTAGGAACTGTCTAGGCTGTGAAGTAAACCTTTAGGGGTTAATGGCTGTGCTGTTTCTAGTAGGTGTAATGAAAAGTAACTCTGATACTCAGGAGCAGAATAAAAGCTTTCATAGTGCAAGGTTAATCTGCTGACTACTTGTGCAGCTCACAAAAGCACCAAAGCCTTTTGGAGTCTTAATCTCCCTGGTTCAGCACTTGGTCACTGACTGTCTGCTTCCAGCATGCAGGACTGGGGGCATTTGTGCCAGAACTGTCTATTCTGAGTGGCAGGATGGTCATTTTTCAGCAGGAGGATAACAGAAACCAAGAGCCAGGCCCTGTACACAGGACTTTGTACAGAGTCACAGGTATCTTGATTTGAGACCTCATTCACCAAAGGAATGCTTGTTAACAACTCTCTTGATGAGAGAGTCATCTTCTTCCCCAGTCACTGGGGAAGAAAATTAGGATCCATGGAATCCATATTCCATTTATATTTGATGTGCCCTTCAGCTTGGTATGGTGGCTCACATTAAGGTCTGCACCCTGGAAAAACCCCTGAGATTTGTTCTGAAAGACTCAGATTCCCAAAAAGGACAAAATTACTTTTGTTTCAGCAGAACCTCTGGAGTTATACATCACTAAGTGTTTTGCCAAGGTAATTTAAAGGCAGCACTGTCTTCTCTGTGCTGTTAGACTGGACACAATAGTCTGCTGAATGCACTTTGCTGGGAATTCTCCCTAATCTGCCTCTCTTCAGGCCACTCCAGTCAGAATTGCCCAGGACAATCCTACTCTCAGTTTTGGCAGCACTGACTTTTACAGAGTGAGGAATCCTTCTACACTTCTTGTTCCCATCCCATTCCCACTAACACGATCATACCTCATTGCAGGTAAATCATCTCACCTTGAGGTGTCTTCAGAGCCACCTCTCACCTCAGACATAGAGAACATTTTGGGGAAGAAAAATGGTGAGACAAAGCCTGAACCCAGCTTTGCCACCTCCGAGCCGAGCAGCCCACAACAGACACGAGGAGCTCACCTGCTTCAGCTTCGTGCCCACCATGGAAGCGCTGCTGTCCAGCACGAACACGACGTTCTTCGGCAGCGGAGGAAGATCTGTGGGGGCGAAGTAGTGCACGAAATACCCATTGAGGATCTGTGGAAGAAGAGCAAGGGAGTCAGGAATCAAAGGTAGATCTTGATGCAATGTTCCACACACATCGTTATGGGATATTTGGATGCTTGGCTGCTTTCAGTGACTCTGTCTACACTGGAGGGTGTGAATGCTCCTTGGTATGCTTCTTAATTCTGGTCCTCTGTTTATCCAGACTGGATGAGCCAACTGGAGCTCTCCACATCTCCTTCCATGGCTGACATTGAGGTTTCCTTCCAAGTGCAGCAAGGATATAGCATATGTGCCCACAAATCAGAGCCACAACATGCACTTGAGGAACTGGCCTTGTATCCAGATATGTACAGTCAGTATATTGAGAAACTGAAAAGCAGACACTAAAAAGAAGCTCAGTGAAGTAGGGTTTTAAGTCCATCTTGTGGCTGCCAGTGGACTGGTTTTGTTTTGAACAGTTCTTAAAAGCTGGAGGAGTGGACTTCACTTGGAAAGCATTTTCTAGGAACTTGGAGCAGGCAAGACAATTGAACCACCTCAGGTACAGCTAATAAAACAGAAAAAATTAATTATGTGTACATTACCTGAACATCCCCAACACTCAGCTCCCTGTTGACATCATATCTAATTATGAAGTCTCCCAAAATTCCATTTCGAGCGATCCTGGTTTGCTCAACAACACTGGGATTGAATGTAACCTTAGCTAAGGTTTTGGTGTGCCCAATGACAGTAGAGGGAGGAGGAGACACATCACCTGTTAAGATAAAAGCATGATATTACAGGTTTTTCCCATTGCCTTACTGCTGTCAAAGCACAGCACAGGTGGTGTTGCCATGGAGCCAGGTCAACCACCACAGAGACTTACTGAGATTGAAGATTCAGCTCTCCAGTGATAAAAAAAGAGAGATAAAAAAAAAAAATAACCCCTCTCCTCTAGCTTTAAAGTGAAACCCATCTTGCAATGCTATCAGGGATATAAATGTTTGCAGAAAATTCCTGTGTTCAGCTCTGTTTGGCCAAACACATGACCTCAGACATGTACATGCTGTTAATTGCAGCCAGCTCTAGACACCCAGGATGCAGATCCTGCACCTGAGATCCTGCCAGTTGATGCAAGCATGATTCATTTGACCTGTTTAAACATTTCTTCCAAGATTAGATGGATCACACTGTAGGTTTTCCCTGATTGATTATAAAGAATTCTTGAGGTGGCATGTTCAGACATACTGCAGGCATGTGAGGTGGGACTGATCTGAGTGACTGATCCCTTGATCTGACAAGTGTCTTATGTGTAATGTCTGCAGTTTAACTAGACAGCTTAGCTGCCTTTATGTTCAGAAAAAGTTATTGTTATAGTCACTGCAATTTCAGTATAACTAATTCAGACAAAATCCAACACTGCCAGTGCAGCCACACAAACAGCATCCCTAAGATGTAACTCATCCCAAACTCTGAAAACCCTTCCTGAATCAATGAGGAGGAATGTGCCTGGCAGAGGGCACCTCAGAGAAAGACAATTACTTAGGTCTGAGTCACCGTACAGGAAACCCTCCTTGTACTGTTATCTGTGCTCATTCTCTAAAGTTGAGAGATGTGGAAGGCAAAAGCTTTGTCCAAGGAGACTGAATGACAGAGATCACTCAATTTCAGTAAAATAAAGAACTGACTCTGCATCACAGCTTCTCATGCTATGCCAGCTCCAATCCATTTATCCTGATGGAAACAGAGAGGGAGGTCCCAACCAGTACACTGAAATCACATAAGGACACTAGTGTTGGATCTTAGAGGGGGCTTATAAAATGATTACCCAGAGCTTTGACATTTTTTTCTAAAATCCATGTACATTTCTGATTTCTCCTGGCAAAGATAAATTATAAATCAACATCGCTGTAAGATTTTACTTCAGTCTTGATCTGTTTTTATTTTTATAGATGCCCTTTGATCTGATGAATCAACAGATGCAATATGTTTTTAATACATAATGCATCAGATTTGCTTGTATTTGCCTTGTTGAATTTTCCATCTGTCTTCTATTGCTTCCAGGAATCCCATTTAGCTGCCAGTGTGTGGGAAATGCCTAGAATACATACAAATGGCTTTAAAGTCCATTTATATATTCTGATCTGAGAGTTTCACGTTACTTCTCCTCAGCTGCTGAAAGGAAAGCCTGCTGTGGGTTAGGCTGCCTGGTCATCTCACACCAGGGTCAGTGAGAATCAGTCCCATGATGGAAACAGGAGCTCCCTCCTTATTCCTCCTGCACGTCCATGCCTGTGGCCTTTGGGCAGCACTTCCATGTTTCTCTGACCTGAATACAGTGATGGGTGAGGACAAGATACTGTGCCAAAACAGCATAAGCTCCAGTCTTAACATTTCTATGGAACACTGGAAATCAGCTGATTTAGGTAGCAACTCCATGCCTCAGTTTCCCCACCTGTTAAATGAGCACAACAACACATAGCCTGTTTTTAATGCAATGTGGAATCTACGTGATGTGGGTCACGTTGCCTCCCTCTGTTGCTCCTCAAAGCACTCTCCGGAGATGATAAATGTCATCCTTTCTAACACAAGACAGTGCTTTAGGGATCTCTGGAGAGGAAGTTTCCAAGGCTGTCTCACATAGCCATTGTAAATTACAAGAATTGCTGAGGAATCTCTTCCATCCTCTTCACAGCCACTCATCTCCATCTCTGGGACAGAGAATAAAAACCAAAAAATGGTCTGATAGAAAAGGGCCAAAAAAAAAAATTTTTTTTTTCTGGAATAACAAAAATCAGGTCTGGAAGACAACTTATCTAATTCATCCCATGTTCCCAGACCAAATCCCTTCCTACTTAGTTTTTTGATACAGTCAGGAAACACTTCAGACCTCCAGTAATGGAAACTCAGTGCCTGCACTTGCCAGTCCTTTCCAGAGCTTCACTTTTTTCACTGTTAGATGTTTTCAATGTCTAATTTACATTTTTCCTTGTGGATTATAAACCCATGACTTCTTGTTCTTTTGGTTATTGACACAGAAGGCACAGGATCCTTTTCCTCCTTGCAGCAGCTTTTTACGTTCTTGAACACAGTCCCTATGTCTTCCCCCAGGTTTCATTTTTAGGCAGCACTTGATATCTGGATCACAATTACTCTCCTCTGCTTATTGGCCTTGTTATTTTTAAACAAGTGACAGAGAGAGAAAAATCTATGAGATATTTCAGAGTCCAGAGCATGGATGAGCTCCAAATTCTTGGGCTGGTTTGTACTCACACTGAGGGAGTCAGTAGCGGCTTCAGACAAACTTTCCACTAAATACAGCTAAAAAAGTAAACAGAGTAGGAAAAAGCATTTTCCATATGAAACTGTCCTCCTCACAAGAGGAACAGTTAAATCTAAATTATTTTGGAGTCTGGCAGAGTTGGGATTAGAGCTCAAATGCAAAGTTCATCCTCCACTAACATGTAGAAAATTCCAGACAGCTGTTAGAAGAAATAAAAAGCTTTCTGAGACTTTTGACTTCAGAAAGAAACAGTCATCCTCAAGCACCCTAGTGTCTCCTGCCCAAGCCCATGACTAGTTCTCACTTGGCTACACTGGAGGAACAGGAGGACACGACAGCATCCAGGACATCATTCAGAAAGTGGCCCCATTCTGAGGTCTCCAGAGAAGGTCAGGATCATTGGCATCAATGCCTCCTGTTTTGGGGTTTGTATGTGACAGAAGACAGCACCTGCACATGCCAAAAGATCGTTTTCCAAAACTCACATGCCTAATACCTTCCTTTGGGAAAAATACAACTCCCAGATGGAGCCATGAGCAACGGAGTTACTGTCAAAGGAAATATTCTAGAAAGACCTGTCATCACAGTGTCTCTGCTCCATATTCAGAGAGGATGGATGCAGGACTTTCTAAGAGCCAAGAGGAGGACGTAGCCACAAGTGACACTGGAAGAGACACTGGGATGCTGAAGGCTCAAACACTCAGGGGAAGCTGCTGAGGTGCAAAGCATCCACCCAGGTGCTGCAGGTGAGCACAGCCCAGCTCAGGCTGCAGCTGATGTTGGACCAGATAAGGAAAGATGTGAACCCTGGGAGGAGGGAACTTTGTCTCTTTGTCCTTATCAAGTGAACTCAGCTGTGATAACTACCCTTTCCTGGGCAGTTCCTGGACATCCACATGGAGCCTGGGGGTGCTCACTCTGCTGAAGGGCCATGATGGGCTGTAACTGAATAAACAGCAATAATTTAATAGGCAGCTGCATCTTCTTAGAAGGTGTCAAAATTCCTGAAGCATCCTGTGATCCACAACATTCTGTCATCCAGGTGTCCTTGATCCACAACATTCCATCATCCATTTCAAGCTCCCAGCCCCAGGGGAAGTACCTGGGTGTTCCAACCTCAACTTGAGTGAATATAAACCCAATAGATACTGCGTTTTGTGGATTTCCCTCACCACTTGATGGATCTGGTCTGTGGCCACCACTTTGACCAAAAGACTTTGAAATTACAACAACCAAGTCTCATCACAGTCTTTCATGTGGTGAGACTTTTCTACTCTTACACATTTTCTTAAGTGATATTTTTTGTGGTTTTATATTGTCACATTACTAGACATAATAAGAACCAAAACATATCTGTTTTCCTGTGCAACCAAGTCATTCTAAAATAAACCCTACATGTGTGTATTTATAAACACTGATAATTCATTGTCATTCCACTCTAATCTGTCCCAAGGGATCTATTAACAAAAACCTGGGTTGCCCTTGCTTGCTGAGGCTTGATGGCACAATACGTTTTTCATTCCATACTCTCAAGTAATTTATGAATATTTATCAAAATCTCATATTTTATCATTAACTGTGAGATACTATAGACATCTTCTTAGACCTAGGAAATTGAGAAAGAGCATTTTCATGACATATTCAAACTCAAACCAGTCAGGCAGTACCATTTTCCAATGTTCAGGCCTCTGTTCCTAATGTCATAATTTTTCAAGTCACAACCCCTAAATTGGGGCACCACAGGTAACACCATATTGCAGCACCTGGTCTGGAATGCTTTGCTTCCATGCTCTCCCAGCCAAGTGGTACTGAAGAGTTTCAAGCCATGGGAGTCCAAGAGAGAGCAGATCCTTTTTCCTGGTTTACTCCCAGTTTACAGACTGTCTGCCAAGCAACCCCTCTTTAAATGTGAGTTTCACAATTCACCTGTCTTTCACTTAAAAACCCACAGCATTCCCTGGAGGTCTCACTGGATGTGCAGATCCCATGCTCTTGGGTCTTTAGGTGACAGCAGGAAGGCTTTGCAGGGAGGAACTAATGGCTCTGGTGATTTGTTTTTGGATCCAGCTTGAGAGAAGACAGCTGGAATATAGTGGACAACCACATGGGATGATTCCAGACAGAAAGGGTCTGTAATTGAATTCTAAACATGGATAAAGCACAGGGAATGTGAGCTTCAGCTGCATTACCCGTCCTGCAATGGGACACCTATTATTTTATATACATTTTACTGGCTAGGGAGGATGATGGAATCCTACAGCTCAGGCCCATTTTTATAGGAGCTCTTTGAAATCTGAAGCATGATGCCAAGAATGTCAGTGCTCCCAGACTGCCATTTGGATAGTGAGTTACATGAGTTTTCCCTGTATGTCATTTACATGTAGGAATTTCCATACTGCACTGGACCAACAGTGTGTCTGCTCTGCTTAGTCTGTCTCTAGCCTTGATCAATGCCAGATGTCCTGCAGGAAACCATAGGCCAAGAACACACTGTGATACTCCCTGATAGGTGAAAAAGGCTTCCTGCCTCTCCTGATGAGGAGCAGAGCACATTTATCACACGGCACATGGATGTACGATACAGAGACTAATGAGGCTTGACCTAAAGATAGCCCAAGTCACTCAGAGCCTTGATTTCATATGCTTTGGATGAAATCAGCAGGATCTCACTGAGCAATCAGTTTAACTCCAGTTCACATGCTTTCAGCTTGTTCTGTGGCAGACATGAACAGCTCCACTGATCTTGCTGGCACTGTGTCGCTTGGAGTGACTGAGGGTCAAGTCCCTAAAGACTCTGCATCCTCCTTCCACCCTTCTTTTTTGATGTTTTTTGACAACATGTAGCAATCACAGTATCCTGAGCCCCTCACTGTTGGTTTATACCAGAAAAAATTACCTTTACACTGTCTGAACAGCAAGCGAGGATGGCTGGGGGTAAGAGCCAATGCTTGGATAACACTTAGTGCTTTGGCAAAACATGGATTTTCCTCTTGGAATTTCCCATGTTCTGAAGTGCAGGATTTCCTATCTGCCTTGGCATGGATGGATGGAAAAAACAATTCTCTTAAAATAAACAGCTCCCAGGAGATGTGGAAGCCAGGGAAGAGCCTGCTCCAGTGGTGAGCACAAGGCCTGAAGGCCCAGTTCAAAGCTCTTAAAGACAATGGCAAAAAAAAAAAGGCCTATTGAGATGAATGGGATCGGCCCTGTATTCATTAAGCTTCAAAGTCCTCCCAGGCTCATGCACAGATACCACACAGACAGAGTCACCCAGAGAAAACAGATCCAGCGCCGCCAGGCCGCTTCTTGAGGAGCGACCGAGGCCCCACAAGTAACAGAACCACGAGTCATAAAGTCTCTCCTTACCTCCAGCTTTCCCATTGCCCTTCTGCTTGCTGTTTCGGAGGGGAGGCACCTCCAGGGCCACTATTCCTGAGTTCTCCAGGATGTTCACCTCCACTCGTAGCCTCCCCACCAGCTGCTGGGGCCGGATGCTGACGGTGTACTCGTACTTCCCCAGTCGCCTTTGCAGAAGTTCTTCATAGTGCAGCATGAACCTGGCCTGCATCTTGCGAGGAATGAAGACAGAGGCCTTGAATGTCTCGTAGCCATTCTCCCTGGAAAGAAAATCCAAAGACTCCTTCACATCCCATACACGTCACATGTTACCTCCTTCACCTCCCCCTTTGGTTTTGCCTCACCCTCTCCCCTGTAAACAATCAAGTGAACCTTCCCATCAAATCTTGTTGAACACCTGTTGCATTTACCATTGAACTTTGTTTATTTACTGCTTTATATAAATAAAGTATATTGTTGCTTCCCTCTTGAGTGAAGTGGATGACTCTGTCCATGACAGAACCTTAATTTCCTCTCTGTTATTCAGGAAGTAACAAGGATTCTTTCCCCTGCTAGTACATCCTGGAGCATCTTGGAATTTAAAAAGTTGTGTGGCAGGGTTAGAAAAGGCTACACGCAATTTTACATGGCTTGGAGCATAGGAATGACACCAGGCAGTGCAGATAACAATTTGATTTAGCTGCTCCTTCCTGTAAATCCATGGATGGGCATACCAAAGCAGCCAAGATAAAGGTAGAAGGAGAGTGCATCCCTTCCCAGAACACAGCCAAATGCACAACACTCACCTTCCCTCTGTGGGGCTCGGAGGTTTCTTGTGCCTTTCTTTGTCATCGCTGCTGTTTTTCTTTTCTTTCCCCGTGACCTCTCCATAATAAGTCTTGTTGCCAATGCTCCTAGAGAGATCAGAGATGTCAGCATGGTCACTCTGCACCCAAGTACAGTGGCAAATGTACATTTGCTGCAGCGGAGTTCACAGACTGTGATGCAAGAAGAATCTCAGAGTGATCTCTGCTGGTGTCACTCTCCTGAGTCCACCAAAGTCTCTGGGACAGAAGCCAACTCAGAAGTTCCCTGGCTGGAAATACCAGCCTAGTACAAAGGCAAAATACTGTTATTCCTCCAATTCACTCTAAATGGAAGTATTTCTTAAAGAGTGGGTCCCCTATCCCCTTTGGTCAAGTCTGAAGCTATGGCCCCAATATCTGCCTGGAGAGAGGATCTGAGCATGATCAAACCATGTATGTTTGAGACCAAGAGTTTAATTTATTAGTCATTTCACTATGAGGCTTCTCTCTATTTGGTTTATCATTCACACCTGCAGCAGCCACTGAACCTATCTGCTGGTTGGAGTTGACTTCTGTTCCATTGGCAATGTGGAGAACATGGAATAACAAGATTCTTAGGCATTACAGTCAGTCAGGCGAGATAAATATATGTGCCAGTGTTGGTGAAACTTTCTCTGGAAAGGTTTTTGAGGTCTTGAAGGGAGTTTTCTCATTCAAGTCAGAGAGAGGAGGAGAAGGAAATGGTTAAAAGACACTCAGATGGGAAATAGAATAGCTTCCCTCCCTGTTTACATTGAGGGTTTGAATTCAGTATCCTGGCATCCATAGACTTGGTCTGTTCATTACTTACTTACATGGTAAAGTTGGAGATGAAAGCTGCAGCTGGGATCTGCATCTCAAACACCGCTTCCCGTGCCTCAGAGCCGCTGTTCACCATGGTGCAGGACACGGTGGTGAAAGCATACCGGGAAATGATCGTGGATCTCACGTGGAACTCAGACATCCGAGGCCTGGTTTCCTGTAGGAATCAAAAGGTCACCTCTAAACTCTGACAGCTGGGTAACTCACCCCTTCAGTGTTTCAATGGATTCAATATTTGGTATGTACTAGCAAACTCCCACCTGATGAGTATTAGACCTCCTGACAACAACAGGCAAGGTGGGCTTGTCCTCAGAATTTCAGGTTCATCTGCAAACAGTAAATCAGGAACGTGGTACTGCCTTTGTTCATGCTCAGAGGCCACAGACATTCGCAGTGCTTGGGAAGGGTCCAGGAGCTCTGCTTATGCCAGCCTTTAAGTTGTGAAACACCCTGACAAAATCCATGTGTCCTAAACTGAAGCCTTCAGCCCTGACTGTGTGAGAGGATCAGAATTATTCCTTTGTGGCCTGGGAAGAGAAGCACAAATTACGTCCCTGTGGGGTCTAGAACTGTGTCACAGACCCTGCCCTGTGCACTGTGCACAAGAGCAGATGGAAGCCTTCTTGAAAGACTGACATCACCATGTATGAAGCAGCACCTTCAAATTCATCCAGTCAGATCCATAAGTTATGTAAACAGAGAAACTGCTGTCAATGGAATCAGCTGAGTCCTCCTCTGCTGAGAATCCATCCTGGAAGTCTGCGCCAATGGATGAAGAGACTTAATAAAAAACACTGACACTGTGACATCTCAAGCAAAATATTTTAAGCTTTTTAGCCCACACTGGACTCCTTCCAGCAGAGAAGCAGCAGAGACAGCAGTGAATGACACATGATGTAGCAATGGAAACTGAAAGCCAATTTCTGCTCCTTGGGAATGTGTTTTTGTGCACAAGTCCTGAGTTGGAGCATTTCTCCAGACTAATGTGTTTTTTGACAGCAACATCTCCATGGAGCTCAAATGTTTTCTTCTTGGAATATGTCAGTGTACTTAACTGTAGGCAGCCCTTGGAAAAAAAAATCTGTACATCTACTTACACAATCAAAGACCAAACCTTCAAAAGCAGAAGGGAGATAAAGGGTAAAATACACTGTAAATACAGAGCAACCTCACTAAGCCAAGTACAGTGAGACTCTTCCTACTGAGGCTGATAAAAACTCACAGTCACGTAAGAGTTGTGAGGACAAGAACAGGCTCTTCAGCTGCATGTCCAGGCTTTCCTTCAGAACAAAAATAATTTTGGCAAATGGCTTAAGAAAGGGAGCAAGTTTTTGTCTGATTACGAAACAAGAACATTTGTGCAGTAGCTGATGGCATCAGAAGTAACTGAGCATCCAACCAACCAAGCTGCTGGGTTAGTGAATTCCAGGCAAATGGAAGAATGAAGATTCACTGGAAACACAGATTTACCAACAGACTTGGCATAAAGCCCTGCCTGCCTACACTTCCAAGGCTTGGAAAGACTGATAATGTGTCTCAGATGAACCTAATCATGACAGATATCTTTAACTGGGAAATGTGCTCTGTGTCCAGGATCCTGCTCAGCTCACATGGAGCACAATGGCAAGAGATTAGAACTTCAAGGGTAGGATTCATGTCACTGATTTTAGGCAGATCAGTGCAATGGATCTGTGGACCTAGACTAGAACACCCCTGCACAGATCTAATGTCTCACCCTTAGACCACTGCTTAATTAACTGCTGTCAATTAGAACTAGATCCTGCTGCTCTGATACATAGGCATGGCTTTCCAGTCTCATTATCCTGAAGGCGGAGAGGATGGGGAGTTTTGATTGAAAGTAGGGTTGTAGGAATGTTTTCAGTTATAATGAGCTGATGCTTCATTCAGTCTTCCATGCCACTGATTGCCTGTGGCATAGCAAGGTACACAGAGGATTTAATAACAGAACTTACAGAAAGAATCAGAAACTACAGCAAATTCTTTGGTTTCAGGCCTTCTGCATTCACCCCCATGTGCTGCAGTTCATCATAAACTGTGGGTTTATATGTAGCTGACAGATCACCAGCAAAAGAGGATCAAGCCCTTTGCCTTTCACTTGAGATACAAGTGGCTCTGCAGTGACCTGTCTGACACTGTGAATGCACTGATGGATTCACAGGAACTCAGAAAGTCTTTCAAACGTGACAGAGAACACAAACTTGGCCTTGCTATGACAACAGCATGAGAATGGTTGTGTTGAGTGAGAAAAAAGCAGTTCTAACCCTGTAGCCTGTCCCTGGCAGAGACCAACAGTAAATGTTTAGAGAAGAGTGTAAAATCAGCCCAACCTACACTGAAACTACCTAGAAATATTCTCTGTTTTCAGTAAACTGTGGCTGAAGGAACTCCCGAGTCAAGGGTGGTATTTTGGTGGTATATTTGTATTCTGTGGATTTTTCTTCTATTACTTTACACAGGTCCTTTTTGAATCTATGTAAACTTTTAGCATCTACAACATCCTGTAGCAGGGGCTTCCACAGCTTAATGATATTTTATATGAGAAAACACATCACTTTGGGGTTTTTTGCTAAAACCACTCTTTGCTGGCTTCAGCTGATCTCTGTTGTAGAATCACAGAATGGTTTGTGTTGGAAGGGACCTTGAAGTTCATCCATTTCCAACCCCCTGCCATGGGCAGGGACACCTTCCACTAGACCAGGTTGGTCCAAGCCATGTCCAACCTGGCCTTGAACACTTCCAGGGATGGGGCAAATATCTTTATCCCACTGAACAATCTCCAGTTCTGATATCCTTGCAATCTGAAGAATGGCAAAAAAAAAAAAAAACACAACAAAAAAAGGCATTCAACATCCCTCCCTCTTCCTGGTGGATAGGAGTTGCTGTTGGAGAAATCAAACACTGAATAAGGGCATTACATAGAGCTGAGAATGAACGAATTGGTTCATCTTCCCATCCCTGGAAGGGATCTGCTATTCCTTGTATAAAGAAAACATAAATGGTGTGGGCACATGCCGTTTCCAAACAGGTTGCTCAGTCAGGCTGGGCGGACAGCCCGAGTTCCACTCCGTGATTCCTGTGCTGCATTCCCTGGAGCTCTTGCACAATCCATCAGTGCCTGGTGCTCTGACTTACAGCTGCACAAATGCCTGTTTGTTTTCTGCACTTTTTATTAAGGCCTTCAGAAGATGAGAGGCAGCTCAAAGGGGAAAAAAAGCAAAACAAACCATTTGTTTAATGTTATTATCACCGTGATTTATCATCCCTATTAAAAATTAAGTGAGGGAATGCCAAGGCAACAGATTAGCACACTGCTATGAGGCAGGTTGGCTGGGTGCTTTGTGGAGGTGTCCTGGTTATGATGATGAACTGGCAGCTGAAATTTTCTCGCCAAACAAATTATTTTATGCTTGTTTACATCAAATATTTGGAAAGACAGAAAAAGAGCTGAATATAAATGAAATCCATTCTGTATTTCTGCCTTTATCAGTTGCTTTCATCAAAACAAATTGACTGTCTCTCAGATTAGAAGTAATAAACTGATAATAAGCCTGAGAGTTTCTCTCTAGGCTGCTGATTCCGATCTGTCAAAGATGAAGGGGACCAGAAGCTGTTAAGGTGATGACTACTCAGTGTGTGAAATGAGTTCACATTCATTTCAACTGGGAAGTCCCCAGAAAAGCCAGGAAAAATAATTGGCCATGAACAGCAATTCCACTGGCTGCCTCTCTACATCTAAATCTTGGATTTCTGTGATGAAAGAAGGATATTGGCTTCCTTGTTTTCTTCCTTTCTTCAGTAGATTTTGTCAGAGAAAAACATATCTTCAAATTTCAAAGCAAACTCTCCCTTTCTTTTCAAATTCAATGAGATTTCATCAGGCTTATGTTCACTGCGTGGTTAAGGTTTGTAACATTAAGAGTTCCTTCTCCAAATATGGGCTTGAGAAGATGGACTGGGAAATATTAGAAGAAGCTGTACCTGTTGCATTGATCAAAATGAAGATTTTTTTTTTTTTGTTACCCAGAATCTCACTCTACCATCACATAGGTCATTCCTGGGCCCAGGGATGTGCATACACACACACACATATCCAGGGAAAGTGCAGTTCCCATGAGGTAAAACAAAGACAGGGTGTGATACTTACCAGCCTCTGCAGGAATTTGGCCTGTCTTGGGACACGGCGAGCAACCTGCAAAGAGTTAAGGGAGTTGGTGGATTCTGTTCAGCTTACAGCAGACATGTCACTTGTTTAATCCCAGACACGGGGCTGTGTGACTGATCACCCATGGCCAGGTTCAAATGTTCCTCTGGTTAAAATTAAAACCTGGGTCTCTTCTGTATTAACAGACCCACTGATCAAAGCTCAGCAGTGGAATGTGCCTGTCTCAGGCAAGGAGGTGCTGCGTGTTTTGCAAATGGTGCTTGGCAAGGGACCCTCTATATGATGGCAGGAAGCTCAGCCTTTAGCCCTAGCCCTGGATGCTAACTGGAAATATTGAAGGCCAGGCTGGATGGGGTTTTGAGCAACCTGGTCTAGTGGAAGATGTCCCTGCCCATGGCAAGGGTTTGGAACTGGATGATCTTTAAGGTCCCCTCCAACCCAAATCATTCTGTGGTTCTATAACTAGTTTAAATTAATGTTACAGCTTCAGCTGTATAAATACTAGCTCAAGAGCAGATCTGTTGCCTAAATACTCTCCACAGGTACTGTGTATTTATTGTTCAGTGACAGAAAAGCACTAGTCATGTGCAAAGAGGGAATAAAGATATTTAAGTTCAGCCACAGACCTTATTATGAAACAAAATGCTTCACCTATGACAGTGCAATCATACTCACTGTATCACCCTTCTCATCAGCTCCTCTGACTTCTCACATGGTGTGAGACTCAGCTCAACAACTTCTCCAAGTCCCTCCCCAAAGCAAGTCTTTTGTCAATGAGAGAAGCCAAATGCCATCTTAAAATGTCAGTGGAACCCCAGAGAGCAGAAGAATGCAACAATATTTTTTTACCTGATTTGCCCTTTCTGTTGATTTACACTGAAATAGCAGCAGCCCTTGCCAAAGAGACGATTTTATGTCTGTTTATATCATGCATTGAAAAGCTCAGGAATGCCCAATGGGGAAATTAAAGTTTCATCCATGAGAATCTTTACTATTTCCTTCTGCATTATTTTAGCCAGCATCTCATAAAATTAGAACCAAGGTAAAGCAGGTCCCTCGGGAAATTCTCAATGGAGAGGAGAGGAGAGGAGAGGAGAGGAATTTTTCGCATATTACGTTTTGGAAGAAACTTTCTGACCGTGACTGCTA
>VZTH01004813.1:0-13341 GCA_013397815.1 Aleadryas rufinucha | reverse complement strand
GGAGAGGAGAGGAGAGGAGAGGAGAGGAATTTTTCGCATCTTAAGTTTTGGAAGAAACTTTCTCTCTGGGTCTGTTATCTTGGACAAATAAAGCCCCTCAGGAGCCTGCTGTGAGAAGCTGCAGAGTCTCCATCACAGAAGGTTCTTCAGAACAGGACAGATAAATGTTTGTGAAGTTGGTCCTGCTTAGAGCAGAGGCAAGGATGAGAAATGAATAGCTTTCAGTATTTTTTACTGAAGGTTTACCTTTTGGAACAAATCTACCTGTTGTTCTGCATGGAATGGTCATAGGGGGTTTTAAAGACTAAGCAGTGAAACTGGAAACTTGGTTCCTGGCTTTATCTTTCCCCACCACAAACCCATTTTGTTTGCTTGCTTAATTGCATAAGAAGGCTCTGTGTGACTTGGCTCCTTCAAGAACCGCCTTCCAAAGTCTTGGGGATACCCAGTGGACATCAGTGAGGAGCTAAGGATCACCAAGTAGCAGTATCCTGTTTTCTAGGACAACTGCCAAAGCACTGCTGCAGGGTTTGTGGTCAGTCCATTGGACTGTTCTAATCAGGCAGCTTCATTGGCATCATCTAATGGAACAATTTCCAAATTACCATCAACCTTTAAAGCTTTAAAGCCTTCCAACACACTCATTAAAGCCAGATAATTGCTAGTAGTGACCCCATAACTCACTGCCATCTGTTAGTCCTAGCATGGTGTATGGGATATAAGCTGTGTGGTGGATTTATTTCTAGTGCAGTGTCTCATCTAGGGGAGCACCTGCCTGTTCTCAGCCTGGCTCAGGTGTTCAGTGAGGACAGACAGATGTCCTCTTCTAGAGCTGGCTGTCCCAGGGCACCAGGTCACCACACCTATTTACACATCACTGCTTTTCTGGTGGAAGTAACTGCTGCCACTGACCTGCCAGCAACACAGCTCCTGTGAAAACACCCTCATTTGCCTCAAGCGACATCAGCCAGGTTATTTCAGCACTGTGACCCAGTTCTTTGAGCTTTGCAACTAATTTTCCCCCTGAAGCAGGTGAATGATCCCAGATACCACTCCACTGGCAGTGATGGAGATATTCTCTCCCACTTAGACAGGTGAGTTTGTAAAACAGTGTTGGGTTTTGGCTGAATTCCACAAAAAGGAATATGCATTCATGGTAATCAGGATTGACAACAAAGTTGTCTCCTCATAGGAGAAAGATGTGGATGCTTCTGGAGAGAGATTCTTCCTGTTCTAGGTGGAATGGGTACAGATACACGAGAAGAGTATCACTCCTCCCACCCTACTGCATGGCAGAAGATGCCAAATACAGGCAAATACTGACATTTTAGACACACTGGATTGTCCCACCTGACCTCCAGCAAGGCACAGGTATTCCACAGTTCCTCATTGTATCTGTCAGCCCCACATGGGTGTCTCAGATATTACAGAGCCTCTCAGATCTGATCGAATTTAGATAACTGACTGATCCCTAAGTGACCCAAAGCCACTCATAGTATCTCTTATGGGCGTGACAGATGTGAGCACAGACCTGAAGCTCAGGCTTTTATAGAATCGGAGTGGTTTAGATTGGAAGGAACCTTAAAGATCATCTAGTTCCAACCCCTCTGCCATGGGCAGGGACACTTTCCACTTGAAATGGATCACAACCTCTCAAACCATGACGCAAACTCTTGCTAACTTGCAAAAGTTCATTGCTCTTCCAGCCACATTTCCTCAGAAAATCTAAGCCATGCAATAACACAACATAACAGCTCTCACTTGTAGAACATATTTTTTTCTTTCACTGTCAAGAAGCGTTTTAGAAGCTGAAATTCACATGGTTTGTTTCATCCAGCACGAGTTAAAAATCAAGTACAGTAAGACCATAGGCAGAAAAAAAACTTTCCCCTGAGCTTGAAATACTCAGGATTACTCAGACTGGAGCGTGGCCAGGACACTGCGTTAACTCCCTTGTCCCTGTGAAATGCCTCGTTAGCGCAGCCGTGGCGATGGATGTCACACCGAGCCCGTCCCGGGGCAGCAGCACCACCACGGGAGGGTGATCTCCCGGCTCAGCACCTCCAGCACACCTCCATGCTGGCTGGAGCACCTCCCACGGAGCTGAGCTGCAGGGACAGGTGGAATAAATGCATTTTTATCAGACTGCCCCGCATGTCAGTACTGCTGATGAAGAGGGGACAAGCCAGCCGCGTCCACCTGCTGCTCCCGAACAACCACCGCCTCAAAACCTACCTGCTCCACGATGCTGTAGTCCGCCAGCAGCTGCTCCTCCAGGTACCTGGCCATCAGCTCCGAGTCGGGCTGTCCGGCCGAGGGGGAGAAGCCCCAGCAGAGGCACAGCCAGAGGATCATGGTGGAGGGGAGCGCCGGGGCTCCTGCCCCGCGGTGAGCGCAGAGCCCCGCTGCCGCCTGCGCTGCCGGCCGGGCTGCGGGAGCCTGACAGGAGACACAGCGACCCACCCTCTCCTCCTCCTTCCCAGCTCGGGACCGGCCCCTTTTCCACGCAGGGCGGCCTCCCGTGCTGCAGGGAATACTTGCAGGGCTCGCATCCCTCAGCAGGAGCCGCCGCCGTGCCACTCTGGACTCCGCGCTCTTCATCAGCCCCCTCTTGTCTCCTGCAGGAGAGGGGCGATGCTGCGGGTCCCCGAGGTGCTGCCACTTGTCATTTCGGCACCGACAGCCCCTCTCAGCGAGGGGAATGCTGAGGGGACGTTTCCGACGCCTGGCTGGGTGCTGAGGAAGGGCCAGGATGGTACCCAGTGTCTCCTTCCCACGCCCTTAGGGACCACAAGCTCAGGAGGTGCTTCAAGGTTGAGGCTTTACTAAGGGGTGGTAAACTTTACTTCTGGTTCCAACCTCTGTGAAGGGAAAGCTTCTCTTACTCCCCATCTGAAGAGCCCTGGCTGGTTTAGGAAACGTGGCTCCAGGGCAGGGCAGGGCAGGGCTCCCTCCTCACCCTCACCTTGGCAGCCGCCCCGACCGCAAAGGTGGCCAAGACACGTAATTCCACCCCCCTCTTGCCATCCAGACTGTGTTTCTCAGCTGGACAAAGCTGGGGTGACCTCCTGCTCTTCCCTCCATGTCCCAGAGGCAGAGCCCTCTCCTGCCAGACCAGCCCCGGGTGAAGGTGGACACTTGTGGGACAGGCTGGATTGTGCCTGGCAGCTGCCAGGGACGTTCCTGGGGCATGGCACTGCCAGCTGGCACCGACCCAGGCATTCGGGAACTTGTATCTGCAGCACTCACCTCACCCCAAATCAGGCGTATTTGCTACTTTGTTTTTCTATGCCAGCAGTAACTTCTCAAATCTAGCAGCACAAACTTCCTCTTTTTTGTTTGTTTTGGTTTTTCGGTTGGGTTTTGGGGTTTTTTTTGGTTGGGTTTGTTTTGTTTTGTTTTGTTTTGTTTTGTTTTGTTTTGTTTTGTTTTGTTTTGTTTTGTTTTGGAAGATGCTCTCTGCTGCACGCACAAACCTGACATGATTCAAACCACTGTATTTTCTTTTTCCTTTCCAGCTCTCAGTCACCAGGGACTGGAGCTGTTGTGGTTTATCTCCCATCCATGGCAGTAGCAGTCCAGTGAGTGGCTCAGTGTCTCTCTGGCCTTGCTGAAGCTTTGTGTCCTCCAAATCTCACGTGTTTTTGAGATGCTCCCCTTTCAGAAGGGAAGAGAGCAGCTGGAGGTGGAGCAAAGGGAAGGTCATGGTCAGCACCTTTGGAACTCCTTGTTAGCAAATCGATGGCTCAAATTTAGGCTGGGGTGACACCGTCTTCACATACGAGGGAAGGAATCAAAACCTGTCTAATCCTTTTCCCACTGGGACCACTGGCAGGTACAAAGGGCTCTGTAGTGGCCACATCCTCAATGGGAGCAGCAGAACTGGGCAGCACCCCAGGGAATGGTGAAAGGCTGATGTGGATGGAGAAGATGCTGGCAGAAAGCTGGAGGGAGGCTGGGACACCCCAGAGGCCCCCAGAGACATCCCAAATGGTTCCTCTACTGATGTGACCCCTGCCAGAAGACAGTTGAGGCATTTTCTTCAGCTCCTCACCATTTTAAAGTGCGGTGGAAGAGATCTCAACCACCCATTTGGGAATCAGTGAACACTCAAACCATGGTTCAGGCCAAGGTCTGGTTTAAGGACACACCCCAAGAAAAATTAGTCTTAAGTATTTTTAATCTATTTCCAGTTAGTTTCAGCTCCTGCTTGTCTCACCTAGCTCAGACAGAGAAGTGCATGGAAGCAGCATTGGAAATAGGACTGCAGCCTCTTGTGCCCTCACTACTGGCATGAGGATGGTCTCAGCCTGCTCTACGTTTCACTACCCTGGGGACACAGATGTGTAAAAGTCTTGCAGTGTATGCTTAGAAATGCTGAAAACAGTCATTTAAGCCAATACACATAGCATGATTTTCCTCCTGTTCTGGAAAACCTAAAGGGAATCAAGACGCTTCTGTAAAAGCAAGTCAAAAGTAGCCTGCTGAACCTAGGGGTAGCAGTAGTTTCTGGTCAGGAAGGGGAGATGTTTGCCAGTTTGAAATAACCATTGCACAGTCAGGAGGCGTTTGGAATGCCATCCAAACCTCACCAGCTGCAGCATTTGGTCAGTCTCCTGCTCCCACTGCCCAGGTGAGGATCTGAGGGCCAGGGTGTATCAGAACAGTGAGACTCTGCAAAGATGCTGCAACAGAGCTGAGCCGAAGCACACCTGGTGAAAGAAGGATATTCAAGCCAGAACAGGATCCTTGAGCAGGTACAGGATAACCAACGGGCATGAGAGAGCGAGCTGGGAAAAGCACTGCCCTTCCTAAAGGGATTAGGAACAGCCAGTTCTGCTATTGCTCCCCTCAGCAAGGGCACATAAGGACACAGCATGTGGGTAAAACCAAGGTGTGTTTTAATGTGGTTCAGATGCAGTTAGGTTTGCTGAGTGAACATTGAGCCTGGGGTCTTGATTGTTCACATTATCCCCTCTTCCCCCTCCTGGAACAGTCTCCTGGGTCGGGGTGTGAACATGGCAGGCACTGTTCTGAGGATGCCGCTGGAGCCCAAGACAAGCAGTCACTCAGGTGTGTTCACATCAGACATGTTCGATGCTGACTTTTGCAGACTTAGCAAGATGAGCAGCTGTTCTTTGGATGGGGGCTCAGCAAATTGAATTTCCTGGTGTGCCTGCAGCCAGCATAAGCAGAGACACCAGAGAGGGAGAGGCATGATCCAACAGCTGAGCTTTCACACACATTTCACCTGGGAGAGATCATCTTGTATCAAGGAGTGTCTCTGTGTTGAGACACAAACACGGGCACCTTGGTGACCTCATGCAGGTTTAAATGCCCAACCAGAAGTGTCTGAACCAACAACTAAATCTACCCAAAGCGTCAACAAACTGTACCATTTAGTGGCATTCAAAGCCAGCAACTGGATCAAGAAATTGGCAAGAGTCTCAAAGGGTTACACAGGGGTAGTCATAGATGAATGTCCAGAGGTGAAATTAATTATCATGAAGTTCAGGGAATTGCATTCCATATCTTCCTTCAGGTTTTAATCTAAGCAATCTCCTCTGAAACATCTGGATGGGACCTGCTGGTCCCCAGTTCTGACACTATTGAGTGAGAACACAGATGCCTGTGTTCCTGAAAGTGTCACAGAATAGGTTGGGTCGAAAGAGACTGCAAAGATCATCTAGTTCCACCCCCCTGCCATAAGCAGGGTTGCTCCAGCTTGGACTTGCACACTTCCAGGGATGGGGCATCCACATCTTCTCTGGTCAACCTGTTCCAGTGCCTCGCCACCCTCTGCATAAACAATTTCTTCCTAATATCTAATCTAAACCTCTCCTTTTTTAGTTTAAAACTGTTACCCCTTGTCCTGTCACTAAATGCCCAGGTAAAAGGTCAGTCTCCCTCTTTTTTATAAGCTTCCTGTAAGTACTGAAAGGCTGCAATAAGATGTCTCCAGAGCCTTTTGTTCTCCAGGCTGAACACCCCCAGCTGTCCCAGCCTGTGTCCATAGCAGAGGTGCTCCAGCCCTCAGAGCATCTTTGGCCTCCTATGGACTTGCTCCAACAAGTCCACATTTTTGTCATGTTGAGGACTCCAAACCTGGATGCAGCACTCCAGCTAGGGTTCCATGAGGGCAGAGAAGAGTAGAAAGGTATTTTCTGGGGTCTCAGTGGCTGCTGGTCTCCCTGCTGCCATTAGCTGTGTACACCATGGCCCAGCAGAGCATTTCAAAACTTCCAAATCTGGTATTATTCTGATGAATATCACCTGAAGTCTCCGCCAAAGGGCCTTGGTGCTGGGGATGTCTGACTGTGCCTGGGGGACTGCTGCATGTCTATATATCATTTCCCAGAATGGCTGGTGTGTGATGGGATTAATGTCAGGGCAGTCACACAAAGCCTGTTGTCTTGCAGGTACATCCTAGTCTCACCTGGATCACTGTAAATTTCCAGATATGAAATTCAATATGGGAAGAGGAAGCTGGCTATCTCATCAGACACAGAAACTGAGATATTTCTCCCCAGGTCCCTAGCACAATTTAATTATTCTGAGGACAGGCTCTGCACAGCACTAATTCCAAGTGGTTCAGAGTGGACAGTGCATGAAAACTTCCTTCCTTCCAGAGGAATCCCAGCAGTGAGAGGACAACTCAAGGAACAGCCCAATGCACACATAGCACAAAACATCCTGCTGAGATCCTGTCCTCCTCATGGAATTCTGGGGAGGTTCACCTAAACTGATGGTAGGGCTCTGGGCATCCTCAGCACTTGTTTCTCCCGTATATTGCCTGTAGCTTCTTGAGACGTTTCAGCTTTTTGGGCTCTTTTGGACAGTATGTTTGAGCAGTTTGTGCCATCTAGCGGTCACACGAATTTCCCAAGCCTGATATTTTTACCAAAATAAAATTAAGCCACATTTAGTGGTTGTGAGAGGACTGAAATAAGGGGTTACAAACTTGTTTTTTAAAATGAACTTTGTTCTAAAGGGACTTTTTAATCTCTTCAGAGCAACAGTGATTCAATTCCTGGTCCAGGGGCATGGATAACTCCAGAAGAGCTTTAAGTTTCTGATGAGAAAGGGCTGGTCACCCTAAACTAGGGGCACATGTGTGAACAAAAAGCTTATATACAAAATTCAAGATAAGTAGGTACCATCAACACAGCAAAGACTGGCTTCCCTGTCCTGCTGCTCTTGTAACCCTGGAGAAGCCCTGTCATAGCCATAGCTACTATAACACTCATTGAGGGTTTTCCTAAGCTAATTACAGGGTTGTTAATTTAAATAGTGCCAGATTGTACCACAAATAATGGAATCAGCAGGACAAGGCAGTGACCATCCCCCTGAATTTGTCAGTGGTGAGGCCACAACTTGAATGCTGTGTTCAGTTTTGGGCCACTCACTACAAGAAGGAAATTGATGCACTGGAGCATGTCCAGAGAAGGGAACAGAACAGGGGAAGGGTCTGGAGCACCATAAGGGAGCTGGGGAGGCTCAGCCTGGAGAAAAGGAGGCTCAGAGGTGAAGCTGTCACTCTCTACAACTCCCTGACTGGAGGGTGCAGCCAGGCCAGGGTCGATCTCTGCTTCCAGGTAACCAGCTGGATGAGAGGAAATGGCCTCAAGCTGCACCAGGGGAGATCTAGGTTGTACGTTAGGGAAAATTTCTTCACCAAAAGTGGTGTCAAGCACTGGACAAGGCTGCTCAGGGCAGTGGTGGAATCACCATCCCTGGAAGTATTCAAAAAACACATGGATGTGGAACTTGAGGACCACTGTGGTGGACTTGGCAATGCTGAGTTAATGGTTGGACTGGATGGTCTTGAAGGTCTGTTCCAACCTAAATTATTCTATGA
The DNA here is from genome assembly GCA_013397815.1 of Aleadryas rufinucha. Lineage (NCBI taxonomy): Eukaryota > Metazoa > Chordata > Aves > Passeriformes > Aleadryas > Aleadryas rufinucha. Next base: position 5,483 of record VZTH01004813.1, on the reverse strand, counting down.
TTATTGAAAAACCCTGATCCTATCCTCTCTATTCCCCTCCTGTACACTCCCCTCCTCCAAACACATCACTTCTCCCACCTCTCTTACCTAGCAAAGAGCTGAAAGACCACTATTCTGCTGGCATTCCTTGTGAACTTCTGGATGAAAGTTCAGGGGTCAGACTGACAAACAATCCGTGGAAAAGATGGAGAAAGGATGAGTAACAGCAGACTTGTGCCACAGAAACATCGAAGTGTAACATAATACAGAGGAAGATAGCAGAATATTATTAATATTATATAGTGAATATCATATAATACAATATAATACAATACACGAAAATGTAATGTCTTGTAATGCACTGTAATGGGATCTAATCTAATCTAATCTAATCTAATCTAATCTAATCTATCATTTTATCTGCTGTCCTGTCTCAGAGTTCATATAATAATTCTGTCATTTGCATTGAAGCTGCTCAGATGTCTCAAAAAATCCTTTCTTTGTGGAAGAGTGGACGGGATACCCCAGCAACTTTTGCCAAAAGGTATCTTACTCCCTTCTTTCCCCCTTTTGCTTTTCTATCTTACTTTATCTCATCACTTTAAACACCTAAAGAATAAGGGAAGCCAAAAACCTCTTTCAAAAACACTCAGGGGCCATAGAACGTGCATCTGAAAATACCATCAGATGTTCTCATGGGACTAATTTTGGAAAATTGGAACTATTCCTCCAGCAGCTATGATCCTTTCCCAGCAGAATGGAGAAAAGGGTATTTGTGTGGGTCAGGATCCAACCCCAAGGTCTCTGCCAGCCCCTGTGGGCTGGCTGGGTGGGAGGGCCCTTGGAGAAGCCCAACGTTGCTGCCTCCATCGCGCTGAGAACCAAACTTCACCTCGTTTACTATAAACAGACAAACTGGGAGTGAGTTCTTGCTGAGATCTTTTGAAGTTTTTGGATACTGCAAGCTCTGTGCCTAGCAGGAAATTAGCCAAACATCACGGGAAGCTACAAAAGCAAGGAGTGAGCCTATCCAAGCCAGGGCTGTTATCGAGGGCAGAGGCGAGTGAAGACACTATTTGGATAACCCTTGCTCAGGCACCACAGCTCAGACTTGCGTTGCAAGGCAAATATTTACCTACGGCCTAAACAAAGTCAGCGTTTCAGAACTTTGCTCAAAATGCTGCATAAACCTGGGCTGTTTCCTTGAACTTGTCTCAGAGAAGGGAAGAACTTGTGCCTGTACCTGTGCAGGCTGTTCTCAGGAGGAAACGAGCGGGAAGAAAATGAAGTGTCTGAGCAGCTTCCTGGTTTTGTTCCTCATCTCTGGAGTCGGAGGCTTTGATCTGGTTATCGACGGCATCCCAGATGTGAGTATTCGGGGGCAGGGCCCAGGCCTCCGTTCCTTGCTGGAGTCCATACGGAAGCTGCAGCGGGAGCAGAATTGGGTCACTGCTTCACAGTGCTCTTCTACTTTTAGCTGTAAATTTTTCTGACAATTGGTCTTCATCTGTCATTTGTAGACTTGGTTTTTTGATATTATTAAACTTGGGATAGTAAGAGAATAATGCCAATTTTCTTTTCAAGCTGGTTTCATGTTTTCGCTTTAGTTTTGCCTTTTCTGATGTGGTTTTAACCTTTAAGCATTCAAGTGGGCTTGCATACTCAGATCTTCAGCATATTTTATACCCTGTTTCCCTGGAATAAGCAGAAACAGGGCACTTAGACATCTTTGGGATGGAGCCTCCTGTGTGGAACACAGCAAAGCTTTGTACAGAACTGGGTTTTTGTTAACAGGAATTCAGATCTGGAGTGGATATCCTATTGACTTTACATTCCTCAGCAGAGGGATGAGAGAATTTATAAAAGAGACCGTAATTTCTTGGGATATTACAATGATGAAAAGAAGTACAGTTATAGTTTTGACTCTGAAACTGAGTCTAAATTTAAACCCTCAGGCTCAGGTGAACTTAGACTTGGTGTCTGCACCCATTTCCACACTGTAGTTTTGAAATATTTCTGTGAAGTCAGCAAGGATGATATGAGGCTTTCTTTTCCTTTGCAGAACTAATAAAAATCTTCAGTGAGCTGGGATATCCTATTTTTGTTTATTTTCACAGCCATTTTCTTGACTCAATGAGATTTTAAAACTGGGTTTGTAATTCCCAGGAAAAATATTGCAGACCTGTGGTTCTTTCTAATTGTAGAAGCCTTATCAATGTAACATCAATGTACTTAAACAATTTAAATCAATTTCCTGCAAGCCTTTGTGTGTATGCTATCACATAAGTCAGAAAGGAACTCAAGCACTTAAACTTCTTTATTGCCATAAATAAAACTCATAACAAAATTTAATTAAGAGTGTTGCTGTGGTGTGACCCACACTTCCAAATGAATCAGTGCAGCTTTGCACTTGTCTTTTGCTGTCAGTGGGAAAAAATTTAGTTCTTAGGTGTATTGGTATAAAACCAGAGACAATGTCTACTGGTTTGAGCAGAAATTCTCTGAACTTGCTCTGAGTGAGATCAGTGTCTGAAATGCTGTAGTTTCCATGGCTAGACCCATCCTGATGGTAACTATCTGCCTCTTGCTCTCTGTGGTCATTTCATGTTAAATATTACTCCTTGTTTCAGAAGGAAAGGCTGTAAAATGATGGTAAAGGTCATGATCTTACAGGAGTTTATAGAGCTGGTTGGCCACTGAGAGAAACTGAATGTGTGGGGATTTTGGTCTGAGATGGTTTTGCTTCTGCTCCCCATTTGCATCCAGGGGAGGTAAATTCCCTTTGGAACTCTCCTGTAAAGTGCTAATCAATAATAAATCAAGTGATAAATCAAATAGTAAGGCAGCAGCAACTCTTTTTTTCTTCTTCTCTCTCCTCTAGGAGGTGGAAAACCTGATTGATCTAGAAATTGATGGATTTCCCTCAAGTTCCAAGGCGAGAAATGGCAGGTACCAGGTACAGTACCCAGAAATGCTTCAAAGGGGAGGGAAGCCAGAATGCCTGGGAGCTCTCTCCAGGTGTCTTGTTCCATGTCCAGGGTTGTGAGTGTGCAGTCAGGTGGGACCAGCTGGTCTTTATAGGCATTGAGAATTCCATGTCTCTGGTTGGGACAAGAACTGCTGCTCTCCCTTAAGGCTTTGTTCTGTATCTGTGCTGCCGAGGTGATAAACAGCGGAGATACTTGTCTGACTTCATGTGTGGGGAAAATCCCATTGATACTGGTCTTTTCCAGGAGAAAACAGAAAAGGACTTCAGACACTGGCAAGTGCAGGCTGAAAACTTTCAGTCCATTCATTCATGTTTAACTTTGGCCAAAGAGTGACACTCAGTGATGAGCTGGTGGCATCTGAGACTGGGGAAGAAAATTTGTTTCCAGCACACTGGTGGGTTGCAGGTTATTTCAGTCTGTTGTCTTGGGAAACAGAAACATTTAGAGCAGCATTGCAAGAGTTTTTCTGTGTTTTACACAGTGGCAATTAATGATAATACTCATGAAATCAGTTGTTTGAATGTATTAATTTTTCATTACCCTGCATGAAAGAAATGATGATCAGAGTGGACCTTGTCTTCCACCAAGCTCTGGTGCTGCTTTTCTTGAGCTTGCTCAATGTAGTGAAAATCAAAGATTCTCTTGAGTAATGTTGGATTTCCCAGCATCTTTGAAATTACACACAGGCAAACCTGATTTTTCTTTATCCTAAGGCTTTGGATGGAACTTATTGATACCTAAAGCCTGCATAACAGTGGAAGAAAATGGCAGATTTTAGCATGAGTATGAATCAAACCTGCTCACATTTGCCAGACCAGTATTTAAATAATTTCATCACTATCTAATCACAAATCCCACCTAGCTGCACTTCTTCAGGGCATCATTTCTTTCCGATGTGTCTGTATCAGTGCCATGTGGGTTATGTTGCCTCTGTTCCCAAAATTTCTGGCTACATACAGGCATAGATACATGCAGTAATTTGCAATTCTACTGGTGGTTTCATTATGCCAGTTACTGCTTTTACTCCCATACATTATTTCCCATCCTTTACCTACCAAACGAATCTTTGCAAACCAGTAGAACTAAGATCTCAGCTACTCTTTCATTAGTTGAGTCACAATAAAATATAATCGATGAGATTAAACAGAACTGTGCAAATCATCTTGAGACAGCAGCTCTTGGCCAGCAGCAGGCACAGAGTTATTTACTGTTCATCACTAAAGGAAGGCTGTTTCCCAAATTATTGTTTCAGCACTATGTTTTTCTGCAAAGAGCTCACCAGTTCATTGGCAACAAGGCAACAGAGCTCCTTGCAGACCCTATTGATTGGCTCTAAATAGAGAGGACTGTTTTCTAGGTACAGAGAAGGTATTCTGATATTTTTGCTCCTGAGTAATTCCCAAAATGCTGTGCCTCAGGTATGTGAATGGTCCTCGTGACCATAGCAGCAGAGTGTTCCATGGGCTGGAATGCAGGTGACCTTGTGAACCTCTATATGGAGGTGCACAGCTGTTATCTCTATTTCGGAGACAGATAATGTGTCTAGACTTGTGAGGCACCCTGTGAGGTGGGATGTTCTGCAACACCTTCCCCAGACCTGGGTCCTGATCTCTGGATGTCCAGAGGTGGGTGAGATCACAGCTCTTTCCTTACTGTTCTGCCTGCCTGGTTTGCCCTCCAAGAGAAGCAGCACAGGAAGGATATATGGAAAGAGATAGGGTGGAATGATAGAATCATAGAATGGCTTTTGTTGGAAGGGACCTTAAAGACCATCTTGTTCCAACTTCTTGCCATGGGCAGGGACACTTTCCACACCTTCCACTAGACCAGGGTGCTCCCAGCCCCACCCAACCTGGCCTTGAAAAATTCCAGAGATGGGCCGGCCACAACTTCTCTGGACATCCTGTGCCAGGGCCTCCCACCCTCACAGTAAAGAATTTCTTCCTAAATCAGCTGGTTGGAGACTCCCCCAGCTCTCAGGGTATAAATGTAACCAAACACACAAGGATTAATCTGCAGCATTGTGAAGACAAACTCTGCCAAGTCTTAGGTCTGAAATTTATCTTCTTGCATCTCACAGTGAGGATCCCCTGAAAAGAGTGTGAAGAGGCTGCAATGGATTTGGATTGTGTTAAAAACTGCTTAGGAAATTACAGGAAAACAAGAGAATTATGAGGGAACAGCACCCCAAAGAACTGGAAGGGCATTCCAGGTAGATCACAGAATCACAGAAACATGGAATGGTTTAGGTTGTAAGGGACCTGAAAGAACACCTAATTCCAACTCCCTGCAATGGGGGTAGACCAGGTTGCTTCCGGTANCCCTGCAATGGGGGTATACCAGGTTGCTTCCGGTAGACCAGGTTGCTCCAAGCCCTGTCCAATCTGGCCTTGAACAATTGCAGATCACATCTTCTTTCTAGTTTCCCATGTTGGGCATCTGCTTTTCAACATTTTTTCCGCCCCAGTAGAAAAGAAATTTCTGTCAAATGCAGAACATCTGTGATTCTGCTCT
>VZTH01004812.1:14820-71646 GCA_013397815.1 Aleadryas rufinucha | reverse complement strand
TTCTTATTAATATTTCTTATTAATATTAATTTTATGGTTTTGTTTTGTTTTTATTTTGACTCTGTTCTCCCAATAGAACCAGGAACAGAAACGATCAATGGTTCATATTTCATGCACATGATAAAGCAGAAATATATTTGTTTTCCATGCAGCGCAAACTTTTTTTTTTCTCATTCATATTTTATTACAGATCAGGGCATACAATGGACAGATGCAGGGAATTACTGGTGCAGGATTTGCATCCTTAACATTTGATGGAACTGTAGGAGCTCCAGTAGTTCCTCGAACTTCTAGCAAAGTGTACACTTTCATGGATGAAGAACAGAAAACAGTAGAAGAATTACGTATTTGGGCAGCCAGTAATATTTCCGTCTCTGGACCAGCAGCAAAATTGTCTGGTGTTCAGCCAATGCTATTCTTTGATCTCACTTGCCAGCTGGTAGGAAAGGCAAAAGTGGATGGATCTTCTTTTCTTCTAAAGGTAGACTTATTTTTTAAAATAATTTGTTAGATTTAGTAAGACACTGTGATACATTTTTCAGTAAAGCAGACATATTAATTAATTTAAATAATATTATGTAGATAAATATTTTGGCTGTAAGCAAATCTGTAATCCTTGGCTATTTTGTTTCTATGGAAGGAGAGTGAAAAGCCCAGTACTCTTTGAAGTTGATCACCTGATTCCGTTTTTTAGAGAGGTTTATTAAGATGGCATTATATAGATCATCATTTCACAAAAATTTCTAGATAAATATCGCAAGATTTCTTAACCTTGAAAATGTTGTTGGTTTTCAACTTTCTCCCTCTTTTTTAGTTAGCAGCATTTACTGCTTGTTTTTCTAGATTTGCTGGATATGATTAGTGCAGTAAGTAGCACTTTCAAAAATGAATGAATGTGTTATGTTACCATGATGGATTTCCGATAGCTTCTTTTAGTTTATACATAAGCACTTTGGGCATTAGTGCTCACTGAAAATACAAAATGCACAGTGCCACGGAACAGGAGAGCAATTTCTAAAGGCAATCCTTAATATTAGCTAAATAAAAAGGAGGTCTCCATAATATTCCTAGTTTTAGCTCAGGTACATCAGTCTGGTGCTATTCTAAAACTCCTCTGTATTTATTTTTTAACTTGATTGTTAAAACCTGAGTAATGATCAAGCTGTTTTTGTCCAGTTTATTACTTCATAAAATTATATATTGGTTCTACTGTGTTAAACTGTATTGTTACAATATTTTTAGAAATAGCACTTGGCATTATTCCTTCATTGAAGTAGCAAAGATTTTTCTCATACAGAGCAATGCCTTACTACACAGAAACAAACCTTAAGTGCATGCTCTAACATATTCTGCAACTGCTACAAACATTTCCTTTTAATTATCCCTTGTGAAATAGATGTCAAATGAGACCCAGAAAAATTTCAGGACTTTGTGGACTGTAATTAGGTTGATCATTAATAAGTGTATGTTCAACATTGAAGGACCCTTTGCAAGGATGGAGACAAGTGCATTCTTAAATTATTATTTCTTTATACTCTTTTCTGTGTTGTAAGACCTGAAGTCAGTTTTGTCACTTTTGTATAGTAAAGGTGATGACTTGGGGAAATCTTAGGATAGACTTAGGAAGGTAAAAGTTTGAAGTCAAATAATCATAGATCAATTTTTTAGCATAAAATATTAAATACTTAAATATGTATTACGATACACTGGACAAGCTTAAAAATGCTACGTTAATATTCTGTTGCTAATTTCCTCCATTTTTCAACAATGGCAAAATCCATTTCTGATACCATATATTGGTTGTGATAGAAAAGAAACCTTTCTAAAACTTGTAGCCAGATCTCCGATTCTTTTCTTGATTTGCTAAATTAAAGAAAAAATCAGACTAAACAACCGATTCAATACCAGCTCATTAAGTATTATTATGAGTGATCATTAAATATTATTTTACTGTATTATTTTGGTTATGCATTTTATAATGATTGACATTTATTTTATTCCAAATATATAAATTATATTAATGGTTGATTATACTATGAAAAATCATGATTATTTTAAGCATTGATCTAATGTACCTAGTGGAGATTGCTTCAAAGACAACAATAATGAATTTCAGCAATTTTGTGCGTCACCTGTAATTACACTTTAAATTACACTTGATAAATTAATTGCTATTTGCACAGCAGCAGAGTTGGACATGGCATAAAGATGGTATCACTGACCTGTTGGTGTTTACCATTTTCTGAGAATTTTGTTACTCACATTGGTGGAGACTAAAAAATGCACACTGGAAATTATTCTGTCATTTATGCCTTTCATTAGAGTTTTATTATTATTCTTTTCTTCCTTTCTGTCTGTCAGTTAAATGTGTACATTAAGGTAAGTCATACAATGAGCACATTCTGCTGAAGATAGAAACAGGTATTTTTTCTCTCCCGTTTCAGTGTTTTCCAGCTAAGGTGATCAAAGATTATTGCTAACTTTTCTTTAGCTCCAGTCTGTTCATGACTAGTAATAGAACAATTTGTTGTTTCTTATTCAGAATTAATTTAACCGATGTTGGGTTTTAGTCCAGTATTCATTTTTGAAACCAGGACAGTTTGAAACCAGGATGTTTCATGTCTTGTGTAAAGTAGAGCTGCCAAGCTCCTCAGGTAGAGAGCTTTATCTGTTTCATATTTGTGCAAGAAAAAACCCAAACCCAACTACTTTTCAAAGGAATTTTTTTCTTGTAAAGAAATTTCATTAGCTTATAAATTCCTCCAAAAGGTACCCTGGTGCTGGCTCTGTTAGTTCCTCTGGAGAAGGACATTTTAGAACTAAGTCATCCTTCTTCTGAACAGGGAGTGTGCCGGTTATTTTAATCCATTTGTCAGATCATCTCTCCAATGCAGAATTATCAAAGTAAAGCCAGTTGAAAAATAATGGAAAACTTGACAAACTTAAGGTTCTTTACTTCGTCAAAGTGACTAAATTTGTAATATAAATGCACTAAATCTGTTTTCAAGCTGAGTTCTGGAAAAGATGTGATAATTCAAGCAATAGGCAACCTCTCTTTCAAAGGTGGTTTTAAGTATTTCATGGTGCAGGATCAGAAGATAATAGGCTTTTTTAAATCTGTGGCAGCATATACCACCTCATTATCTGGGTCCTTCAGAATACACTCTTATTTGGCAACATTAATTTGATGTCATGGGTCATTTTCACCGTGCACAGTTTTCCTTTTTATCTCTTGATTTTGGATGCGTATTTCATGAGTTATTCTTAGTGCATTTATACATGGCTTTGCTGATTCTTAGATCTTTTCCTGTGGGTCTGTTGATCCAAAGCAGTTAAGCATAAGGGGTAGAAATCCTTTAAAAATTACGCTTTGGAGTCTTTTTTTCTTGCCCTCTGCAGTGCCTAATTCATGGGACAAAGCACCTTGGTATCACACACTATCTGAAAATTAAAAAAAGGTTCTTCTGTTCACCCTATATATATGAAATCGTATGAAAAGTAGCATTTCAGAAGCATAGTCCAAATGCTTCTAGATTTTTATTTTACTAAGCTAGTATTCAAACCATTATTTTTAAGTCTTTGAGAAGAGTATATCTGCAGAAATTCAGGAAACCATAATTTACAGAATGATGTTTGGGTTAAGTAGTAAGGTTTTGGTTTCAAGGTGTTAAGCCTCTTGGTAAACTTACCTTTGACAACACTTTGATAGCTGAAAAATAACTACTGATACTTCAGTACTTGGGAGTGTATCAAGGATTTCACTTTACACAAACAAGTTGTAGTATCCTTGTTAATAAATATAGGTTAAGTACTGATGTTTTTCTAATATGTTCTGGATAACTAGCAGTGTATACTGATGTAGGAGATCATCAGTAATTAAGTCAATATATGCTGTGTACTCAGTCTTCACATTCTGTAGCTGGAGTGGTAAAAAAAGTCCTAGAGCAGGCTTAAAATGTGAAGTGCAGACATTTGTGCATATGATGGATTCTAATAGTTGTAACAGCTGACCCTAAGATTGTCTCAGCTGGTCAGAGCATGGTTCTAGGAGCACCAAGGTTGTGGCTTCAATCCCTGTGTGGACCATTCACTTAAGAGTTGGACTTGATGATCTTTGTGGGTCCCTTCCAGCTCAGAATATTGTGTGATTCTGTGCTGAATAAACAGCTGAGGTTTTCCTAGAGCTGTTCTTTTTCTATTTATTTAGATATTAACAAATTCCAGGTCTTAGCACTTGATTATGTTCCCTGCAGACGTTATTTTATGCTCTGTAAGGAATAATAATTTTAAAGATCCCATAAGGTCTAATTCAAGTATTTTAGGACTTCTAGACTGAGAGTACAACTAAGATTTCTAATTGTTAACAATTTTTAATCAAACAAAATAATAAAAAAAATAAGTTACTTAAAGTCTGAATCTAAAGTATTCTGAGCACACTGAAATAGTTCATTTGCATTGCAGGTCTGGGATGGCACAAAATGTCCCTACCCCACATGGAAGGTGCCTGTGGAAGCAAAAGACCTGGAAGGAGAAAAAGTTATTCTTCATCAGCTGAGAAATCTAGCGGTGGACATTCTAGTTTATGATAATCATGTACAACTGGCAGAATCACTTAAGGTAATGTGCAGTTTGGTATTTCAGGCTCTCTTTTTGTGGCCTATTTTCTGCTTAGAAATCACTTCAGAAAATGCATCAATTCAGTTCTGCTGTAATTAGTTTCCTGTGCCTCTTTAGCTTTCACTGTATTTCCCATACCTTTTATTTGAATACAAAACTCCTTCAACATGTGTTAAACAGGCTCATTACTGAAAAATTGCCATGAAAAAAATTCTTCCAATTAAGCAGTTCTTTCCAGACACTGTAATATAATAGATAATACAATGAAAATAATGCACTTAGAAAATGTATTCTATGCTTTAGAATTATTTTTAAATGATACAATGCAGTGTTAAACCTGTAGTCTTGTTAAAGACCTTTAATTCTAAAGTCAATAGAAGATTTTCTGTTCTATAAACTTCTGCAGTTTGCAGTGCAATCTTCATTTAGTAGGTTAGTAGTGTTGATTGTGCTTAGATAGAAAAAACAACAACATAATTAAACATTTGATCTTCAGCAATACTGCCATCTTGCTTCTGAATACAGGAACTTGGCAAAAGACTCCATCTTTCATTTCATGCCTTGCCCTCTCTACTCACGATCGTTGTAAGAAAACATTGACCAGAAAATAAAGATAAGTGATAACCATTTTTTTTGCTGTGTCTGTCAGCAGACATTAAATCAGTTTGATAAATTAACACCCATTCATAAGTAAATTGCAGATAGCAAAATAAATGTAAGAATTTGTGTAAGAATTCATAAGAAAACTGACAGAAGTATTGCATTGCTTACAAGTTTTCTTCCAGAATTTTTCTCGTGCTAACTGGTATAAAAAACTGGTGTTTCAGTGAAATGTTATGTTTTGAATATGAGGGAAAAAAGTATTTTAATATTAATAAAACATATTTTGCTAAGTAGCTGATAATAATCCCTTTATTATTCTTCCCCATTTATATTCAGGAATTGAATCACATATTGAGTATGTGATGTGTGGGATGTCTTCATCATCTTTCTCAATTTTTTACTTCCTATCCTCTTGCTCTTTCTCATTCCTGAAGCATTTTTACCTTTTCTGGATACTGCACTGTGTCATAGAAGCTCTAACAATTTCAAAGGAAATTATTAGGAAGCCTCCTTTGACCTCTTGTGGGTGTTTTTCTGCTTCTGGCTATGTCCAGAGTTGCAGTAGTTTCAGTCATGTAAGCTGTAGAAGTTTCAAATTAGATAATTTTTGTACACTGCTTTTTAGTTGCTTGTCTTTAGTGGAGCTATCAAAGAAAAAGGGCTAATATGCTAACAATTAAATTTCAGAAATATTTATTAATTTCAGATTGCAACATGTAGAATTAATTGTACTTCACAGAATTTGATACATATATATATATACATATAAAATAAAAATTGGGGGGAACTCTCCTAAAATGGAGGATTTCATTAAAGGTTTTTAAATACTAGTGGAAATCATATCATATAATAAAAAAAGTATAATAAAAATACATATGCTATTTTGTTGAGTTCGGGGTCTTGTCATGCAAAGTTCTTTTTAAAAATTCATTTACATAGGAGTATAGAACTGAAGAGTGTTTCGTTTATCCACATACACCTTCCTAAGTATGATTCGATATTTTGCCGATTTGTGGTTTCAGAAACAATAAAAAGTGCACTGTTTTTCAATCTTCTCTTCTACATTTAACACTAGCTTAGAATGGCCTTTTTTAATGTAAATTGTTACAAAATTGTTAGGTTACACTCTCGCCTGTTGCTGTGTACCTTTTGCGATGATAGTTGCAGCTTGGAAATGATGTTTTATGCAGGAGCAATCTGTTTTACACAACCTTGATAACAAGAACGGCAGATTAAAAAAAAAACCTGAAATACATGTTCTTATTTTAAAATTGTATCTGTAGGCACATATTCAGACAAGGAAGCTCTGAATAAGTACTACACACCAGAGAAAGTGGGTAATATATTACAGGGAATTTTTGGCAAATCCTGGAGCGCAGTGTCAGGGATATTGCTGTAAGAGATTGTTGAAAACTTCTTGTTTAGATTGTCTGTCCAGAGAACACTGAAGATATGAGCACTTTATCTCATTTTCTAAGACAAATAATGCTAAAAATTTTCAATGGAGAGAACTTTAGTTAAATATTGAAGATATGTTACAGTTGATACTGTAAGTAGAGTTTTTATCTCTGTATTTACTGGCCTCCTTTTCCTGCTGGGTAAGATTGTGGCTTTTCAGCATTTCATGCCTTAACACAGCAAAAAAAGAATTTTCAGAAATCTCATCTCTAAAGTAGATCATTACCTGGGGCATAAGGATATGGCAAGACCTACTAAGACCAACTAAGCAAAGAAAATGGTGTTCACTGCTTTTGCTTGAATTTGCCTCCTCCTCTGGCTACCTGGAGTGCATGAGGCACTCATTCTCGTTACTGTAGGAATCCCAGCCTACAACTGATGGTCTGGAATACAGTTGCTCCACATTCTTAAACCCTTCTTATGACAGTTTTCCAGAAGTTCTCGAGGTTCACTGACTTTGCCATGCGATTTGGGAATAGGTCTGTGACATGAGTTTCTCCATCTGGGGCATTTTGCTTAGGTGAGTTGAGTGTCAGTGGTCAGTCAGTGCACAGCAGGGGTCCAGCTGCCCACAGTTGGTCAGAGATTTCCTTATGTTCTGTCTTTCACTGAATATGTGGTCCTGTGCATTCTTCTTCTGGCTTGATACCATCGATTTTGTGTTGCCATGCATTTGTATGGATAATACAATTAAAACAATTAACCTTGAGCATGCATATGAGTTGTAGTCCATAGTTTCACAGTATTTGCTTTGTGTTACCTATCTTCAGATGTAGAATTTGTATATTTTCAGCTGTTTCTCCCACCATATCATGTCCTGTCTTTTTTGATAGTAGTTTGTACTAAGAACTCTTGCTTTCCTAGTGCCAGAGTCACATTTTCAACATATAACTTAAATGTTAATACATGGCTGCAATATCTAGCTTCATATTTTTCAGACCTAGCATTCCTTTGACATGTCAGTTGTATTCTTCCACTTCTGTCTTTTTACTCAATGAAAGGGGAAAAACCCAAAAGACAACACTCCTGAGTTCTTCAAACTCTTAAATAGATTTAAGTTTGTATTTGTTACTGCCAAGGATGGTGCCCAAATGTTGTGTATATGCTTTATCTCATTGGCAGAAAGCTGTGCACTATTTACTCAGTAAAATTAGACTGCTGATGCAATAAAAATGATGACAAAGAAGTCTCATTGAATATAATCAACCATAAAAATAGACATAAAAATGAGTACAGGTGAATTTGTTATGTGATTCCTGTAGATAAAGACAGCTTCTTGTCATGAGTGCCTTTTTGGACAAACATGAATATTTGCCTGCCATGATAAATGCTATTATGAATTCACGAATGTGAATGTGAACACAACCCTATATGTTTTGAAATAATCATGAGAATTTCCTATGCTAAAAAGTTGTTTTAGTTAGCTGGTTACAGGGAACTGTGTATATGACTTCTGCATTTTGATTCTCTCTAACCTTCATATGTATTCTTTAAATAGTTGTATTTGAATTAGACTGAAAATAGGATATTAGTATATTTTACATTACTGCAAGAAATGTTTTTATACTCCTTTAATTTCACTTTTAAATGAACTTTCTCTAAATGAGGTAGGTCATAATGAGAACTGCTGTAAAGTCAAGTAAGAAGCTGGTTTTGTACTAGATTTTAGTGATGTCTGTGTAAATCATGGTGTTTAATGTAGATTATAACTTCTTCTTAGTCAAGTTTATAAAGTGCTCTGTCTGCAGGTGTTCTGTAAACAACATAAATACAGTAACATTTTTATCCATAGCATCCACATTTGCTCTCTGCTGTTAACAGTAAGCAAGGCTGCCTCCCAAAGGAATCCACGGAAATGGCATCTTGTCCACCCAGGCATCTCTGGGCTGACATTCAGAACCTTATGGACTTTTTCAGTATTCGGCAATGCTGATTATTATGCATCTCTTTTTTATAGTTTGAAGTGATATTAAAATATATAAAATAATAACATTTTCAGAAAAGGACCTAATAAGTGTTTATATTGAAAGATTATTTTATAGTGATGATAAATCTTGCAAAGTGAATGTTGCACTAAAATGTGTAGTTCAGTTGACTTCTGTGTGAATTTCAACACTCAAGTTTAGAAGGCAGACAGAGCATTTTATATTCTTGGCTTCTGAACTCTCCTCTCCGATATTTTATTTTTTGTGCTTATACATAGAGAAAATATTTTTTTTTTTACATACTATTTTTGAAAAAAAGAAATTTGTCAATTAAGATCAACTTTTTCCTGCTTATATGCAAATTACTCTTGGTGGTAGGGAAGTAGCTGGACACTGTTTTATTTACATAAGGTTATTCCATAAGCAGAACTTAGCTAAGAACTTTTAAAAAAGCTTTCTCCAGAAGCATTTGTCATAATCATTAGATTAGTCTTACGATATGAGTGTCCTTTGCGTTTTTGTATATTCAACATAGTTAAGTGAAGTCAGAATCTGGAAAGGAGAAAAAGGAAAAAGTCTTTGGATAAGCCTCTTAACTGCCATCTAAATGCTCAAGCTGTCCTGGTTGTGCTTTGAATGAACAAAATGAGCAGCCTCCTAACAGTGCAGATCAATTAAAAGTCTGGTAAGAGCTCCATGCCAGAAGCAAAATAGGTGTGAGCTAAAGTGCACTTTTTATGTCCCTGCTGCCTCAACTGGAAAATATGCTGCCTTTTTCATGTGCAATTATTGTTTAAAAGAGCAGTTTGATACCAGCATTATGTAGTCATAGTTTGTTCCTTGATACAGAGGAGGGTTCTAGACACAGGTTGCTGCTCCATCTGCTTTTATGCATATACCCATGTGTTTAAAAGTGCTGTACTATGACATGGCCAATCTAATCTAATAGGAATACTTTTTCAGTTTCCACTGATTAAAGTTGGATCTAAAGCTGAAATATGACTTAATAAACTGACTGCTGTAATATTAATTTTAATTGAAGTAAATTTAAAATAATTTGTCAGTTATATCCGGCTATTTAAAAGATGTTTAGAATTAATATAAATCCAAGTTGTTGAGTGTGTGTAGCTTGCCAGATATTATCTCGATCTCCAGTTATATATTTTAAAAAAATATTTGGGTGACTGTGTAATTGAGTCTCCAGATTATCTACCTTTAGAATGTTGGGCTTGGTTTTGGTTGGTTGGTTGGGTGTGTGGGTTTTCTTTGGGGGATAATGGGAGTGGTATTTTGAAGTAAAAGCAAAGTTACAAAGATGTGTTCAATGTTCTTTTTTAATATGTGCTTGTATAAGTCCATTTGTGTAACTTGACAAAACTGTTTCAGAAAACACAAAATCATTGTAAGCAAAACAGGAGGCATATTCTCCATGTACCTGAAGAGAAGATCTAACAGAGATAGGAAAAGTGCCCAGATCTTTCAGTTTCTAACACGTTGTCTTTTGTCCTGGTGCTAAAAAAATGTTAACACTAATGTAAGAGTAAGATATGATGGAGAAATCTGAGTAAGCAGATACATTTGTATGTACATGTAAAGAGATAGTAAACCATGCACGATGATGAGCAGGAGGTCAGTTGCTATATGTGATCATACATGGACCAATCACAGGATGTCAGACTTTGCAGGGCTGTGTTGGGGATGTAGAAGGCAAATTGTGCCCTCGGGAAAGGAATGTATTGACTCATTTGATCTGTCTTCTGAAGTCTGTTTGAGGATTAGATTTGCTAAGAAGGCTTATTCTGGTTCTGAATCACCCTTTGCTGCCAGTAATGTTTTCTGATAAAGCAAAACAAACAGGTCACACTGAGAGGTTTTGCAGTTTCCATACTTGAAAATACTTAACACCCAGCTGGAAACAACCCTAAAAATTCTGCTCCAGTTGAGTCTGTTTTGGGCACAGGAGTTAAACGAGATAATCGCCAGAGGTCCCTGCCAGCTTCAGCTGTTCTGTGATTCAGTTAAAACAAGGAAGAAGCTTCATGAATACTAGAATTTTCCATGTAAATAACTAACTTTGTGTTATCAAAGTGGTTTTTTTTCCTTTCAGATTGGAAGTTTTCTGAGAATTTACAGTATTCATACAAAACAAGCAGGTACTGACAATGAAGATGTCTCACGTATAGAATTTCATCTTCATGGTGGCACCTGTTATGGTCGAGGAATAGGAGTTTTGCCAGAAAGTAACCCAGATGTTAAGGAACTAAAAGCGTAAGTACTGTGTGTAGATGTTTGGTTTTTTCCAGATGATTCTTGAAAACTCTAGGCTAATGTAACAGCTGTACAGTTTAGAATTTTAAATGTATCTAAGAATCAGAAACTCGAGAACAGAATATGTCTTTAGCACTACTAAGATGAAGAGTATTTGGAGGGATAGGTAAATAAAGGCAATTTTTTCAATTTTAAAATCCAGTAGGGATCAAGATTTCTATTTTATAGTGCTGTAATAATAAAGCCTGGCCATATTGACATACTTATTCTGTTTTATAGTGGCATGTAATCATTTGAAGACAAAAGCTTTGTTTCAGCAAATAAATTAAGCACATTTTAAATATGCGTGTGGTACTTGAAAGCGGTGAGATTTAAAGATACCCAAAATGAAGCAGATAATTTACATTCTTTACTGAACTGTGTTATATTCATAAGGAATCAGAATCATTTAGGTTTAAAAAGACCTTTAAGATCATCAAGTCTAAATATTAGCCTTGTCCAAGTCCCCCACTAAACCACGTCTCTAAGCGCCACATCTACATGAATTTAAAACACCTCCAGGGATGATGTCTCCACCACTTGCCTGAGCTGCTTGTTCCAATGCTTGACATGTAAAATTTCTTTTCTATGAAGAAGTTTTTCTTCATATTCAGTGTAAACTGCCCCAGGCACAACTTGAAGCCATTTCTTCTCCATCACTTGTTGCCTGGGAGTAGAGGCTGACCCCACCTCAATACAACCTCCTGTCACATTGTTGTAGCGATAACTGATAAGGTCCCCCTGAGCTTCCTCTCCTCCAAGCTAAACCATCCCAGCTCCTTCAACTGCTCCTCACATGACTTGTGCTCCAGCCCCTTCACCAGGTCCTTTTCTGCTGGGCCTCTTTCCAGCCACTTTGCCCCCAGTCTGTAGTACTGCATGAGGTTGTTGTGACCCAAGTGCACTTCACCTTGTTGAACCTCATACACTTGGCCTTGGCCATCTGTCCAGCCTTTCCAGAGTTCTCTGCAGAGCATTCCTACACTCCCAACAGATCAACACTCCTGCTCAGCTTGGGGTCATCTGCAAACCTACTGAGGGTGCCCTCAGTCACCTCATCCTAATCATTGGTAGAGATATTAAACAGAATTGGCCCCAATACTGAGCCCTGGGGAACACCACTTGTGAGTGGCCACCAGCTGGAGGTGACTCCATTCACCACCACTTTCTGGGCCTAGCCATCCAGCCAGGTTTTACTCAGCAGGTATGTGCCCATCCAATCCATGACAGCCAGTTTCTCCAGGAGAATGCTGTGGGAAACAAGCATTTTTTACTAAGGTCCGGGTAAACTACATCCCCAGCTGTTTCCTCATCCACTAAGCAGGTCAGTTTGTCATAAAAGGAGATGAAGAAAAAGGACATGTCAAGCAGAACATGTCTCATAAACCCATGCTGGCTGCATCTGATCCCCTGGGTATCCTTCATGTGCTCCATGATGGCACACAAGGTTATCTGCTCCATGACCTCCAGCACTGAGGTCAGGCTGACAGGCCTGTAGTTCCCTGGATCACCCTTCTGACCCTTCTCGTAGATGACCATCTACAGTAATTTTCAGTCTGCTGGAACCTCCTCACTTATCCAGGACTGCTGATAAATGATGGAAAGTGGCTTGTTGAGCACTTCCACCAGCTCCCTCAGCATACATGGGTGGATCCCAGCCAGCCCCATAAACCTGTGTGTGTGTAAGTGGTGTAGCAAGTTGGTGACCATTTCCTCTTAGATTATGGAGGCTTCATTCTGCTCCCCATCCCTGTTTCCCAACTCAGGGGTCTGGGTACTCAGAGAATATTTGGTCTTACTATTAAAGCTGAGGTGAAGAAGGCATGAAGAACATTGGCCTTTCCCTCATCCTTTGTCCTTCCTGTTTCCCCCTACATCCAATAAAGGATGGAGATTCTCCTTAGCCCTCCTTTTGTTGATGATATGTTTGGAGAAACTATCTTTGTTGTCTCATACAGCAGTGGCCAGAAAAAGTTCTAGTCAGATTTTGGCACTTCTAATTTTCTGCCTGCATAACATCCTTGTAGTCCTCCTGAGTGGTCTGCCCCTTCTTCCAAAGGTTATAAACTCTTTTTTCTTCCTTAGGGAAGACTAAGTAACCAAAGTCCGTATTCCATTATGAGGAATTCTGTTTCCAGAAGTACAATTTTTTTTTTGCTCTATTTTATGTTTAATGTTCTAGAAGTGATTTGGAAAGTGTCTCATCTGCATCGTTAACATAATCTCTTGCAACTTCTGGCTCAGTTGAGTTTTATGTCTCTGCTGGAACATTTATGTCTGAACATTATACCTGTGTATTGATAATAAATAGGTTTCGTATAAGTGTCTGTGTAATCCTGTGTATATGTGTGTGTGTATGATGATATATAAAAGATTTCTCTAGGTTATAAAATATTTAGTCATTTATCTTTAGATTCTTAGAATCTGTGGATCTGGCAGACAGTCAGAATATGGAAAGCATGTGTTCAATGGACTTAGACGGCACTTTTGGCAATATTACAGGTAAGAGCAACTGAAAGCTGATTTGCTCTTTCTTCTAATAGGTATATATAGTCAAGATAAGGTCACAGTTACTGCTTCTCTGTGTGGGTAATGTTACTTTCACATTCAAAGCCTTAGAGAATTCATTCAGTTTATTAGACTGGAAATTTACATACTCTTTCTGTCTCCCAGCACAAGCATTTCATATTACATGGAAAGATACTTTCGTAGGAGTTAGTGAATAAATTCTTAAACACAGATGGTGTTCTTAATCATACTATATTAGATCACAAAGCAGAGTTATGTAAGTGCCTCCGTCTAAAGGATGATTCTGCAGGGACAGGCACTGAAAACACTGCTAACAGCTGCCTGTTGAAGAGCCCTTCTTAAGCCATTGGATGGAAAGTTGTGTCAGTAGCAGAGCTGTGAGGTGCACTTCCATGGAAAGTGATAACTTACAGACAGTTCTACAGACCCCATATTGTTTTCTGAATGATATTTTTAGCCCAAGAGAAGAATAACTAAAAGGGAATTAGACCCTAAAGCTGGTTGGACATAGTCTGTATCTTTGCTTCTACCTTTTAAAAATCTGTGTTATTCAGCTATTATTAACATAAAAACACAGGACATTTCTAAAAGGATGCAAAAGTCAAGAATAAATAAAAGTTCATGTCCAGTCCATAACTGAAAATTTAGAAAAAAATTTACACTTATTTACTGCACTCTCTGTGTGTAGTAGAGGTTGTTCAGAGGAGGGGCCAGGCAGTCCATATTGGTTTTAGAAAAATGTATTTGTGTTCTTGTCCAGAAGGATTACAGGGGATGAATACAATTTATGTCAGCAGATCATTCACAGTATACTTTGGAAAAATGTTCACTTTGATAAGCATTACTATTTAATGTGTATGCTAACTTTCCCTCTAATATATTAACTCTTGATATGCAATGTTTGTCTCCTGCTTACTTCACTTTTATTGTTGCTGTTGTTGTCTTGTTTTCATACGTTATTGGGATTTTCATTTTCATTTGTTCAGATTTTGGTTTTGTGTGTGTGTCTACCTATCTGTCTACCTACCTCTTTGTGTGTGTCCACATGATAAAAAAGAAAAGAAGAAAGGAAAATAATTAGGAAATTCTTCTTGATTTTAGATCTTGAATTGCACTTACAGAGATGTCAGCAGTTATCTGTTACAGGTAGGTAACATTTTGAACTTAAGGTGAATTTTAATTTTGCTAAAGAACAGAAGCTGTCTTGAAACATTATCTTAAAGGTTATTGTAGGAAGAGCTATTCTGAGAGTATAAATTCCAAGAGTATAAATGCATGTATGTTGTATTGGGTTTACTTGTTTAAAGGAATAGAGCATATTTGTATATTCTACTTCCATATGTTTTTTCTACATGTTGCATTTCTGTACCCTGAAGTACGCCATGCTCCTGCAGCCTGGTGTGATTTATCTTACAGACTAATAACAAGTTGTCTTGATAAAACTGAGGCTGCAGCTGGGAAGGAAAGAAAAGTTGGAAATAAGGAAAAAATGCATAACTGCGATTGCCATTTCCTGTATTACAAGTATTATGATGAATAGCATGCATGGTGCTTTTTCATCTCTCTGAGTATTGTTTTGCAGTATTAACAGATCATCAGGATTTGAGTAACACAGAGCTGAAAACAGTAACAAACAGCACAGCTCCTCAAGAGTTTCGCATTAGAGCAAAGCTGAGAACTTACAAACCTCAAAAGCTCCATCAGTCTGTTAAACTTCATTGTTCCAAATGCAACTCTTTGTAAGTGTTTCACACAGTATAAGTAAGTAAGAATTGCTCTGTATGTTTGCCTAGATTTTCAGTGTGTTTTCAACTTTTTTTTTGTGTAAGATGAGCTGAATGTAAATGTATATCATTTTGAGCAAAGATTTGAAACTCACTGATAATAAGTAGGAAATTTTGAAATCATCAGATGAGTTCCATTTACAGAATCCTTTGAGTGCTTCCAAAACAATAATTTTTCTTTATTTTCAAATGCAGTGGTGCAGGTTTTTCCATACTACAGTTGTATTTAACTACCTTAAGTGTTTTTTTATTGCATTTTCAAAATAGGATATGCAAAGAGGTATAATAGTGTCCAAATGAATTAATAAAATATCTTTGACTAAAGTGTGTCTTCCAGACAAGGCATCTTTCCTGGATCCAAAAATATCAAGCTAATCACACAATTTCAGGCCATTCCCTTGGATCCTGTCCCTGGTCACCAGAGAGAAGAGATCAGTGTCTGTCCCTCCTCTTCCCCTCACGAGGAAGTTGTAACTGCAGTGAGGTCTCCCCTCTGTCTCCTCCAGGCTGAACAGACCATTTGCCCCCAGCTGCTCATACAGCTTCCCCTCAAGGCTCTTTGCCATCTTTGTTGCCCTGCTTTGGACACTCTCAGAGATCTTTTCCAACCTAATTGATTTTGTAATATGAGTGTCATTTGGATGGCCTGTGTTATTGCTTCTTTGTGTATGACAAGCCGAAATGCACGAATGGTGCGCTCCAGCAGGACAGGATAGAAACTTGTGTGGTGCAGAGATGCAGATTTTCCCTTTACTTTCTGTTCATGTGAAGCTATTCTGGTCCTGTCCTTTTTTTTCTTTTTTCTCCCTCAGTATATGCAAAGTCAAATAGCCTAAAACATAAAACTCTAAATTATATAAGATTATGCGGTCTTTTCACTCTAGTGAAGTGGTATGCAGTGTTAAGGCCCAACTGAAATCACGTAAAGCTCATATATTTGGTTTTCCATGGATTTTCATTTGTGTGGGATGTAGCCACTAGGTTATCTCTGCTCCTAGGTAAGTTATGATATTGCTTAGCATATTTATTAACATGGAAAGTCATAATATACTACACAACTCTAAATGTTTAAACTGATAAAACAATGAGGATATTTTTCCTGTATGTACTTTAACTCTCCCGACTACATTCTAATATTTATTTGGAGTACTGTCATCCTTGTTGGTAGATTGCCTAAGGAGAAGCTGTTAGAATTTGCTTACTGATTTTGGAAATGGTTTTAGGCAAGAAGTTCCAGATGGAGATGACTTTGACTTCATTTTACATGGCTTTGCCAATACTGCCCCAAATCCAGAATTACACAATACATCCTGGTATGAATCTGTAACATGGACTACACAAGACCAGAAACAAAGGGAAATAGCCATCCATTTTGTGAAGCACGATGAAATGCTTCAGCATCCTGAAGACACCTTGCTTATGATAGAAGGTAAGGTAAATTGCAAATACACCAGTTCTTACAGCACAGTATCCACTCTGAGTATGTACAAAGTAAAAATATGTGTTGAAGTTGTATTCAGTGTAAGTGGTGATGATCATAAAGGCATCTTCAAAGAACAGAAAAAGTCAGCTGGAACTATAAGTTACTGTTGTGCAAACAGGCGATGGTAGTCTGTGAAGGTCTTGTAAGATGCTTCTGTCTGTTTTAAAACTATGCCATTATTGTTTATTTGGATTATGCTAAAATTAACATCTGAATATGGTTTCTTTTTTTCTAGCAGTGCTTACTGGTTTTTCAGTTCTGATTTAAAAACTTGTCGTGTCTTCTAAACAAGCCTGTTTTTAGTATTGATGTGGAAAGGTTTTGAAAGGCTTCTGGTAATACAAGCTTCCAATTAACTTTGTCAGCCTCTGGATGTCAGTGTTGTTTCAGATTAATAGAGCTTCTCTCAGTGTGAGTTTTTTTGGGTTGGTGTGGTTTTTACCAGGTTTCCTCAGGGAAGAGAAATAGCCACTGACCTTTAAACAAAGTAATTTAGCAAGATACTACTGAGGAATTATTAATATAATAAAAATAATAAATAATTGTGTATAGCATAATTCAGAATTTATAACAAAGTCTTCAATTGTGCTCAAGTAGTGATGTGGATAAGCAAATATAAGTCAGGTGGTCCTTTGTGTGTGAGGGTCAATGACAAAACC
Organism: Aleadryas rufinucha; assembly: GCA_013397815.1. NCBI lineage: Eukaryota > Metazoa > Chordata > Aves > Passeriformes > Aleadryas > Aleadryas rufinucha. The sequence goes on along the minus strand of VZTH01004812.1, from coordinate 54,281 downwards.
CCTTTTGTTTTCTGCTTTCTTTTATAATCGATTAGTTCTTATAGCTGCTTTATTTCTGACATGTTCCAAACTGATTTCAATCTAACCTTTTCTTTCTGAAAAAATAAGAAAAGAATCTCTTTCTTCTCAATTTTCCTGAAACAACTGAGCAATATAACTTGGTAAATCTATTTTCAGATATTAAAGTGTCAGCAACTAAGTATGTCTGTATATGGATATGTACGTATAAAAGGTCAATTTGGTTGCTTTGAGTTTTTTCCTAGCAAAATGGCTCGTAAAATCACAGGAGCAATTATATGAAAGTGATGTTAACTAAATACAACTTCTTGGTTACAGTGTTAGCTATGAGGAAGATAATAAGGCATCTGCTTTGATAAATGTCAATCTTTGTTTCTTAATTGAGTCTGTCATTGAGTAAAAGTGAGAAGGTATTCGGCTGTTTTTTGAGTTTTCGGTAGTGGATGTCAATTATTATTGAAGGCCCTGAAATCAGCTGAGAAATGTAAGTTGTTCAATTTATTTCTGACTACTGTTTAAGAAACCATGGTTCTTTCGGTTTTTAATAGGTGGAACACTCAAAGAAATCTGGAAGCTTACAAAAAGATTTAAGTGTGTTATTCCTGTGAGATCCACAGAAGATGATCTTGAATTACTAGATCTTTCAGCTCCTTTTCTTCTACAAGGGAATGTAAAATATTATGGGTAGGTTAAAAGTATTTGTTGATATTTCAGTAGTTGCAGTAATTGATAGCATTTTCTTCAGTAATTCAAACTGCAATGCTGAAGGGATAACTTACCCAAAGATTCTTTGATGTAAAATACATAGCGTGATCCACAGTACCGATATCAGGGATGAAATGCTGTATCATTTGATACCTTGTTTCAAAGGACTGACTGCAGTTCTGTTCTTACTCTGTAAATCTTAAGTACTTAATTGCACAGCTCTCCAGTTTCAGTTTTGTCGGTGGTGCATGGGTAGGGCAGTGTGCTGTGGAAATGGAAACACACATGCAGTGCAAAGTACCTAAATACCTCTTTTAGTCCAGATCTTCCATTTTCTGGTCTTACTTAGACTAAAGTCAAAACATACGTTGTTTTTAAAACAGTATTCTGAGGGTTTATATATATATATATATATATATACATACAACATAAGAGATAATATTTAAATAGAGATCCAGAAAATAATCTCAGCCTGTCAATCTCCAACTCATTCTCTCTCATTCTTAGTGTTGGGAAAGCTTGAGGTTTGGAAGCAGTAAGGGATTTTGGACAGCCTTTGCTTGCTATTTGTAACTTATTGTGATCCACAGCCCTGCAAAGTGCCTTACCTGTTTGTGGATGTCATTCACTGTAAAGACGACTTCAACAGGTTTCTGAATTCCACAGTTCCAAAGCTGTGGAATACAGTACACAGCCCTAGGTCTGGTATCTGTGATCTGCCATGCAATGCCATGTTCCTGCTCAGTGGGAGCTGTCAGCAGTGTATTCTCCCAGTAGTGCCCAGCAGCATGCAGCTGCTGAGCCCAGAAGTACCAGTCTCCTTCATGTAAGCTACTGAGTCCTCTCTCCCAGCAGTTCAGGCAGAGCGCAGTGCAGTGGGACACTGTGCCAGGTCTGCAGGTAGTAAAAAAAATTCTGTGCAGAAATATTCCATGTTTCATGTGAACCCTAAAGTTTCCCATAAGGGCCATCCATAAAATGAATACAAGTAATTGTTTCTCTTTGTCATATATAGTTATGACCTTTCCAGATATTGCTGTCTACAGCTTTTTTTAAATAAGGGCAGTATATGGGTACTCCTACTGGGACAGGATCTTCACCAATGCAAAGTATTTCCCCTTGCACTTTCATAATCCATATATTTCCCCAGCTACACGCAACTCACTTTTCAGACATTCTCTCTTCAAGTGGTTGGACTGTAAAAGCAAATGGTTTATAAGATATTCCATGATTGTTTATAGGATATTTAGGAAGGAACCTCACAAGTATGCTGACATTTCAGAGCTATGTTTTATGCACATTTTTATCAGTGCCATATACTTAGCAAAGTCTAGAGAAGATTTTGTATGGTAGAATGAATTATATGTGTGTGCACATGCATGTATATTCATCTATATATAAAAATAAACACAGACACTGCATATAAAAAGCAGAATTCGCAGTTAAGTTACTTTATTGGAGTTTGAGTGGGTTTTTTAAAGGAAAAAAGTGACTTCATTGTGCTTGACTTTATATCACTTAAGCAGTAGTGATATAAAACAGTTCTTCAATATTTCTGTCCACTTGCAGCATTAGCTTACTATGTCACATGTAAAATTTATAATAATTAGTGTAAGTGCACCAGTAATAAAATAGATTGTTTTAACAACTCTTAGTTAATATTTTCAATATAAGCAAAGCCAAATTTCTTCTGTAACTCTGTAATGGGTTTAGAGTGTGCTAGAAGTTGAGAAGTACTGGCATATGAACATATGTTTAGCAATGTAGTGATCTTAGAATCAGAGTGGTTTGGGTTGAAAGGGAGCTTTCATGATCATCTAATCCAACCCCCTGCTCTGGGCAGAGGCACCTTGCACTACGCCAGGTTGCTCAGCTCCATCCAGCCTCATCTTGAACACTTCCAGGTATAGGGCATCCACAGTGTTTCTGGACAGCCTGTTCCAGTGCCTCAGCTCCTTCCTTGTAAAGTATTTCTTGTTTCTGCACAATCTACATCTACCCTCCTTCAGTTTAAAACTCTTGCTCCTTTTCTTCACTACAAGCCCTTTTTAAAAGTCTGTCTCTGTCTTTCTTATAAGCCCCTTTTATGTATTGAAAGGCCACAATACGGTCTGCCTGGAGCCCTCTGTTTTCCAGGCTGAATAACCCCAACTCTCTCAGCCTTGATGTACAATTTTATTCCTGTCTATTCACTGAAGTGGTCTTTTCCAGATTTATTTCTCCTCATGGATAGTTCAAAAACAGCATTAAGGGTTTTGTTGTACTTTAAAGCTGATGTGTCTGGTAAAATAGTTATTTCAAGCAGCAATAAAAATATTTCTGCACTTCCACTGTGTAAGACAATCAGAATTTTGGTTTTTTCTGTGCAGAACACTTCTAGTACAAATACATCAGTGTTTGGTTAGTTTCAGTGTCTTGTTTTAAATGCTAGGTGCAAGCAGTGTTCTACTCCAAAGCCTATGAAGAATCTAAGTTCCATTGCAACAGAACAGCAACCATCATGGGAGCCAACTGAAATAGCACAAGGTCAGCTGACATGATACTGTCCTGAAGTACTTTTGTGCCTTGATTCTGAAGTGCTGATATGAAATAGTTTGACTTGCAGTTCTGGGTTGCAGTTTTGTACAGAAAGCGTATAATTAGGGTCATGTTGAATGTGATGCTGTAAAATTCATTCCCCTTTACCAGTTGGAATAATATATTTACTTTTGGAATTATTGCAGTATTAGTTAAAGGATTTTACATGTTGACTAGTTTCTTCTACCATAGGTATCAGTAGTAACACTTACTATAGTACAGATGTCATGAATTTTTGGTTGTAGGTGTTACTTTTAAACCATGTATGTACTTGCAGTCCTAGAAGTTAATCTTACCTTTCCTTTTGAAGATACTGTTTTTCTGACCTGAACTAAAGAGAGTCTTATTTATGACTCGTACAAGTCAGATTTTTGTCTTCTGTAAACCTTAAGTTAAGCATGTTCCAGAGAGTGTGCAATAGTATTCAAATGAAGCGAAATTATCCCACAACAATTATGTGTATTCTGTGCTTCGTGTATTCCTTGTGTTACTACATGTAGTCAACATGTTAAAATGCTGGAAATGGAGTTTAAAACTTTACAATGCATTAAGGAAAAAGAATATCTGTGTGTTTGTCAATTCATGTTCTAACATATTAAATTGGAATATCTAGCAGTGTATAAGTTTGGTAAACACTTTCTAAAAGAAGAAAACTATTTGAGCAATACAGTGATTTTCTTAAATAAACTGTCATAATTGTTTCCTATTAAATAATTGTAAAGTAATATATAACTGGCAGTGATTGACATTTCATTCTGAAAATGAAAACAATGCTTCCTGACAGTTACACTATTTTATGGATATTACTCTTCTATCATTTGTATTTTCAGACTAAATTATAAACCTGCAAGTATATCAGATCAGTTGAACATAAAATAACTACCAGTTTAAGTAGATGTACGCAGAAAAGACTGATGCAGAGCTGTAGTAACTTTGTCTGTTTCAGTTATTTTATGTTTGCAGCAAAACAGTTACTGCTGCCAGTGAGGGAGTGACTGTAGTCATTTGCTTACACTGGAATACTTTCAGAACTACCAGCAATGTTTTTTTCTGAACAAGCCTGGTAGCTTTTACCACATCATATGAAATAAACTGTTTTCCTCAGGAGATAGTTTTCAGCTGGAATTCTTATTACCACTGAATTAAGAGCACTTCTCCTTTAATCTTCCATGTATAAAAGAACACAGGAGTAGGAGGATCCTACTAAGGTAGGATCTAAGATCTAAGAAAATATTATCTTTTTGTTTACTAGCATGGGAATAAGTATTTAAAAATCTTTATGTGTTTTTATAGGCTCATCTATTAAAGTATTTCTTGGAAAATTGCGATGTGGTCTGAAAAGATAAATGACATTTTGCTGTTCAGAGCCTCTATATTTTGGTCTGTTAATTTATACTTTTAATGACAGTATTCAAAGTCAGTTACTATTAAAGGAGGGATATTGTCAGCTCGAGTTGTTATAGTTTGCCTTGCATATTCTCTCAGAGAAACATCAACTTTTCTTTTCTTCAGTTTTAGGTATTGAACTGCTCCAGTATGTTTTTATTATGAAGTTTACCCTGGTTGATGAAACAGGAGCACTAAATGCATACCTTTTTGATTATGTAAGTAATTCTAAGTAAAGGTAGACTTTACAGATGATGTGAGTTTGGATTTTATTTGTTTTTAAAATAGCAAATGTATGTACACAAATATTCATTCTGTGTTACCTGCAGTGTTTTGTGGGAATTATTACAATTCTGTAAGGTACTGTACAGAGTATAGAATATTAAAGCATAAAGACAAAACTGAAGCTTGAAGATAGATTATTGGCTATTTTCATAAACTTTTGTATATTTCTATGGCTGAATTTCTCTTTTATTGGTGATGTTAAATTATGCAGCCTGAATGCTATGTGAATTATAGGAGTGTTTCAGGATTTATGCAGCTAACTTCTGCATTAGTTTAAGATCTCATTGCTTCTTTTTTTAACTCTCCATAGAATCTATCCATTCAGTAATGCTTGATTTTTTTGTTTCACATGATCATGAGGTAAGGAGGCCTTCTTTCCCTACGCAGAACTCAGCTGTGTCTGTACAGATATTTATCTTGGATTTCAGAAGCAGTTTATTCAACTACTTTACTAACCTTAGAATTAACCTATCTTCAGTTTTCTCTGAAGCAATTTAAGATTATTCCTGCTACCTGAGACACTGAAGAATGGATGGTTTTCCTGCCACTGCAATGTGGGTGTGACAAAATGGGATGGAAAAAGAATTTAGTGGGATTTTTTTTTTTCTGCATAGCAGTGCTGTTTAATGTGTCTATATCTGCACATTTTCCACCATTATATTAAATTACTTTGAATGGTACTTTGAAGAGAATACTCTTCCTTGTTTAATTTTAAGACTGTAAGTAAAAGTAGTATCACAAAAAATACAGTTTTTCTTAAAACATGGTGTTTTTACAGCAAAGGAGTTCAAAGAGTACAATCCCCATTTGAGACAGTCATCTTTTCCTTCTACTGTCCTTTTTCCTTTTCATATCAAGAAACTAAACTGCAAAAGGAAGGTGGAAGAAAAGATTTAAACCATCTCTTGATGCAAAATTCCAAAATTTTTTACTTTAGGATGGCTCATTTTCTTATCAGATACTGCTCAGTACTGCAGTTTAGCTGCAGGAAAATACCCACAATTTCTTCTGAAGTGCCAGCTGCTCGCGTTCCTGCTGGTGGTACTTCAAAGATAAGCCAATAGTTTCCAAGCCTAAACTCTAGTCCTTCAGCACCACCTGAGAAGGAACTGGGCTGCTTTGAAGTGCGACTTTACACTAGCTTCCAGTTGTACTTCCATAGGAACACGGTGCTCTTCTTTCCTCCCCTCCTTATAGGAAAAGTCAGTGAAGGAAAAAAATGAAAAAGTTTTATACTGAGAAGAAGAGTTGGAAGAGAGAGAGTTACCTGTGTCAGTTTTGCTGCTGAATTATCTTCTAACTTCTGATCATTGCCATTAAACATGTCATACAAAAATTATACAGAGGCAGATTATTATGTATGTGTATCTTTTAACAGAAATGAGAAATTACTACCAAAAATCTTAACTCACTCTGAGAAACTATAAGATGATGAGCCTTTAGAGATACAAAGTCTGGTAACAAACTTGGAAAGAATAAACTTGGAGTTTTTTAGTCATGCTTACTGTATGTGGTTTAATAATACACAGAAAATGTTTATTTAACATTTTAATCTTCCACTTATTATTTTCTGTCTCCGTTCACAAATGTATCCCACAGTATAAGCCTTTTTCCGTAGTTTCTAAAACTGTCAAAAAATGAAACTCGCACTAAGGGAGTTCCACAGATACAAAGCCAGGTTGCGGTGCCCTTTGTTTTCAAGTGATTTTGTTCCTCTCAAGATATGAGGGACTGTTGAGGGGGACTGACCATCCTCTCTGGCCTCAGCATTGTCTGATAGTGTCTGGTTATGGAGGTTCGTGAGGAATATCTGCCAGTTATGTATAGAGACCTACATGTGTGCTTTCTGGGTGGCCGTAGTCTTTAAATACTCAGGGGTACTGAAAAACAGACTTAATTTTTTCAGACAGTTTGGGGTTTTTTATGTATCTGAACAGTTTTTTGAAATAATATTATTCTTCTGTTGTGTTACCTGATTTTAAGGTCCTAAAAGAACATGCAGTCAAGGTTCTGGCTAATGATTTCTTACGCCTCTTTCAACACCTCATATTTTTCTATTCTTTTTCAGGAGAAGTTTTTCCAAATTCCTGCCTCTGAAATCTTAACTAACAATTTTCTTCAGCAAAAGATGCAGATGACCATGAACACGCTCTGTCCTCCAGGAAGAAAATTAGGTGAGCTTGCTGTTATTTTAAAAGGGAAGGGGTCTTTCAATCTGTTATTGCATATGCAAAGTCTTAGAATTCAACTTATGCACAGGCAAAACTCAAAACAGAGAAATTCTGGAGTCTGAAAGCAGAGTTCCAATTAATTTGTTCTGAGACATGTCTTTAATGTTAGCTCTCCCTTTGAGAAAGAAAAGAAATGGTTCAGTAAATCCTCATATAGCATGCAGTGATGTGTGAATACAGTCATGCCTGTGCAGGCACTAACATGCCATCTGTATTCGTATGGCAGTTAACCAGAGCACCCTCGTACTGAATGTCACAGCATTAGGGAAAACTGAAGGGAAATTCAATGCACATGCTTTGGGTGATATCCTGCTTTTGATTGCACATGCTGATTTAGAGCATCCCTTGCCATGGGAAATATCCATGGAAATTGAGCAAATGCTTAATCCAAATCCATTTACAGAGAGATTTTTATGCATTGTATGTGTTGTGGCACAAAGTAGCTCTGCCTAAATTGCACATATCCAAGGTAGTTGGATGTGTGATGCAGCTCTGATCTCCAGTGCATACTCCAAATACATGGCTGCCAGTGACCACTGCAATCACTCTGGAGTCTTTGCCATACTTAGAAAAAGTTGTCCTATAATAAAGATTATAAAGGATTTTCCCTTTGAGACCAGTGAAATTGTCTCATTGACACACATGAAGATGAATTTTTTATTATTAGAAAGTCTTTACAAATGCATATTTTATACTGTGGCACAACTGCTGGGTCCAAGTGTTTTGTGGAGTGCTGGTGCAGGGAGGACAAGTTTTTGGAAGACTGTCACTAAACACTATTTCAGATCAATTCAGATCTTAAAAGATACCAATTGGAATTTCAAAGTCAACAGTTAATTTTTCTTCTTACTAACTGTTGTATCCATTTAGATATCCTAGTTAAGATCCTGCTCAAGTTATACTTGCCTCCTATAAAAATTAGAAATGAATATTGAACAGTAATTTGGATTTTGTTGGTAGGTGACTTGCCGTGGCTGGAATGCTTCATCAGGTCCTATAATGTCAGAGACGCAACGAAAAGTCAAGTTTATTACCAAATTTTTGACACTACAGTTGCTGAAGATGTTGTATAGTCATGTGTTGCTAATTGGAAGTAATCCAGTAAGAATCAGTTTCTGTGGAGTGTTGGGATCAGAGACTGTATTTAAAAAAAAAAAAAATTGTTCCTTTCTTAGGAATCCAACCTGTATGTATGAATTTTTAGTTTATGTATGAATGGGAATGGGAATAATACTTTGATATATTTGCTGTTTTCCTGGCATACAACTTTGTGATCTGAGGGCAAGTGGAGGTGCTAAGTTTTTCACTGGAAGCTGCTTGGTTTAGGTTGATGGAAGCAATCTACTATCCATCTATCCTTCAAAAAGGCAGTGATGAGGTTAGTCTAAACTTGTGAATTTCACTCAGAAAAATGTAGTCAGGATGATGCTGTGTGTTCATTTTTGTATTAAATTATGTCTGCAGAGGTAGAGAGAAGGAGCTCTTCAGTAAACTCAGACTACTTTGTGCAAGCCAATATTACTGTTCTCAGACAGTTTGACAAGGAGGTTGGTTTTTAGAGACTTCTTTGATTTTGTACTGATATGTACATTTAGACAAACTCCTCCTCTTAGTAATACTCAGGTAACTGCTACATGTACCAGTTACTGTAGATTCTGATAGGGTTATGAACATGACCATGTAATGATTATCACTAAATTTAAAGTCAAGCCATGAAAATGAGGTAGTGTAAAATTGTAAAATGAATATTGACATTTGGTAGATGGTAGTGATTCTGGGGTGGCCCTGCTGGGTACCAAAGTTGTTAGCATGCTTATTAGCTGGCTCTGTGTTTTCAAAGGCTCTCATGTATCTGGCTAAAAGTACCGTCAGATTGCACTGCCTCGATCTGCCTTTTCTATCTTACATAATCAGATTGTGGGGCTAAATTTAGAGATACAGAACTGATCTGGTGCTGTCATGGACTGAAAATTCTGCTGGACTAGAAAATTATGTGGTGGTTTTACTTTGCATTCAGAAGTCTCTAGGACAAATTCAGGACATGTTTCTGTACGGATAATTAATGTAGAAATCCCTGTCAAACCGAATGCTTTCCATCAGAGCAAAATTACTTAGTATTTACAGCAGCTGTTTTTAAAGAAGTTCAGAAGCAAGATGGAATATTTGTAAGTAGATTATTATTATTTTGATAGTAAATGACATTTTTTTTCATTTTTCAGGGCTGTTTAGTAGATTATGCAATTTGTCATTTAAAATTTCATCAAGTATCCTCTGGTAATTTTCTTGTACTGTAAAAAATTATACTGGTTTTATATGTCATAAGTTAGGATATTGTTCTTCATTGATTGGTGTATAGGGACAACCAATATTAGAAGTGGTGAGTGCATATTTCCTTTAAAAAATTCTAAAAAATAAAACAATTTTGGAATTGAACCAGCAGTTTATTAAAGAGTCTAATGACTTAAGAAAGTTTTCTTGAATCTTTGCAGAAATGCATCAACAACAGTTACAACAAATGAATGTTATAATACTTTAGACACTGGCCATACCCAAATGTTTTCAAAAGTTAGAAGCTAAATTGAAGGCAACCTTCTTTGCTTTTATTGTATAGAATGTATAAAAATATGAATTTTTATTTTCAGATTTTTGTTAACAACTCTGAAAGGTATTGATATTGTACATTTTTTCTAAATAAGTCTTTGCAAAGTAATAAATAAAAAGATGTTTTGAACTTCAGTGTAAAATCGATTTCACCACATGCCTTGACTGAGATCCCTGCCTAAAAACTCTACATATGCATCCCATTATTTTTTTACTAATGAATGTTGTGTTAAAATTTTTAATAAAGATTTCTTCAAATAATGAGGTTTTTCTTGCATTTGACTTTTAGTTTTTATTTCTTAACTGTGAAAACTGTCGTCAGTAGCCTTCATCTAACGAATGCTCCAAATGAATGTATAGTTTCTTGGATTGAAATGCACGTTTAATTATCTTTCTAAGTTATTGCATAGAAATAAATTAATAATTATGTATTTGTTCATACTAAAGATCACTGTATAGGAAGGAATTACTGGACAAACATTTAAAAATAGGTCTCATTAGTAGCCTTTGTAAGGAGCAGTGGAAGCCACTGAGGTGGGACTTGGACCTTGGTTACCTATCCTGGTCAGTGCTGAGAGCTGTGTGTCTGTCTGAGGGGTGAAATCCTGGGACTGTTGTGTCCTGAACGTGCAGCACCAGCAGGCTCTGGTTTCTGAAAGATGAGTATCTCAGGCAGCAATGACTTTCAGCCATTACTTACAATTTTCTTAATTACAAATAAAAGTCTTATTTCCTTTGGTGAGTTTTGTGACCAAGTGTGTGATTTTGGTTTCTAAAACATTAATAAAAGTTCAAATGTCTACTCTAATAGTTTTTTAATTACTGAAATATATCTTTAAAGACACTCAAAATTGGAACCAATAGGAGATCAGTGTAATACAGATACACAGCGAGAACTTGAGGCATATGTTGCTGGTTTCACATCTTCTTTCTCCTCCACATACATCCCAGCATATAGGAAAACTGAATCAAAACATCATCTTCCTACTAGAAATGGAAAATATGCACAGAATGTGAAGTATATCACGCATAGCAATATCATCAATGGGGAAAAATATCTGAATATAAAAGGAGGAGCTGTGAGGGAAAATAATAGAACTGTGAAAGACCAATAAAGGAACATGAACCCATTCCCTACTCTAATTACATGGATAAGTGCAGAAAAAGTGATGAAATTGTAATTAAAAAGAAAAAAAGTATTTTCAGGGAAAAATGAAAAGAAAACAAAATAGATTTGGAATAGTGGTTTTGGGGGTCCTGTGTAGTTTTGCTCCTTGAAGTCTGTGTTTTAAGGAAATTTAAAAATTTAAAGACTTTGGAAGTCTCTCCAAATTCAGTTGCATTTAAGCTCTTGGATGTGTCATACTCTTGAAACTCCTGTTGGAATGACAATGTAAATAAATAACATAATATTGCAGAAACAAGGAGGCATTCCTGGTAGGTGACCTGCTGTTTAGTAATGATTGAACTTTCTCATCAGCCTTTGCAGTTTCGGGATCCAGAGATTTACAGACAAGGTTTTGAAATGCTTACCTTAATACTAATCCTTTGGCTACTGAGCAGCAGGAAGTGGGATTGTAAGAAGGACAGTAGAGCCCACAGGATACAATCTGAGGTTTGCAACAGAAGGAAGAGAGTTTATTGTCGTAACAGGGATGAGTGCTTAGCTTTTCAATACCACAGTGTTTTAGATCACAAGAATTTGTGCACATTGGGTCACTTTTTGGACAAAGCCATTGCATTAAGATGTGAAACTGGCAGGAACTGGGATACTACCGCATAGGGCAAGGCCAGATATTTAAATGGAGTTGTGAAAAAATTAAGGAAATAGATATGTTCAAGTTCTTCAGGTGGAATGGGACGACTGCAAAAAAATTTTATTCAGGGAAATAAAAAAAAAAAAGAAAAAAAAAATCCAAATAAGAATTTACTTCAAGTATTACTCAAAGTGTACAGTGAATGTTTAGAATTGGAAATAAAAAATCAGCATAAGATGGAGACAGAAAGAGAGAACAATTCCAGAGGATAGTAATAAAAACAAGAAGTGATAGTAGGGAGTCTTTATGAGACAGTTTGCTGCAGCTCCTGTTCACAGCATTTCCTATACATGAAATTCCCAGTAAGAACTATGGTTTGAGAAAACATTCATCTGATGATGGAATGCCAGATCCAAAGTGCTTGAAAAATGTAGAGCAGAATTATGCTATAATTAATGAATTCATATTTGTGGTAAAGCTATGGGTGGACTTCACCCCAGAACAATGTGCTACAATGTGTTTTTCCTTGTTTTCTGTTGCAACTCTGATACATGCCTACAGAGGTGTCTCCGTAAAACTGCTGTTTCAGTACCATTTGTCTACATAAGCAGAGTAGACTGAAAGTCTAGGAATAAATCTACATCTAGTAGATAATTTTAATTTGAATTTTTTACAAATAAACTAGGAGGAAATGTGCTGAATGGGGAAATGTGTGCCAGCAAGGAAAAAGTTGGGGTTTTTTTACTATCAACTGTTTTATTACACAAAGCTTTAAGCATAAATTTGTTCTGTACCTTCTACTGTGTGTGTGCAGCCTGTGGACTGACACTGTTAAAAAAATACAGTTTTATACAAGCTACACCTTTAGAACTGAGTCCATATTCAGCTGTAATTTCAAAGGTCAGCTATCAGATAGCTTTGAATTATGGAGGTGTTACTTCACTGAAAGGAATTCTCTGGATGATGGTAGTTTATAAATTGTGCTTGAATTTTTTGGTTAAAAGAGCAGCAAAACTGAAACTGAAATCTGCTGCTTGAACAGATTTAATTACAGGTTTTCTTTCTTTCTTCTTCTGTCTACCAATGAGCCCTTAAGCAACTCAAAGCCCCTCTGAAGCAATGTTTGAAGTGACAAATAGGATCAGTCACTCACAGGGTGTGTATTAACCAAAGGGGCTCTTTATTGTTTTTAATGGGGTGGGTAAGGGGCTTTCACCACCCAGCTGTCTTTAATGCTGTCACTCTGACACACATTCTATTTGCTACTAATTTGGGGATTTTTCCATGTGCATAATTTCTTTTCTTGTACCATCTTGAAGGATACACTTTTCCTAACATATTTACTATGCTAAAGGGATGAAATCCCGTTAATAAAAATGGAAACATTGGAGTGATTGTGTTTGACATAAGCCTGGGATATAGAGATGTCAAAGGCCATCTAGACATGCTGCCCTGTGGTCTCCCATCATGTAGAAGTACCCTGGCATGTGTAGTGTTGTGGTTTCAGGACAGGGGTAATTTTTTGCAGTAGCCAGGAGTGGGCCTGGCTGGGATGCAGAGCTTATTCTGTACCACCCACATCATTGCCAGGGGTGGGGAGAAGGGACTCTCTTCTGAGGAGAAGAGGTTCCTTGCAGTGGAGTAAGCATGGCAGAGGGAGCCCTCTGGTACTGTCTACTCTTGGGGATTTTTCCATGTGCATAATTTCTTTTCTTGTACTGTCTATCATTAGTATTGTTGCTGTTGCTGTTCATTTTCATTTCATTGCTGTTTCCAGTAAATTGTTCTTATCTCAGCCTCTGACCTTTGCCTTTTGTGTTTCCAATTCTCTTCTCCATTCTGCTACAGGGGACAGAGAGGGGAAAATGGGGGAGCAAGAGAGAGCGGAGCGTGGTGTGGAGAATCTCGGTGGGGGCACTGAATTGGGAACTGCCATTCCTAAGCCATGACGTGTAAAGTCTCACTGCCCAGAAAACTGCATTTGACCTAAAGGGAAACAGCTGGTTCCATTATTTGCTGTTTTGTTGAGAGTAAACCAAACAGCTTTAAAAGTAAGGAGAAGGGTGAAGAATTGCTTTTTCCCTACAGGTCAATCAGTGCATTTGTATAGTAATGTGCTGTGGCTTGGGTCCTTCTTGCAGGAAATAGAAGCAGAAAAGAAAGCTTCGAAAGCTTTGTTTGAAGGATTGGGAAAGGTCAGAAGTTACACATGAAGGAACAATGAGGAAAGAGGAGTGACCCTTAAATATCTAACGTGGCACTTCTATAAATCAGATGTTATACTCTGCAGATCCTAATGCAAATCTATTGACTGCCATGCTCTATATGATTTGATAATAAATAACATTTTGAATATTATTCCAATCTGTTGTAAGTGATTAACTAGACTAATTCACAATTATATTTCTAAACAAGTTTAATTCCTCTGGGTCCAGTTACTGGAAATTGTTTTTATCCTTTAAAAACTGTATGGAAAAAGAATTGGCAAAATTACAGTATTTGTCATTCACCAAGTGCCCGGACGAGCTCACATCAGTTCATTTTTTCTGGCGAGGACGATATTCCACAGTGATACCTTCTAAGTGTACCTTTTCACAGCAAGCTTATCAAGGCAGTGTAAAAATAGCAATAGTTTTCGAAACTCATTTAGCTCTGCTGTGAGGCCTAGAAAAATGTGAATGTCTGGCCTACTTTTCAGTATGAGTAAAGAGGTACCTGATGTGATGTGATGGAGCAGGGAATCCTGAACTCTTTTCCTTGTGGCTATGGCAAAGGTGTGCAAGCCTCATTTTAAATATCGAGGTCATTGGCTTATATGTGTCAGGAAAGCACAGAGCTGTACCAAATACTCCTGTCAAGAGCATGGGCAACAAAGCAAATCAGAATTGGAAATCAATTATAATTGAAACTGACACACAGGAAAATGGGACAGTGATATATTCTGCTTTTGGTAATTCAGTTTTGGTAAAGAATTTTCATCTGAAACTTAAACCAAATAGTAAATAAAAACTTAATCTGATGAAAAGCACGACAAGGCTACTTGCTCAAATAGAGCAGAGGCCCCAGAAGAGGCACTATATTGAAAAGCTATTTTTTCTTACAGATACCATACAACTGCTTTATACCATAGCATAACAGATCAAGGTATGCATAACAAATTCACAGGTAACCAATTTCCATGTATTCAGTATGTATTCAACCATAATTACATGTGTAGGTTCTTATCTCATGCACTTCAAATAATGTATGCACCTCTTTAGGAACCATACCTTTCTTGAGATAAGAGTATTGGAGTGCACTATCCCCGAGACTCTTCAAAGCTGAGCCCAGATTCCAAACCTTACAGCTGTCAATGATGGATGAATCTGTACCTGGGCATGCCAGTGAACACCGAGCTGGCAAGCCCCAGCCCTAGTAGAATGCCGTGTGGTGGGCTGTCACAAGGAGGGGCTCCTCTCACTCTGCAACAGCTGCACTTCCCAGCTTCAAAAGGGACTCAGATTGCTGTCACCTCCTCTACAATTTCCATACTTAATAAATCATCTAACCAGCTCTGAGTGTCAATGCCTTTCTTACTGGGATCCCAAAAGAACTGGCACCTCCTCGGTGTAAAACACCATCCATTTTCATAGAATGTGTCAGTACTCTCCTGTTGGTCCTCAAAATCATTTTGAAAGGTTATCTATTAAAAAATGCAATAGTTGTTGTAGATCTAAAAGAGAGTGCTGACAAGTTCAAAATAGAAGATTTCAGATTAAATCATAGTTTGCAATAGCTTTCTGAACACTTTCAAAATACGTATGGACATGTGTGTACCTGTGCTCAGGACAGCCTCCAACTTAGTGCAAGCATCTGCTCCTGAACCTACAAAGACTGATGTCTCGCCACTGCTGCCTGAGATGTCCTGATCGTAGTTAAAGAGAAGAGCATGACAACTGACAACATAACAAATAACTTGGAAAGTTGTTAATCCAAAAAATTCTGACATGATCACTGATGGAGCAGTCAGGCCCTTGATGAGATGTGGGATTTTGATAACCACAAATAAATTTGGTTATGATCCATAAATGGTTTGATTTCACAAATTAAGAGCGGGAATAACATGGGTCAGAAATGTGCAGTGTGCTACCCTTCTGTCCCCAGCTGTCTGACAAACACATTATTTAACACTCAGGGTTGTATCCTTTCCTGTACTAGACACACACACCTTAACTGATAGTTGGTAATAGAGGTCTTGGGCATTTTAATCAAGAGAAAAGCTTAACACTTAAGGCCTAATTGTACAAACAACCCACCTGTTTCGTGTAGTGCAGAACCACAGTCATATTTTCAAGGTCAAATAAACCCCTTAGAAATTAGACAATCTGTTACTTCTTCTACCCAGCTGTGCTTCATGCAGGGGCACTATTATCTATTAATTCATCTAGTACTAAGAGATGCAAGTGGATGGAAAGGGCTTCAAAAAAATGAGCAAATGAGTATCACATCTTTCTTTTTAATAGTACTGGAAGTACTGCAGCCCCAAAGGTGTATGTAGTCAGTGAAAGAAAATGTTGTTTTGTTTATCAATATGTAAAAGAAGGAACTGAGAGATTCTTCACAGATTTCTCTCAATCTGGATATTATTATTATTATCTGCAGATACTGTAAAATAAGTGCTTTCCTTGTAAATAAGGTCTTCATGACAGACCCTCTAGCATGAGCTTTTTACTCTTCCTCTGTTTTGTAATGGGAATCTCTTTGGCATATATCTGGAGGATGTTTAAGCTTTTCATGTTTACCCTTATTGTTCTGGTGGCATCAGGATGCTTTTAAAGGGAAATCCACTTAAATCCACAATACACAAATTGAGAATGATAACCAAAAATTTGCTTTAGAGAAGAGACAAGCATTGATGCAAGCACAGTAAGTCTTTCATGAGTCCTGCAGTGCTGTCCAAGAAAAGGATGACTTTTTTTTTTGCATAAGTTTTGCCATAGGCTCATTCATTTGGCTAGCCATGTGTCCACTTAGGCAAAATCTAGAGTGCAAACCTATGCAGTATTTCTTGAGGCAGTGGCTATCATCTGGGCAGGTTAGTCCCTGTATTCAGCTATTACCTTTCTCAGCCTTGAGTTACAAAGAGCGTTATGAGACTGAAGCAGCTTCAAGGTGTACCAGTAAATTTAGATATTCATTCAGGACAGATGGATGAAACAAGTAGTCAGATTAAACTATTTCCCAATATCTGAAGTAATTGCTAGTATCTGAAGTAAGCAATGACAGCCCTGAATGAAAACCATGCTAGATATAATGCTCTTTGGGAAGTAAGATTTGTGCTTACCTTTTTTTTTCTTTTTTTTTTTTTTTTTTAATCAGCATAGCAATAGAGCAATTTAATTTGCTGTGGTAATACTTCAAGCTTAGCTGAGACCCTCAAGTGAGAGTCAAACACAGATCGGAAAGAAAAACTTAATTCTGACACAACAAGCTGAAAGGGAACAATAACTAGTCACAAAACATATGTTTAGAAAATCACAGCAGCAACTATATTTTATTGTAATTTACTTAAAAGAGTAAGACCTCAGCCTGAGCAAACATATTATCTTGTTAGAAGTACATCGGAAGTATTTCCTTTTTTATCTCCATGGAGAGAAAACATCTGACTAATACATAATTTTTAAGCCAGTCTAACCAGGAACCACAGCCAGACTTGGGAACCGTGTGTATTGTGTCCCTCACAGACAGGCATATGGACAGTCTTTGTTGTAAGCTGCGTGTGCTTATGATGAGATGCAACTCATAAATGAAACAGATGAATGGGGGGCATGTGAATAGAAAGATATGACTTTTTTTCCCTTACCTACTCTTATTTAGGCAGGGTTGTCCTGAGAACACACACAGAAAGAGGTTTCATCTTTAATAAATCTTGGGTTCATTCATCACCAAAACATATTGGATTATTTCTTGCTTCCAGAAGTCATTAAAAGACTGGCAGCTGTTCCTGACTGTCCTGTTCTGCAAATCCTTTCTTAATTTTGAGAATTTCTCTGTCAAAAAATGTTAAAAAAGCTTAACTGAGAATTTTCAGTTTTTAAATGATAGTGAGTTAGAGGGAAGCATCTCTCTCTCCACACAAGCTGCTATTGTATTGGCAGCAAATCCACTTCCAGATTTACATTTGTAGCCAGCTGTGTTCTCCTACACCCCCTCTCCAAAAATTTATCATCTCCTCTGGATTTGAGCATGGCAGCTCTCCAAACAAATTTTAAATGTCCTGGCCTAAAATAAAAGATTTCCTTAAAAAGAAATATTAGAAAGTGATCACTTAGTCTGTGTTATTCCACAAATGCACCTGTGAAAAGAAAAGTTGAAAAACATGAAAAGTTGGGTTATCAGAGTCAAGAAGGAGTGGGAATGAGTGACAGAAATGGTGGATGTAATTTTTTAAACTGGATTAGCTGATGAGCATTTAGTAACATTTAGCCACAGCTAAAAAGACCAAGGGGACAGGGTAGCATATCACAAAGTAGTTGTACTTAATTTTTAAAAGCTATTGTATTGGAGAACATCTGGAGATCTGTTTGAGTTTCAGAATTGTCTCTGTTAATTTCAGACTACCTTTTTAATATGATATCTTTAGATAATATCAGCCCTTCCTTTCAGACTGAAAAAAAGATAACATTGTACAGAGCCACAGAAGCTATACACCACCCTTACTCTGAGCCACAGGAATATGAACAAACAGACCTAGCTCAGAACTGTACTAACCATGCCAGCATGGATTTCAGTCAGCTCTGAGCACTGGCAGGACATGTGTCCATTTTCCTATGAAATATCCCAAGTGAAAGTCCTCTGCTGAATAATCACAGCACTTGGTGAAGAGATAATAATTTTTATACAATGTGGCCAGCCTTGCCTTAGGAAAAGGCCCGTGTTACATTTAACTCTGAAGCAGATAGAGTGAGCTTTCGCCCAGGTGACTCCAGGTAAGTGAGACTTAACCCAGACAAGCACCCATGAGGAGAACTTAACCAAGAAAAAAAAAAGGAGCTTTCTTAAGGAAGACATGTCCTAGCATAATTCAGTAGAATTTTACTGGCTAAACATCCTAGAAGTACAAACTGTACAGAACAGAGAAAGTATAGGTGTTGGAGGAAAAGAGAATAGCTGTCTTAGGTTACAGTGTAAGATGTAACCAACAGCATGTATTCTATCAGCAGCTGTTAAAACCAGGTGGGACAGTTTCCTTTGTCTCTTCCATGGCACATCCCTGATAACCCCTCCAGAGATCTTCTGTTATTGGGCTATCAAGCCTCACTGCATGACTCATAAAATTACATCATCCCATTGTGAGATGCTCTGCCCAGGGGGAGGAACCAAGCATTCCTACTTGGATATAATCTGAGGTTTGGAACACCACATTCAGCCCTTACCTACTGGGTTCCCAGAGGACAAGAGCTACATAACTACTACTGGACCTTCAGAGGAAGACCAGACCCTTCTACAGGATCACTGCTCCAACAGACCCACATCTATCACTTCAGGAGGACTGTAGCCACCATTTAATCAGACTGCTCCCACCACCCTGCCTGACAGGGTGTCAGATTGTATCCTGACTCTGGCAGTGTTTCTGTACTATTGCATTTATTTTTAATTTTCCTATTAAATTGTAGTTCTGATTTTGAGTCTCTCAGTGGTTTGCTTTCTAACTAGTACAACAGCATATTTTATGTGCTTGTGATTCACCTTCCAAAAGAACTTGTAATTGCAGACAATGACCATAGACACAGAAATGAGGAGAATGACACCCATTTTTGAAATCACTGGGTTTGTTGCTCTTTATTTTGTTGCATTTTTTTAACTGTTCAGAAGGGTTTCCAGTAAACCTCTGGTACCTGGCTGTCAAGTAAGTTTAGCTTGGCTATGTTCTCTTGTTTCCAAATTAAAATTTTAAAAATCTGTATTTTCTTCCAGAGCAACTTAGAACTTTTTCCATGCCACACATTTTAGCCATGTCTGAACTATAAAGTCTTCACAGTTCCAATATTGCTATTAGTACATTGATAGGTAAATAAACATACCTAGTTCTAACACAGATGGATGCCTTCTGTACCTGGGAAAGCGCAAATAGGGTGAGTTTCAGTCCAAAATGTTAACAGTTAAAAAGACCCAACAGTTGCAGTGACCTCAAAATAGGTGTGGCAAAACAATTAGAGTACCTCTGGCTATTTTCTGAAACACAGGGACACATTTAAGAATTAGAGGGTGGAGTAGTGCTTTGCAGGTAGCCCCATCTTCCTGCAAGAAGAGAGAAATGGACGTAAGTTCTACTGCAGGTTGTTGACACAGCAAAAATGTAGGCTGGGATGTGGCAAAAGCAGTCTTAAAATTGTTTTATAAAATGAAAAATTACAAATCTAAATGCAAGCATTTTACAGAAATGCATCCCATTCAAAGCCTTCTGCTGGGACATAGAGTGTGCTCAGCTGGAGGCTTGCCAGCTGCCTGGCAGCACCAGATGCTGAAGAGCCTTGTTTTTCAGGCTCTATTGCTCTAGGGCTGTGTCACCATGTGGATGGCTCTGGGCTTCCAGGGCTCCCAGGTCATCTGCTTCGCATCATGGAGTCTGGAAATCGGATCCTGGATCTGAGATCAGTGTGTGAGGGACAGGATTCTCTTCCCACTCCTTTGCAGGAAGCCATCCAGAGCATCTGCACCAGGATTCACTTCAGTGTTTCTTCTTGGGTTTAAGTCATTGTTTTGGAATTACCAACACATCTGAAAAACTCAATTTGCTTACAATAGATAGACGCACCAGATCTAGTGGAAAAAACAGATTTAAAAAAAGACATTCTAGTCCTTCTCCCACTCCCATGCAGGACTAAACATTTCCTACTGATGTTTGCTTTGGGCAGATGCAGCTGACCTTGCTGCCTACGGCGAGGCCAGGGAAAAGACTTGGTCAGTGACTTCTGTGAGAGGTTTTGCAGCACGGCAGCAGCTGGCATGTACACACGGCTGTGGGAAGCACAGCACCCACAGCACTTCTTTAAGCCTGTCACCACCACTGCAGAGCCAGGATGAGCTACACCTCATCCCCACAACTTCATATTTCTGTTGGGAAAGACTGAAATAGCCACCTCATAATGCCATGAAAGCTGTGTGGCCATGAAGTCTGCTACATGGATTTAAGTTTGTAATGAAGATAATCCATTCTTAATTTTGTAAGTAATAAGTACTAAGCAATAATTAGCTAATTAAAAAAGTCATGAGGATGAGGGAAAGAAGGAAGCGGGAAGCACATTATAAAACCTGAAATGCTGAATAACATTTTAATAATCAGTGAATATTGCATGTCTGTTACTTAATAAACCAGGAGGAACTTATATATGGATTTCATTAACGTGCTGTAAAGCTTGGCATGTTATAAGACATTGTTTACAGAGAAAAAGTAGCCTTAATATCTCTCCCAATCTGTCACTAACAAAAGAAACTAAATCACTAAACTAAGGTCTTGTTTGGGGAGCTTTGCTGTCTATCTAACCAACGACATTCATGACTGCCTCACATTTGAATAAGTTGACACATTCTTTGTGAGACAAAAACTACACATTTTGAAGTGAAGATAAGAAAAATATGCTTGTTACAATTTTAATAACTCTTATTTCAGACCAGACAATGCAAATTTATCACATATCATAAGAAAAAACCGCAGATTGACATGGATATTTTGGGAAAGTAGCAAAAAGCAAAAAAGTGAGAAGATAAAATCATACCAGCCATTTGTATTTACTTTAACTGTGTCAAACCTTCCATCAAGTCAGTAATAAGCATGCAGGTCATTAAACAGCTTAATTGAATTTGAGTGACATCTGCTTTTGAACAATTAGATGGCACAGCATATTTTCATAATGAAAGAATTTCCTTAATTTTTATCTTCTCTCACTGAAGGTTTATTAAGTAGTTCAGCCATTAAAGTGCTTATTTATTGGTGAAGCCCAGATGGCCAACCACTATAAGTGTAAATAATAGCTGAGCTGTGTCAGACCTTAATTAAGAGATTGCAAATTAGAGGAACATCACTCAAATCATGGGGGCTAACATTACACTTTGCTACTATTATAACTCCATAATGGTTTGTGCAGAGAAAAAACCCCCACATCCTAAATATGACTCATTCAGAACGCAATCACAAGGTAAGGAAAATGTGTGATATCCCTGGTGTGACCCCTGTATCAAAGCTCTGTCACTGATTCTGTTGAACTTGCAACCCCTGAACAGTCTTTCTTTCATGTCTTTGCAAGGTGCTATAACTCCTGTACTTCACATGACCTCGCTGGGAACTGAGGGTATTCAGAAGCTGAAGGATTAGGTGAGAAGTCTGCCATATACGTCTAGTTATAAATCTGTCTTGTTTTCTCCCTCTGAAAGGAAATGAGCATGTAATAGCCACTCATAATTTTTGTCTAAATGTAACTAGTAGCTAAGGATTACAACACAGTCTGTGGCAGATATCTTTCTTCTCTGAGTCAACTGGTAAATTTATCATGTGCTAGCTCCTGTGAGACTGTTTTCTTGGGTGAACATAAAAGCAGAGACCCAGAGCCCTCCCAGGACCCATTTTAGCAGTTGTTGAGTCCCAAAATACCTTCTTCCCACAGGATGAAGAAAGGAGTTCTGATTTAGACTGTAGTGAATTTGAATTTTCTGACAATCCACAGGTACCACTCTGGCCAGTTTTCTTCCTGCTTTGCACAAAGCTGGTGGAAAAGACCTCAAAAGACCAAATGTATTGACAAACGATCATGGCAAATTTAAGCTCTTTATACATATAGATTTATGGTTCCCACGAGATGTGCTTTACAGCAGCTGGGTTTTTCCGTGGCTCAGCTTCTGTTTTCACTGTTTGTTTCTAAGCTGAGTACTTGGGCAAAACTATCACAGCTTAAATAGCAAAGGCAAGGGTTTTTTTATGTTTACAGTTCCCAATTAAATTAATCTCTCAGAACCACAAGAAGAGTTTCCTTAACAAAACATAATTCTAAACCAAGATGAGAACTGTTGCAACCCAGGCATTCAATTCTGCTATTTAAATAACTGTAGCTACTAATTAGATCCACTGTCCAGGCCAGTGCTCAAACACTGAAAATCAATTTAAGCTTAATGTTGCACATAACTCTTCCCAGTGTAAAGACTGTGAAAAATACATAACATATTTCATTTTTCCTTTAAACATTTAGGAATTTTCTGGATGCTGCCATCAACAAAGCAAGTAGAAGACACCGACTTTTAGTTGAATGCAGCCATGACACAAGCCCATCTTTCCTTTTACTCCGAGCACTGGGTCCTTAGTCTTTGCAGTGTCACAGGGAATTATTCATGCAGCAATGCATGAGGGGTGACATAATTCTAAAGTTCACCTCATTCCTTTCGGTTTTAACTCTTTTCAGTCCCAAAGGCCACAGGAAATGAAGATTGCTTTGCTTACAAGGTTGATGTTACCCACTGCAACCACACCACCTCACTGCGGGAGACACTAAATCAATAGAGCCACGATTTTAGGCCATCAGTTGAAACTCTCAACATTTTGCTCTTGTGGATTGAAAAAGCTGCTGGTTACATGGCCTTTCTAGAATGAAATGGGAGGTGATAGTCACACTGGACGCATTATGGATGAGAAAAGCAAACAGATCAAGGACAAACTGGCTGGTGAACCAGTAAATGATGCAGTCAATACATTGCTGATGCTGCTGAAATTAATAGGTGTGCTTTGCTTTCAGTTTGAGGAAGAGTGGGATTTCCCCAAAAGATTCCCTGTGCTTAATTCCTGATGGGATCTACACCCACAGTTAATTGCTGAGCAGTTCCTACTTCCAGGCTATTCCTGACTAATTAAAAATATGAACTCTCTGGCACAGCATACCCCTAAACCACTAAACCACATCAAAGGACATTATTCATGAGCACTGTTTCTCACACTCTTCCTCAGCTTTTGTCAGATGAGAGACATTTTTCTAATGTTCAATCTGAATTTCTTCATTCTACTTCATCACATCCTGTTGCAGCTCCCCAAAGACAGGAGATCAACATCTCTGCCCCTCTTGAGGAAGTTGTAGACTGTGATTAGGCACCCTCAGCCTTCTCTTCTCCAAACTGAACCAACTAAGTGACCTCAGCTGCTCCTTGTAAGTCTCAGCATATGTCAATATAGCTTAATATTGGATCTTACAATGCAAAAGAAGATAATAATCTTAGTGAGATTTTACTCTCTTTTTTTTTCTTCAGACTATAGTGCATTTATTCTATAGTTAATAAATTAAATGCATATCCACCTATTCAATCTTACTTTAAAAGTCTTGCTTTGTATTATAATATGGATCTGGCTTCTTATATCAATAACTATTCTCACTATTTTGTCTTTGCTAATGGGATATCTAATGGGATATCTTTGAAAGATAAGCACTGCAATGCATGTGTACATTTATATATTTACACACTGTCTTCAGCTGTGGGCCAGGGTGTAATTTGAAAGAATCTGGGGCAGTATAATCAGTCTCAGTAAGGTTATGCCCTTTATTGTGGCTGAAAAATTAGACTCCAGAGTACGATGTGCAACCCAACAAAACAGTGCCAGCAACAACCAAAACATATTTGCAGGTTTTAAAATGTTTGATGAATGAAAGAAGGAAAAGGAAACAAAGGCCACTGCATCCAGAACTCCATGTTACTAATTCTGCCAGGTTTATTTCTCATATTCCAGGAATAGTTTGGTAATGACTGTGATGAGAATTCCTATTCCATCTTTGTAAAGATTCATCAGGAAGCAAAGGAAAGACTGAGAAAGTTAGATATCAGAGGTGACAGGTGGAGACCTGGAATGCTCTGTACCCTGTACCCTGCCTGGTAGCCAGTTCTCAAGGAAATGAGAATAGACATGTAACCTGTGTATGGCTCTGGCTGAGATGGAGGCAATTTCCCTCCCAGAGCCCCCACAGTGCTGTGCTTTACACTGGGACCTAGAAAGGTGTCGATAACACCCCTGTGTTCTGGCTACTGCTGAGCAGTGCTGGCACAGCATCCGTGCTGTCGCTCCAGCCTTCCACCACTCCACCGGTATGCTGGGGGTGGGCAAGGTCTTGAGAGGGCACAAAATCAAGACAGCTGACCCACAATGACCAAAAGGATATTTCATACTTTATAACAAATATGAAAACTAAGAGAAAGGAGGAGGAAGGAAGGGGATTTGTTATTTACAATGTTTGCCTTCCAGAGTAACCACTGTGGGTGCTGAAACCTTTCTTCCCAGGAAGAGGCCAGACATTGTCTGCTGATGGGAAGTAGAGAATAAAATCTTTTGGTTTTCCTTTTGCCTACTCATGTGCAATCTTCACTTTTTCTTTAGTAAACTGCCTTTTTCTCGAGCCACAATTTTTATTTTCCATCTTATTTTCTCCCTCTGTCCTGCTGAGGACGGGAATGATAGAGCACCTGGTGGTGCAGGCAGATAATGGGCAGCTGGTGTCCAGGCAGGGTAAACCCATCACCACCTGTTAGCGCAGCACCATCTTTTTATTGTTCTTACAACAGTCAGTTTCCTTCTGACAACTTTTCTTACATGTGTTTTATCAATTGATAGAGTGAGTATCGCTAAAGGTAAAGACATGCTTCTTAATAATCATACTTTCAGAACCAAGAGAAACATGTTAGTGGAAGTAAAAACTCTGGACTCTTCAGTAGGTGCTATAGAGCAAGGTTAATAGCCTGTTCTACAACTATGGGCCTGCTGAATACATAGGGTGTGACAAACTTAAAATATGTTAATTTCTAACTAAGGTAAACATATAAACTTCATCCAGTTTTAAAATTCAAGTGTCTTACTCCTTCTGCCCGCTCTGCTCCAGAAGGGGACCATTTTGATTCTGGGATCATCAGGCTTTCATGCCACCACAGCTGGACCTGCCCATTAAAAAACCTTTACAAATTTACTGGATAACAACATAGAAGTTTATTATTGTAAATATTATTTCTATTTTTTAAAAAAAATCTATTATAATGTTTCTTGTAATTTCATACTTCTAATCCTAGGACAAGGGAAGAAGGGGACTTTGATCAATGTTCACAATACATTTATTATTTGTACTGCTGTTGTACCCAGGGGTCTCAATTAGAATGGATATTTCTAAGTACCAGTTAAGCAAATGCAAACAGAAAATATTATCTAAATCACTTTGCATCTTTTGTAAACCCACTAATTTTCTTCTTAGGCCATACCTCTTCCAGAGGATGCATAATCTGTTACGTTACTTCATAAGTTTTCTTGCAAACACCTGACATATTACAATTCATGAAAATGAACTCTAAAGCTTTAGCTTGCAGGAAAGTGGGGTTTTGAGGGCTTTGGGGTGATTTTTTAATGAAAATATTTCTCTCTGTATATGCTAATCTTGTTCTCAAAGCCTTGGATATCAAATACTTTTTAAGGACTGACCCAGCATCTGCAGTTCTTGTAGTATTTGCATTCTGACACTATTATGCAGTCTAAATGATGATTATGAAACAGATGCTTCTTTTATCTTCTTTCTATTGAAAGACTGTATAAGCTCTCCAACCAGAGAACATAAGTCTATAAGAAGTTTGTTTGTTTTTTTCTGGGGAAAAAATTCCTTAATGAGTTGTTTCTATTGTGTTTCTTAAAGATTCTTCTATTTGTAAATGAATTAAAAACCTAGATGTCTGAGTACAATTCACAAATTAAACAGTCTAAACATAGTAAATACTGTACAGATGTATCAGCAAGTGCAATTTACCACTGCATTCCAATTAAATGAGCTATTTTCCCTTAAACACTCAAGGAATAGATACAATATTGGTCCTCTATGACTTGCAGTACTACCTTATCTTTTGCAGGGGAGGGAGCTATTCCCTACAAATTTTAGGATGTAGATCTGTAAAATCAGTGTGCTAAGGAGAAATATGCAGCAAGTGCAGCTATGCTGGGTAGGTTAGGGGTGTTCGGGAAACATTTTGTCTTCAAAATTAAAACAGATAAAGGAGATGATAATGACAGAGGAAATTTTCTTTTCTGCAGACCTTCAGCTTAACAATATTTCCAAGCACTTGCTTTGCCCTATATCCCCACCTCATCTAGAGAGGAAGGAGCATCTAGCTGAGGATTCAGGTCTGTTTATGGGTAAAGATGTCTGCACACATTTGATGACATTAATGACAAACTCTTTTTCTGTCTATATGAGCAAAATATAATGTTAAAACCCCAAAGGATTCTTCTACCAAATCTTGCCTATTTGTTGGCAGAGGATTTCCATCCCAGCTTTGTGCCCTCTCAGCTGGTATGACCCCAGAGGGAAACTGAACTAAGGGGCTCTTAAACTTTGAGCTGTAAAGTCACAAAGGGCTGAAGGAGAATCTGTTTGTGTACTGGTAATGTCTTCATCTGCAGTATCAGTAGCACACAACTGCTTGGGCACATGACAGGTGTTTCCTGCAGGGCAGGCAGCCAGTGCCTTCTGTGCAAGTCAGAATGTGGCACCCCGGTATGCTCTGTGGGTACACCAACTTATCTGGTACCTGGGCGAGCCATATCTGAGTAAAAATGGATTCCTGTTTTATCCACACATAGCCCCAAATTTGTATTTAAAATCAGAGAAGTATGCATTAAAAAAAAAAAAAAAAAAGAAATATTAATAGTGACAGCTGGAATTATCTCTGCATCTGTTCATTTAGTTCCCAATTCAAATTTCTATGCAGGCTCTATTTATGCTGCATAACATTTAACACTGCAAATTGATGCAATTTCAACACAGCCTAAACCACACAGATGAAACATATATAGAAACATATTCACTACATTAACAAGCAACATCAGTCAATCACTTGCACTGTAAATTGAAAATCACAATAGGATAGATTGTATCAGCTAAACACTTTCTGAAAAGCCCTGATCACTCTCTGGATGGGAGGCAGGAAAATGGAAAATAACTTCTTGGTGTTTATAGCATCGCCCCAACCTCGCCTTACCTTCCTAAGATTGTGTTCATTAGTACAACATGTACACAGAGAGCTGACTATTCCCTCACACCTGCTTCTTTCTATAGAAGGTCAAGAAAAAAATCAAATGTGACTCGAGTTCACTGCAATTTCAAATTAGGGAAACACTGTTGAAACTGGCAGGCCTGAAGTCCTCTATTCTCATTTTTGCTCTGTAATGTTAAATCAATTTTATGTGTGCTTTTGTTTGGGTTGGGTTTTTTTAAGAAATTAATCTTTTTTAATTTTTTCTTTAAGTTCCAAAGGGAAAAGGTGAGTGCCAGTTTATCTCAGCAAGCCAACTTGGACACAAATTGGAGGAAAAGAATTGTGATAAAGAACAGATTCGCTTTCATACTGACTGACGGTTGTTATGGAACACACTGAAAGAACAAGTTCTACAGTAATTTTCATAATTTTGAATGGCATCCTCCTCTTCTCAGTCGTTTTTCTGTCTTGGGCAATTGTACTTACAGATATTAAAAGGCTTTTTATTTCTGCGCAAGTTCTCCACCTGCAAAAACAGCTACAAACACCAGTATAAACTGCCTACAGAATCCTCTTTAAAGCTCAGTTTTTATCTATATAGAGCAACGTTGTTGAAGAAAAACATGAAAATTTTGCTCATTATTACACAGGGTACAGAAATAGCCATCCCTTGCTTCTGTATTGGAATCTAATTTGTTCACCACCTAATAATACTCATTACCTATATACAAATAATTTTGATGTAACCTTACATTTTAAGGCCATTACTGAGGGAAAAAAAAAGTGTTATATTATTGTAAGACAGTTTCATGATCAATATTTTCATTATAAAACTTATGTACCATTTTTGGTACAGCATTTTTCTGCAAGTATTGTTCTAATTCACTCAGTTTCATGATTAATATACTTTAACAAATTCTTCTGCATTTCACTTTTGTATTGGAATTTCTCTGGGCCCAGAAAAAAGAGCTTCAGGGCTTCAAGTCCATGGATCCTTTTTGCTTGATATTGGTACGAAGCTCTATTTGTTCCCTCTTGCCAGTTGAAGCAATAACAGAAACAGAATAAATAATCATTGCATACATCAGGTTCAGGGTTCCACAAAATTGATTAATAACTAAATATCATTGAAAAACACCATCCTTTTGGCTAAATTTGAACATCTTGACTTTGATTTCACCCATGGTGTTTTGCCTCAGTAAAACAGGAAGAATAGCCTGGAGGCAGTGGAACAAACAAATGTCAGATCAAGTGTCTGATCAGTCAAATCCTTTTCTTTTTTGTATGGTTTTTCTGGGTCTGGAAAATGCCTATTTAGAGTGACAGAGTACTGTCCCAAGTTTGAGCTAGAAATAAATACCTGAATCTTTGAATGGACCCTCAGGAGAACACCAGGAGCTCAGCAGACCTCCATCATTCCCCGGGTTTCAGGACTGCCGGGATTGCAGCTCCCCATTTTGGAGTGCTGCTGACAAAGTATCTCACACACTCCATCCCATATAATTTCTCTTTTCCATCCATATTGAGACTTATACTCAAAAAGGTCTTCCTCCTCCCAGTGGATGGATAGGCAGCAAACTGCTCAGCCACTGCCCAGTCACCAGCAGGTTTCTGTAGCATGGGTTTTGCCCTTGCTGCTCGGGATCACTTCTCAGTGAGTAGGGAATCAAACGTGCAGGAATGCCCTGGGGAGCAGAGATGGGGGCTATGTTCACTTGCTTCCCAGGAAAGTCCTAGCCCTAGGGTGCCAAGTAGGCAGGAGGTAAGTGTCTGAATGACTCCAAGCGGGAAATTGAAGGTAGGTTGTTATTTCCCCATGGAAGCTACTAGTCTCTAACCTGTAATTCAAAAGATGAATGTCTAAGCCCTCATTCCTGGAGCCACTCTTTCTTCCTTTGTGTTCCTGAAATTCCCACATTCCTGACTACACAAAGGAAGAAAAGAGCTGCACCGGTCTGGAAACAGTCATCTTCTGGTCAAGAACCTTAACCATTAGAACATAATCTAAAAATTGTCTGCTACTACTACAGTATCATCAGCTTCCCTCGGTTTGGATGAATCATTTAATGCACTGCTCCCTGTCAACTTCAGAGGTACTAAAATCTCTTGTCCCTTCAATAATTATTTCTCTTTGCTGCTTCATTTCTTCAGCCATCCATTATAGCCGCCTCAGCATTCACACTGCGGGCTTCTCACCCATCTCTCAAACACCTGTTGTTGCATTCTGTTAGTTACAGCTAAGAATTGCTATGCTGCAGCATATTTGAATAGTTCACTTGATATCTCATTGTTAAACACTTAAGTTGCAGCTCATCAGTTTAATTTTTATGCTGTTGCAGCAGGATTGCTGAGTTTTCAATGGCAGTAACAGTAGCACCCTTAGAGGATTTTCAGAGATGGTTATTGCTAATGGTACTCAAACTTCATCAGTTTTGTAATGAAGTGAATATATTTCTTTAGAACTGACAAAGAACATGAAACATTTCTCTTGTTAAAGCACATGTCAGCAGAAATGGTTAAAACCTCTAACTCTAATTCTGACTAAGGTACTGTGGTATTTAAAAAGCCCGTGTGGATTAATTGGTCTGATCTCAGGGAAAGAGAAGAACATGTTACTCCTCCCTTCACATTTTACTAACATTTTTATGTCAGACTTCTTTTCCTTAGTTCTTTTTTCAATCATGACAAAACATTTCTGGCAAAAAATTAAACAGCGTAATCACTGCAAGTAGGAGCATCTTCCAGTAGCCCTCAAACATCCTTGATTGCTTGTTAAGAGAGAGATTATCTTTTTTCAACTTATTGTAGCCTCAGGAAAAAAACCACAGGTAGAATGGAAAGACTTTTCTGCAGGTCTATTATGTTCTCTCAGGATTGTTCTCTGTTATGATCAGACTATTGAGAAATGCCTCTGCCCAAATTAAGGTGCAAATGAGACTATATGGTAAAGTCAATCATACGGATTTTATTTAACAATAAAATGTGATGGNCGGGGGGGGGGGGGCAGGGAAAGAGAACTCTCAAGCAAAAGAGAGCCAGCATCTGTGGATCCAACAGTGTCTTATTGGTCCTTCTTCACGCTGGGCTTCTTGGTGGTGGGGATCCTGAGGTCATTCAACACTTTTTGCTATTTATAGATTTTAGCAAACAAAGGAATTAATGCTCATTGGCTACACAGTTCTCTTATTCTATTGGCTAAATGATTCCCTCACTTCTAATCCTAAACAGTCCCATGCTCAGTGTTTCTCTTCTTTTGAGTTGATGGGTTTCTTGAGTCAGTGGGTTGTGAGTTGGTGGTCACAATCTCCCCCCACCAGAATTACCTTTTACCTGGTCTGGGCTAATTTCAGCGCAGTTGCTGAGTTGGTTTCCTTGTGTTCCATAAATTCTGCCATTATCAGTGATACATTCCTCTTCCCCAGCTTTGTTAACCTCCCCCTTGGTCTGAGATAACACCTGGGCAACAGTACCACCTTTATCTTATCTCAAGCTCCTGTCATGGTGGCTTAACTTGTCTGCGTTACAGGTATGCATGGAGGTACACTCAGGGGGGCTCCAGTGGTCCTTGGTATTCGCAGGTGCCATCTGTCCCATAACTTGGGGTGATCTCGGTTTAACCAGTGATATGTGTACCAGCAGTTGCTTCTTTACATGGTTTGCCACAGTGAGAATTTTTGTCTGGATGCGTTACCCAGGACATGCAGGACAGACCTCACCAGACCCAGAGCCAGCGCCATGCTGCCACTCCATTCTGTGCTTATCCCATGGCAAAGTCCTTCTGTGGCCTAAACAGTGCTTGAGACAGGTAACTGTGGTCTTTAAGTCCTTAACTCTCCTGCCTTGGTCATTAACTTTAAGCAAACTAGAACAGGTTCCCTTAACATCTCAATGTAAAGCAAAAATCCTGTTTTCTGAGGCTGTTCCCACAGAGGCTGGGAGGTCTTTGCTGGAGAATTCTACAAACATGCCTCACAAGTATCTGCTGGAGACGGTTGTTACTTAACTCAGAAAATTGCTGGAGAATGAGGTTTTTTTGAAGATCCTTCTCCAGTTCCAGATCTACAGAAGAGGATACTACAGTGGTATCCCACCACGGCAGTTTTAAGACAAGAATGCTTTGTCTAGTCTTCCCTTACACTGTCTAGATATTAAGACGTCAGATATAGAAATGTTCTGGTAGCAAGAGACAAAAAAAGACCTGCTCCTACACTTGCTATGATTATATGTGGCAAGAGATACCAGCAAGAAAAACTAGGAACTTGTGTGTCTCAGTTATACAGAGACATATACCAGCACCCATGAGTGACATAACATGTCACAGCAGAAATATGATAGACATATTTCTAGAGAGACAATGCAGCATTCATAACTTTGTGTGTGTTTGTGTGTGAGTAGCTTCCTTAAAAAAACCAGCACTAGGGAACATGCTAATGAAATGACATTAGCATTCCTAAAAGTCCTGCCTCTCTGAGCTGGGTTGTCCAACTTGACAGTGACTCTCCAGGATAACAAATTACTGCAGACCCTACATAGTTGGTACCAGGATGCATCACCAAATATAATTTTAGAAATTTGCTGTGAAGCACATAAGTAAAAAAGCACAAGTGTTCCGAAAAGTATGAATTCAGATATAATCAGTAATAGCATCAGCTGAAACACTTTGTTAAATGAAGGTACAATATATTTGCCCTCTGGCTCTTCTGTGAATTAACATAATAGCATTCCTGTATTAATAGGCATAGATTATTTTCTCAATTGTTGTCTACTTGCTCTGATAATCTACCAAGCTATTAGTCTGTGTCAGTCTGATATAATAGGCATTCCAGAACAAGTGGATAGAAATACATCAAAAAGTGGTAATCAGAAACAATAACACATTAGATTGATAAAGTGTAGTCACTCATTTAACAGGCTGGTCCATAAAGTATCAGCAAGGCTCCCCTTATATTGCCCAGGATGCTGTTTCAGGGAACTGCTGTAGGAGATGTTAGCATTCAGACTTTTAAATACCTCTTGCTGCAGCCAAGGTCCTGCTGCTTCTCCTTCGTGCTGACAGCCATGACCACTCCCCTCTCTTTCACTTTGTGAATACCAATCATATAAACCTAAGAAAAAGATCTTTAGCAGCATATATGGCTGAGATCAAGAGGCATTCTTCTCAGAAGGGGCAAGATCTTACATGTGACATCTTGCAAGCCATTTCAGTGTGTATTCGCTGTACGAAGCAGGTAGAGGGTTAGAGTTACTGCTAACGGAGCCTTTGTAGTTCCAGCAGGGCACGCAGAACAGCCCACACACCCGTGCTGCAGTGCTCACCAGCATCACCTCCTCCGGCTTCCCCTGCATTCCCTCCTCCCCTGTCTCTGGTGACTAACAACTGGTATCGTTACTGGCAGACACAGAGACATTTCCTGACAGGGTATGTCAGGGACAGGATACCGTGTGTGTCTGTATGTCTGTGTGTGTCTGTGTGAGAGAGGAGGACTCCAAATACAGCCCTGTCATGAGCCTACAGTGCCTCAAGGTACTGCCCTTACACCACGAGAGAGAAGGGCACAGTTTGTCACTTCCAGAGAGAAAAACAGCTCCAGTGGAATAAGGTTTCAGGGAAACAATAAAAAGGAACCTCCTCTTTCTTTGCCCTCTTGCAATACATGTCAAGCTTCTTCTTGAGCGCTTCCAAAGAAAACAGGTGTCAGCATTTCATCGTGACCAAAACAATAGATATTTT
Organism: Aleadryas rufinucha; assembly: GCA_013397815.1. Taxonomy (NCBI): domain Eukaryota; kingdom Metazoa; phylum Chordata; class Aves; order Passeriformes; genus Aleadryas; species Aleadryas rufinucha. Next base: position 20,976 of record VZTH01004812.1, on the reverse strand, counting down.
CCTTAATGCTCTACCCAGAAACTTTTCAAGAAAATGATCTAAAAATTCAGCAAATAATCCTACTCAATTTTGCCAATTTCTAGAAAACGGAAAAAACTCTGGAATTAAATTTGAGGAAAGCATGAATTACAGTTGTCATTACCTGTTCAGTCCCTCAAGAACTTCAGTATTGTTTAGTTTGGTCTGGGATTCTTAAATAACTAATGTATCTAATCCATAATATTTCCTTTTGGCAGACAGAGGAAATGGCTGGTGTTTCTAAAGCTGTTCTCCAGCAGTCTTATTCACTGTTCATCTGAATGAACTGCATGCAGTGCAAGAACTGAGTGCTTGGAAGTGCACACAGGTTCAAATAGAAACTGGAACATTGTGTATTTGATATTTTGTAGGTGTTTGGTGTCAACCCATGGGCCTAGAAATATCAAGAAAATTAGAAGACCAGAAATAGTGATATTTTTGTAAAAAAGGACAAAATAGTGGCCAGTTGAAACACTTACTCAAGGGCACACTAAACAAGCTCTCTCAGAGCCAGCTACTGAGCTTGTATTTCCCACAATCTTACATGTAAGAGCATCCTTTCTCTTCCAGCTGTCTGAAAAATGGGAGGTAACTGGCTCTACTGGGTAATTATGTGTCACAGTAAAGGAATTTGAAATGTGGCATCCTTCAAGGCTTTTTTCCTTTCCCATTTCCCATGCTGTAAATACGAAATCTCTGGGTGAGAGCATTACTGAACACGGGACAGAGTATTACCATTATGCTGATGATACAAGATCTTTTCCTGGCCTTGTAGCTGCAGGGCCAGGTTCATGGGAAATTCTGAAAGACAGTTAACTGAATGGATCAGAAGTTATTAGTGCCCAGACCTGAGAAGATAGATCTGTGTTCTTAGCAGAGGTCACAGGCCTCAAGAGGGTACTCAGAAGTCTCCAGTCACTTGCCACAGTGCACACGCTGACAGAGCCTCTGTTATTATTTTATTCAGTTGCATCATTCCAAGACTCCATCACAGGGCTCTCGACAGGGCAGCTGACATCACTGCAGCTGTACATTATCTCAATGTGATGGGCTATTGTGACACATTATGTCCCCCAACATTTTTTTTTTTTTAATCAGCTGCAGCGTATTATTTCTAAATCTTTCACCAGGCTGTACTTTGGCTATATTTAAGAGATATTCACTGAGCTCTAAACTGGTGTGACTTTCTGATCATACACCACCCACTGCTGAAAGTTTCTACCACTGAAATGAAGTCAGCTGGATAGCTTAATTCTGTTATGACAGCCCTCCAGAATAAAATTCCTTCTACATCACATCTGTTCCCATTTACCCATTCCCAGTGTTATGAATTTAGACTGAAAATATGCCTCTACTTTCTTGGTCTTAACATTAACATACACCACAAAATAGAAAGTGTGACATGTACTTTAATAAGTGTGTGACAGAACACGTTTGTGTGAAACAGTGCATGTGCATATGTGCACTCACAACATACAGGTTACAAAAATGTAATTAATATTAAATTGGAATGCACAATATGTAAAGAAATCTATTTCAGGATATCAGTGTTTTGCATTTTTATATTTCCATAACAATTTTATAAGCACACTATGAAATACTGCGTCATTTTCTATTTGGCTCTTCTGTGTGCATAATTGCATTCCAAATGCTGTTCAAGACTATAGACTCTTGCACTCTACAGATGTCACAGAACATGCAAATATTTTATTGTACAATGCACATCCTGTAACTTGTGTCCCACAGGGTATTCCCTCATTTATAAGGGCTTGATGAAGATGTTTAGATTTCATTTGATTTTATTTATTTTTGATAGCATAGCAGGATGGCTAGTGTGCAGGGGATAGTCTTGATGGATTTGCTATGACAGATCTGGTGCTTATAAAATCTTCTACCCCACAGAAATCAGTTTTCCTGCAGTGATGGCTCATGGGAAACTCAGATCACTTCCATTAGCAACGATGCATTGGTAACATTACTGTATTCAGATGTGGAGAACTCAGCTTAAGACTTTTACAGTAAACACAGAGAAAGGAGGGTGTTTTCTTGGAGGGACTCAGAGCAGCTGCTGTGCATCACTTTCCAGCACAAAGATACCTGCAATATTTATATTTTTCCTTCCATTTTACCATCCTTCCTTCAGAGTTGCTCAGTCAACACCCTGTATTTTTCAGGGAATAAAGCTACTCTCATCACCAAGAACACTCCAGGGCCCTCTGACAAGAAAGCCCTTCCCCCACACATGGCCTCCGAGTCTCACATCTGTCTGTCTGAAGTCATTAATCCAAAGACTTCTATGGAGGCGGGATTCTCACGCTAACAAGCTGGCAGCTTGGGTTGTGCTCTGTTTTCTGGCTCTGGCTAAAGCCTTCCTTGCAAGAGGTTAGAAAGAGCAGCCCTTCATTTTAAGCAATGCTCCAGCGAGTGACTTGAGCCGAACGATGAGTGCTTTTCAGAGAGGCTCAGCCTGAAAACAGAAGGATCTTCACAAACATAATAGAACAGCCCTTTTGTATTTAAAATATTAATTAAATACATTTTGAAAATTCTTCACATAAATCTCTCCTGCTGTTCCTCACCTTTGTAATGTGGGAGGGGTTGTGGCAGAAGCCTTAGCTCACAGCAACATACAATTCAACCAGGCTCATATAAGATACACGTGTTTCACATGAAATGTGTATGTGTTTCACTCTACAGGAAGCTAACATTGTGCCAGCATCCAAACAAAATACAGTTTCAAAGTGGCTACTAAGAAAAAAAAAAAAAAAAACATTATCAAAAGAGATAACATTCATTTCACAGTTAGACTAGAATAACCCTTAACTTTCATTCTGGAAGTAAAGGTAGAGAGAAAAATAATTGCCATTAGCTTTTGTTCAAACCATAGTTATTTGAAAGAGGATTCAAGATTATTTTATTTGGAAATTTAAATTACTACTTTTAAAAATAATTTTAATAACCTCTTCCAGCCAATAATATATTTTTCTTCCAGAAAACATATGGCTTTCTCTGCTGTTCAGGCTTCCATGGAATTAAGTTCTTTCGGAGGTCAATAACATTTCTAAAGCTCTTTACAGTGATCAGACTGGATCCTTGACCTTTTTTTTTCTGGTCTCCTTGTGCTATGAACTACACATATTAAAAAGCAGCTAAAACAAGGCAAGTGAGTTTTCTCTGATTTAAAAAAGCTGCTGATTGCCAAACATCATCTAGCATGGCTCTGTGACACCCCTCAGGAGGAAAGAGGGCTGCAGATAAAGTCCAGAACACTATTTCTGTGAGCATCCCTGAACCTCAAAGCAGTTTTTAGAAGCTTTAAAGCCAAAGTAGCTAAAAAGAAATTTACTTTAACTCTCTGTATCTTTGCTGGCCTGGTTAGCAAAGAACAGCCACAGCCAAAAATGTGTGCCACCGTACAAGTAATCTACTTACCACTCAAGGTATGAAGGCATTTCTGCTACGGGAAATGACCATGCTCTCAGTGTCAAGATGTTTTCAGTCTTGTAAAAAGTATCCTGGAATTTATTACTGGGCACAGATAACAAGTGCCTCCAGATAATATTTTATTTGACTGACATGTTCTGGTACCAAGGGTCATTGCTTAAATCAGGGTATTCACTGATGATTTTAAGAGAAGAATATACTAACTCCTGCATAAAACTGAGGTTTCCACCTATACAGAGATAAGTGCTGATGCTATTTAGCTAGAAAAAGCACAGCCTAATTTAACATCACCACAGGCAGCTTTTACCAACACCCCCAGACGCCTTCTGCAGTCCAGGACATCTGTGATTCATAAGACCAGTGGCAGAAGAGCTGGCATCCCTGACTGCTTCTTCACCTCATTGACCTGCTGACATTACCAGTGACTTTATACTATATCCTCATTAATAGATGCTGGCAAATTTTAATAATGCAATAGAGGGCACGGATTTCAGCCTCTGAAACAAATACAGAATTTTTTCTAATACAGAATATCTACAAGAAGTTGCAGAAATGTTTCTCACAAGGTCCTAACATAAAAATGCACAAAAAGTAACCCACCAGCTGCTGAGATGCAGTTAGCCAATCTCCTTACTCCCTGTCATGCTTCAGAAGCTATCAATCCATCATGGGATACAGAAGTGGGAGAGAGGAAAAATAAAAAAAAATAGGAAAGAAAATAAAAACCCAAACGAAACCAAAACAGAAAAAAGAACCCTAAACCAAAGCAAAATATGACATTTGACAAGTAAGGGTGTGATAGAAATTCTTTGTCTACAACTTTAACACACTCTGGATCTGTCCTTAATAGAGAACTAAGAAGTCATGAAAGGGAGAATGTGTATGACATTTATCATAGTTTTAAATAACTCTTCTCCCTAGGGTGTTGTGTTTACTTATGAAGACAATACATACAGTGGGCTACTTTTCAGAGAAACGACGAGCGGTAGAAGACAACTTGTTTGAGCAACAGCAAAGCATAAAATCTTGTGCTTAACCTGAATGGATGAATATTCCCAAAAACAGTGCATGATGACTTCAGCAACGAAAAGGAAATATATTCTTACAATTTCAACAGACCTCCATCAAAGTGTTCAACGGCTGTCAGGATAAAGCCAAGAATAAGTTAATGATACCAATGGGATCTGTTGAAAGATATAAAATAACTGTAAACATGCTTCAAACATAGGGCTACTTTGGTGGGAGAGAGGTGGGAAAAACTCATGATTCTTACATACATGCATTTATTATTTGTTCCTATTGAAAGCAGGTTTGACTGAAAACAAGTATCATGGTTTAACCATAGCTGGCAACTTAATACCACGCAGCCCCTCACTCACTCCCCATCCCTCCTTCCCTGGTGGGATGGGAAAGAGGATCACGAAAAGCTACAGCCTGTGATCAAATGCTTGAGATAAGAGCATTTTATTAATTAAAATAAAGTAAAATATAATCATAGTAACAACAGTAATAATAATGATATAAAAACAAGAGAGGAATAAAACCCAAGAGAAACAAGTGATGCACAAGACAACTGCTCACCATCCACTGACTGATGCTCAGCCCATCCTCGAGCAGCTCCCAGGCAATTTCTCCCAGTTTATACACTGGGCATGGTGTTCTATGGTATGGAACATCCTTTTGGCCAGTTCAGATCACCTGTCCTGGCCATGCTCCCTCCCAGCTTCTTGAGCAGCTCCTCACTATCAGAGCATGGGACACTGAAAAGTCCTTGACTTACGGTAAGCAGTAATATGCAACAATTAAAACATCAATGTGTTAAAAACATTGTTCTTATACTGAATCCAAAACACAGCACTGCACCAGGTACAAGGAAAAAAATTAACTCCATCCTAGCCAAAATCAGGACAAGAAACAAAATTTGCTATGGATAGCACAAAAGTAAGAAAAACAGCTGTATCCAGTCAATTAGACCAAGTTAAAGGCATCCCTGAGTGCACACTGAAAAAGAGTAAGCCCTCAAAAACTATTTCTGAAAAGTCATATAGCATAGCAAATATAGCCTCAAACATCAATAAAGAGAAGGAGTGTGGTTTATTAAACAAGGAGTTTAATTTGAAGCATATTCTGTAATGAGAAAGAACAGAATATTTGCTGAGGGGAAGAAGAAAATAAACAGAAAAAAGAAACAAAACTCATGACTCCGAAACACTAACACTCCTCTAAACATTCAAAGGATAATGGTACAATGAGCAATAAGCAGCATGGGTTCATAAGGAACATGTTGTGCCAAGGAAACGTGATTGCTTTTTTGATAGAACTACAAAAATCCTGGATGAGAGATACACAGCATGATTTTAATAAAGGACTTAATACAGCGCCTTACTAAATCTCCCAAAATGAATCCAAATTGCTTTGGATGTAATCACTGTCATGTAAACTCAAAACAGGTTGAAGGATCACAAACATTGGCTGATGAGAAATGGTAGCAGATTGCACTAAGTTGTGGGGAAGTAGGCAGTGGGTCTACTGCAAGGTATGAAGTTGTCTCTTATTTCAATAACTTCATTAATAAGCTCAAAGAAAAGGTAAACAATATGTAAATTACCTTGGCAGATGAAACTACTGAGAGTAATGTTAAAGCAGCAGAAAATAAAAACCTAAAGTCTAAATTAAAAAAAAAAAAAAAAAAAA
>VZTH01004811.1:149099-362748 GCA_013397815.1 Aleadryas rufinucha | reverse complement strand
CGCAGCCGCAGCCCCGCCCCGCGCCCCTCCGCCCCGCGGGGCCCGGCGGGAGGGTCCCGGCGCTCAGGGCGGACCTTCCTGTGCCGCCCCGGGCGGGCTCAGCGCAAGGCGCCCGGCTACCCCCGCACTTCTGAACATGCCGGCTTGGCAAGACGGGTGGGAGTCTCGCTGGCAGCCCAGAAGGCCGCCCGCATCCTCGGCTGTATTCAAAGCAGCGCGGCCAGAAGGATGACGGAGGGAATTGGGCCTCTCTGCTCTAGTGAGACCCCACCTGGAGCGCTGCATCCAGCTCTGGGGTCCCAGCACAGGAAGGGCATTGGACCAGTTGGAAAGGGTCCAGAGGACGGCAGCGATGAACAAAAGTAGGAGCACCTCTCCTATGAAGACAGGCTGAGAGAGCTGGGCTTGTGCAGCCTGGAGAAAGTTCTGCGGCAACTTCATTGAGGCAAATCGGTCCTTAAAGGGGGCTTGTAAAAAAGAGGAAAATGGGACTTTTTGCAAGGGTGTGTAGGACAGTGGGGAACAGTTTTAAACTAAAAGAGAAAATATTTACATTAGATGTTAGGAAGAAATCTTTTACTTTGAGGGTGGGGAGGCGCTGGCACAGGCGACCCAGAGGAGTTGAAGATGCCCATCCCCGGAAACACTGAAGGCCAGGTTGGATGGGGCTCTGAGCAGCCTGGTCTAGTCGAAGGTGTACCTGCCTATGGCAGAAGGGATGAGCTATTTGATCTCTAAAGTCCCTTCCAACTCAGACTGTTTTAGGGTTCTGTGAAGACTCGTGTGTCAAGAAAACTGACTGTGGAGACTTGATGAACACCACGCCCTCAGTGGGGAAAGCCAGACACCATGGACTGCCTGTGGACACGGCCCACAGGCAGCAGGGCACACTGCTGTGGCTCTATGGGGGAAAATTTGCATCAGCATCAGTATTTGGGGATGAGGGGCATGAGAAACAGTAGGAAATACAGCTGTAAGAGATCAGTATTCTCTATACAATACAGGAATTATTGGAATTTAGGTGTTCCTGGTTTCAGCTGAGATAAAGTTAACTTTCTTCCGACTAGCTGGTATGGTGCTATGTTTTTGATTTAGCAGAACAGTGTTGATAACATACTGATGTTTCAGTTGTTGCACCATAGTACTTACTCTATATAAAGGACTTTTCAGTGTCCTGTGCTCTGCCACAGAGCAGGTACACAAGAAGCCAAGAGGGAGCATGGCCAGAGGGGCTGAGATGAACTGGCTAAGTGGATTTTCCATACCGTGGAACAGCATGCTCAGTATATAACCCAGGGAGTTGGGCGGGAGAAACCTATCACTGCTCAGAGACAAGCTGTGCACCAGTCAATCCATGATGAGCAATTGCATTATGCCTTACTTGCGTTTCTTACTCCTTTGTTTTTGTTGTCTCCTTTTTTGTTACTATTACTTTACTTTTTTTTTCAATTATTAAACTGTTACATTAACCTATGGATTTTACCTTAGTTTCCAATTCCCCTTATCCTACGGAAGGGGGTGTGGGAGTGAGCAAGTGGCTGCGTGATACTTGCTAGAGGGGGTTAAACTATGACAAGATGAAATACAAGTAGGGTGAGCAGTCACTATATTTCATCACCTTGAAGAAATGCCCTTGATTCCCTTAAAGCAGCTGTTCTTTGAAGCTGGACATTGTTCCTACCTTCTGCCACCTTTCCCTAATCAGAGTCTTGATTGAAAGTTACAGAAGAAAAAAAAAGTAATGATACATTGATAATATTGTTAATGAGCAGTGTTTCACATTCATGTTGGTCTGTAACTTCCCCGTGATTATCATCCTTTATTTCATCTACTGCATTAACATACCCCTTCCTTTTGATCCCAGTTTTCCACATTGGTCCAAATTCAAGTTGGGAAACAGAACCTATCCTCCATCTGAGAGTAGAGCAAGTGTTATGAAAATAAAAGGATATGTTTATACTGAAATCACCTGCTGAAAAACATCAGAGGTAACTTGTGCTACACTTTGAAATACTCCTACTCTGAAAAATTTATAATGTTGCCAGAGGCATCCTTATTCCATTAACTGGAGAAAAAACCAGAAGAGCTGAACCTCAAGTCTGTGATTTGTGTCTGTTCCCAACTTTTCACTTATTTCTCCATATCTGAAAATAGAAATCTGTTTAGTAATCTACATGGATTACATGGCTGAACACAACGTATTTTTATGCAAATATTGAAATTTAGTTAAATACATCAGTCAAGACTTTAGACATTATTTGTATGAAGAGAACCGCACTAACAAGGGTAAATGCATCCTTGGTATGAAACATAGCTACTAGCAGAAGATAACTTCTAATATCTAAAGATGGTATATTTTACATGGAAAGATGCAAATATTTTTTCCCAGGATGCACAGGACTACTTCTATGTAAATATTTTGTAAGCAGCTTTTAACACTGACAAAGAAGAACAGTTAATTCTAATATTTCACTAATTTTTTGATCTAACACAGTAAAAAAGAGCTGTATTTTAGTTCTTATATTACTTCACTGAGTTAATTTTCTGGCTTAAAATCACCAGAATGTATTTGGTAGTTCAGAGGGAAAGGAAGGTACTTTAAGCAAAATTTTAGAATAATCATATTTCATAGTAAAGGTGCTGTAGAGCACTCAGTATGTGCGAGAGCAGGAATGATGCCCTCATTCTCCAACACTTTTCATTTCCCTTGTCTGAACAAAGGCCTTTTGGTGGTGGTCCCAATGTCCTCTAGAGGCACTGGGAGGAGCAGAGTGGAGCAGTGGAAGCATGCTGGGCCCATAACCTAGAGTTTGATGGATTAAATCCATCCTCTTCTAATGGATTTTTTTGTCTCCCATAGAGTACAAGACCTAGCAATCCCCAGGAGCAAGAAATTGGGCAAGGGAGGCAAGGGACCAGCATGGCAGAATAGGGAACTGCTGGTCAGACTAAACGGAAAGAAGTAAATGCACAGATAATGGAAACTACAACAGGGAACCTGGGAAGAGTACAGAGAAAGGTTAATTATGTAGGGATGAGGTGAGGAAGGCCAAGGAGAAGCTGGAACTGAACCTGGCAAGGGACATAAGGAAGAACAGGAAGGACTTCTACAGTTATGTGAACTAGAAAATGATGGTCAAAGGTGTAACACCCCAAAAAATAGTGATGGAAAACTGTTAACAGATGAGGAGAAAGCTGAGGTACTCAACAACTTTTTTGCCTCAGTCTCCAATGGAAACCTCTCTTCCCGCACCTCTTAAGCTGATGGACAGCAGGATGGGGACTGGGGGAGCAAAGTGCTTCCCCACTGCAAGAGAAGACCAGGTTCATGATCACCTAAGGAACTTGAATTTATGTATAGGACCTGGTGAGATGCATCCTGGAGTCCTGACAGAACTATCTGATGAAATTCCCAAGCCACTCTCGATTATTTGAAAAGTCATGGCAGTCATGTGAAGTCCCAGGTGACTGCAGAAAATGTATCCATCTTTAGAAAGGGAAGAAAGAATGATGCTGGGAACTACTAAAGTGTCAGCCTCCCCTCTGTGCCTGGGAAGATCATGGAACAGATTCTGTTAGAAACTGTGCTGAGGCACTTGGAGGACAGAGAGGTGATTTGGGACAACCTGCAGAGCTTCACCAAGGGTAAGTCCTGACCAACCCAGTAACTCTTGTAATGGAGTGACTCCAACAGTGGACAAACGAAGGGCTACAGAGAGTATTTGTCTGGACTTCTGTAAAGTCTTTGACATGGTCCCCCACACATCCTTCTCTCTAAATTTGAGAGACATGGGTGTGATGCATGATCTGTTTAGTAGGTAAGGAATTGGTTTGACAGTCACATCCAGAAGACAGTGGTCAACTGATGGACATCAGTGACAAGTGGTCCCCTTCAGGGGTCCCACGTATGGGGACCACTGTTATTTAATATCTTTATTAATGACAAAGGAATTGAATGCACCATCAGCAAGTCTGCACATGAGGAGTGGGCCCAGGTGAACATCATGAGGTTTAACAAGACCAAGTGCTGGTGCTGCACCTAGGTTGGGGCAACCCCCGGTATCAGCACAGGCTGGGCATGAACAGACTGAGAGCAGCCCTGCCCAGAAGGACTTGGGGGTGCTGCTGGGTGAGAGGCTGGACATGCCCTGGCCATGGCACTCACAGCCCAGAGAGCCAAATGTGTCTTGGGCTGCATCCAGAGCCCCGTGGGCAGCAGGGGAGGGAGGGGATTCTAGGTGTGTATACAATTTGATGTTTGTGTGCATGTAATAAAAGTAGACAGAAGTCACTTCTTGACTTCTTTATTTGATTTTAACAGATACAACATATTAAGACAGAATAGGGAAAAAAATTTGCTTTTCCCCATTATTTAAAGCAAAGAAGAAGAAAGTATTTTTGAAATATTCTTTATCCCCAAGGTAATGATCACACAGTGTAATTTATTTCAACAGTATAAAAAAAGCTTTCTGTTGTTTCTATTGTAAAAAACCTAGTAGTAGTAAAAGAAACTCCATTTGTCACATTTACATTCTACAATTTGTAGATACTTTTAGAATAGCATGAATACAGGCCACACATTCAATAACCATGGCAGGAGAAAACTCTCTCAGGAGTTTTTTCCTGAGGATTTGTTCGTTCGTAATTCAGTGCTGACATCTGAACCTTTATTTCAGTTTGTATTACCTGCTCTAATCATTCTGTTCTTGTATTAGTCAATCAGTGAAGCCGTTCTAACTTGGCCTGTAGAGATTTAAAATTCCCAATAGTAGTCTGCACCATTAGCGTGGGGCTCATAGACTGAAGTTCAACCAGGTAGCAACTAACAGCATCCAAGCAAACATTTGTGAATCGTCGCCTGCAAAGAAAACACAGAATAACAACAAGCTCCTTTTTAGTCCTGTATCTTAGAATTCATCTGAACTAGAACGTGAGCATTCTTTGAGTTGTAATGGAATAGCATATAGTTAAGACATCTGTAAGCTACTTTTAACTATTTATTAGAGAAATTTATTTTTGCAATCTAATGCCTGTGACTAAAGCACAATGGGAAAATGACCCATTACTATTTATCTGACATTAAATACAAACTATAAAGCATGATACAGTTTTAGCAATGTGAAATATTTAGATACTACTGTAGATATTAATACAGTCAATGTATTAGTTACTAATTTAGATAGCCATTTAAATGTCTTAAATTATAATAAAATCTCAGTTTATATAATATCTAAGTATGTATTAAAATCAGACAACAGGCACTAAGTTCTAATGTAGCATTTAAATCAGCCAACCATAAAAGACCAATAAAGTGATAAAAGATAGAAGTAAACAGTATGTAAACAGGGGATAGTTATATGTGTATTTTTCAAAAGAATCAGAAACATTTATGTTTAGAAGACTTATCAAGACTCTGCCTAATTCTGCTTATATGTTTTTGAGACAAGATAGCTCTGACTGAAGTTTGTATAGTCTATTAAAAAAAAAAATTATCAAAACTAGAGATGATATGCAGGCAGCTTTTTCAAGTACTTAGCTATCTTTTCTCGCTAGAAACTTTTTCTATTATAACATCTAAATTCCATCCTGATGTGAACTAAGCTGAATTTTAGTCTTGGAGACTGATTCATCATCAGCCTCTTACAAACAACTGGGGAAGATCCATCCCAATGTTTAGTCTTCTCTTTTCCAGAAAAACTCAGAGCTTCTAGAATTTGTACATGAAACAGTTCACCGTTTCAACCACAGAATACCCAGTTCTCGTTTTCCCCCACTTTTACACATTGCCTCAGATTTGTCACAACTAGTCCTTAAAGTACATTGCCAAAATTTATAAAATAATCCTATGAGTTCCTCATGTATCTTCAGTGATGTGAAGAAAATTACCTTTGTGGAAGTAGTTTATAAGGGAGAATTCTACAAGCTTCTACCAAATGGTTTTGAATGACAAGTGTCAGTAACCACTGCTAGGAATAAAATATTAAATTCACCCAAAAGAAAAGAAGAAAAGCTTTGGGAATTGCTGGAGCAAAGTATTTTAGAATATGTTTCACTATTCATTACAATATAGCTATTCTTTTACCTCATAAGTACTCTACTTGGATCCTGTACATATCCTGATAGTAATACATGAATACACTCTAAGAGGTGTAAAGGCTTTTTCATTCTATTCCAATATGGATCCTAAAAAAAAAACAAAAACAAAAAAAAACCCCAAAATATTAAGGACACAAATATTAAGGAGACAAGACAAAAAAAAGTGTGTGGTGTGTATACGAATTGTCAGCTGTAGCGTTTATTTATTGCATCAAAAATGTAAGATAAATAGGAATTCTACCTTAATCTATATTGAACTTTACATTTAAATATTATTTTAAATTACATATGAAAACATACATAAATTTAACTCAGTTTTCCACTACCACACAAGTCAAATCTCTTTGTTTATTGCATCAATGGATCAGACAAGATGTAGTAATACAACAAATTTTAATCATTATTAGGAAACAAAATTAATATATTCAATGTATGCTGTTCATTCTGCAACATAAGAATTCTAATTCTATTTCATCCTAAACTAGCTCTAGGTAAACTAAAAGAATTAACTAATTTCCTCATCATGCTCTAGGATTGAAATGAATGAAATCCACAGATTTTATTCACAGGGGGAAAATGCAGCTTTTTATGAGTATTTGAATAAAGAAAGTAAAGCTTTAAATATATATTTTGTTATATCCTTCATTATATTGTTTTATGTTTCCCACTAAAGAGAGACCTTGATAATAGTTGAAAACAGAATTTTTATTTTGTGCTATTTTCCTTACCCGTGCTTTAAACAGCTGGTCATATACTTCAAGCAGCCTTGGCAATGGCACTCCAATTTCTTGCATGGTGTACGTAACAAAACCTACATCCCAGTTCAAAGTGCAGACCTGTTGCTCTAGAAACTGCACTAGAAAATCTGGAGAACAAAAATGAGGGAATATTTAGATTCCATCTTGTTACTGGGAGTCTAGGAAACAAAGGCATTTAAAAGTTGTTTACTATCGGCAGTGCATGGCAGGGATTAGTCATACTTAGTTCTTTGTTATGGTTTTGCCATGCAACTATGCTGTCAAGAAAAATTCATTAACTTTTGTTTCTACACAAAACACATACTATCACTACATTTGCTAGAATGGCCAGCAAAACGACTGGAGCTTGTTTAAGTGCCTGTAACAATTAACAATGTATTGTTCAGCACTAAATGTTCATATTTAATGTTGTTGCACAATATTTTAGTATTATAAAAGAAGATTTACTGCTGAACAATAAATATTCCAGGTTTTTATATAATACCATGTTGTCAAAACAAATGAGCATCAAAAAAAAAGCAGGAACTCTAAAACAATCCAGAAATCTCCTGAATTGTTTTCAGAATCTACCCCTTCAGATAGCAGATGGTTTATATAGAATTCCAAGAGACAGCAAATAAATGTGCTTGCTTAAAATCTTAAATGTATAAATACACATTTTGTACTTTGTGCTTTGATGCAAACAAATTTTACTACTTTCTAAAATGGGATTTGCACAGCCATCCAAAAGTAACTGCTGCTGCGATCTAAACTTCATTTATTGCCCATTTCTTTTGAGATTAAAAAATGAAAAATGTTTCTTAGTTTAAAACTTTTTTAAGAGGCTAAAAAAATAAGCTGAAACCATCCATCAAACACATATGCTTATTTACTATGCAGGCTAACAACTTGCCTAAAGGAAAGTAGCGAGGTGTGCCAGCATAGATCTTTCCAAGCAATGCCAGCTTCAGACAAAGCGCTTGCATTCTATCAGCAGGGCTCAGAGACACACTGTCGCTCAACTCTGGAAGTGAAAAGAAAACAGAGAGAACTTTAGGAAAAGTTCCACATTTATACAGAACGACACTGAGGTACCTAAATTTATAAATAATACATAAAAATCTTACACTGTTGGAGTGAAAATACAACCTTTTCTGGTGCGTTTGCATGTACATTTGTAAGTTTTTAGGCTTACGTGAAGTTTCATGCAAATCTACTTAAAAAACCATAACCAAACAAAACCACATTCCCCAACCCTTCAACAAACCCACTACCACACAGCTTTTCCCTTAGATCTCTATCAAGGTTGTCTGCACAATGGCTAACTTGAGCCCAAAACCCAAGGGGAAAAAAAAAAAAACCAATCCAAAACAACAGGAACAGAGAATGAACTACTAACTCACGGTAAAGGATGAGAGAGATCATCACAACTGCTAGTCCATTAAGACTTACCTTTTTCAATGATTTCTTGCCAGAGAGTTTGCACCAAGATAGGATCAGAATGACCTGCACAATGTATAATTGCAAGCTTACACTCCGAGAGCTTAAAAGGGTCAGCAAATTCTCCATACAGCTGAAAGAAAAATTACCAAGCTTTACCTTTCATGTAGGATCAAATTAAATTTTAAAAATCAGTTGTTCCTTATTTCGTGTGATAGACAGACTATTAAAGATGCAACTTAAGTACTGTTGTCAATCATTAATTCTTTTTTTGCTACATTTAGTTTCACGTCTTAGATACAACCCCACATTTTATATTAATTAAAAATGAAAACTTAATTTTGCAACAATTTTTTCAACAAATGAAGAAATCTAAGAGACTTAATAATGAAGATAAACATGTGAATGAAATTAAGGTACTGAAGACTGAAAGACTTTTAAAGTACAGAAAATGACAGTCCAGGGTAACAGACATTCTGAGACCAGGAATTATAAGCTACCTATTACTCTTCCTAGTCAGCATAGAATCGTTCTTTGCAAAACACTTTTTCCCCTCAAAATTTGCTAAACTGGACTTTAACACAAGGAAATTTCAATCACCTTGGTTATATCCATCAACTCAGCATCAAGCTGGGAGATTGCATCTTGTACTGAAGAATGATGCGAATACTGCCGCTGTAATGTTTCTTGTATTTGAAGCTGGATCCTTGCAACCTTGTTTAAGAGGAAAATACAGTATTTCAAGATTGTTAATTTAATCAAAGTTTAAGAATACACCCAGAATTAACTTTAGCTCATTTAAATGTAGAAATGTTGCTGCCTTACACCATTAGGTCTACTTTCAACTGGCTAACTTTGCCATGCCAGGAAGAAAGCACAGAAATCCATTTATACAGAACTGGTAATAAAACCGTTATGTGCCAATGAGACAAAGTGAAATAATGCATTTACAGTATAGCTTAGATTAGTATTTTTTCTTACTTCCATTTTCTCTTCTAGTTCATGTAGGAATTCACCATCTGCAGCTATAGAGGATATGGCAGTGGAACTTTTGGCACTCAAAATGGCACGTGCAATGTATTCAAGACGCTGCTGAAGAGAAATTTCTGTGCTACAAAAAAAATATTCAAAATAAAATCAATATTTAATATAATTATTTGAGGGTTAGTTATATTCTAGCTAGACTCTGGGTAGTATGTGCCTTTTCCAGATTTTCATGCAGGACATGATCCACCCGCGTAACCCCATCTTTGCTGCAAGCTCAGTTCTAGTGTACTTCTCAGTAAGAAGTGACCACTTAATATATGGTAATTACAGGGAATACATTGCAATGTAATACATAATACATAAATAAACATTATCATTTTTTTCCAATAATTGCCTAGATTTAAAGCTAGCACATTCTATTAATTTAATTTTTTTTTAGAAAATGTCCTTGAACATTGACATCTTCTTAAAATACTTACACATAAGGTTTTGGTTTTAGTTTTTTTTAGTTTTTCCCTAATTACCTCCATATAGATGCAATAGATCACACATAATCCATACCTATGGAGGTCAGCCAATTTAGCCAAGACTCTGGCAGCATTACTAAAATTTCTGTTCTTTTCGAAGTATCTCCAGAGTAAATCCATATAGCGGACTTTGTTTTGGTCAATCTTGGTCATCCGCACCAGGTAGGGTTCCAAAAAGGGGGCAGTAACCTGCAGACATCAGAAAGGTAACAGTTACACTCCTGCTCTTCCCTGATTTTTGAAGCATTATTAAAATTACCTCTCCCAGTTCACTGAGTATAGATGAGCTCACCTGTAACAGCTTGTCTGCCAAGTCAGCTTGTATCAACCAGTTGTAAAGTGCAATACTGAAGAGTTCATCTGTGGAACGCTGAGCCAGCTTTAGCATTTGTTCAAACTAAGGGAAGAAAAGGCCAGAGCTGCTATGCCAGAAGTGGTTACATTACTTTAAGGCCTGAATTACCATGCAACAATACTAAGATTCATGTTATTCACATGTCATCATTTCTATGGATGCTCTAGATACTGACACCAATTCATGACAAATCTTCACTTCGCTAAACTATTCCATAATTTTATTAAAATAATAAATTCTAGATCCCTTCAAATCACACTGTTCTCTGGAGTGCAGTCATGACTTTCATTTTGAGAGTTTCTTACATGGTGTCCAGCTTCTTCATTGCTTAGCATGTTGGGGTCAGATGACAGCACTGGAGGACCTGGCTTTTTGGGTACACTGGGAGACTGAGGAGCAGCTTTACTTTGATTCACTAACTCTTGAAGGGTGTCAGTGATACACTTGTAGCTGTTCAATCTGTAAACAGAGCACAAGGTAATAAAAGCCCCATAATTTTCATTGCAACTGTCTATGAAATAGTTTTGTCAAGTGTTGTTACTGTATGACTTTGTGGACAGCTACTAAAATTTAAAAAGGTCACAGATTACTGTCAGTTAGTTGTCACAACCTAATTTATTCTCATTCATCTTTCTAAGAAGTATTTCTGTAGTGTTCTGATCACAACATTTTCTGCATCCATCACTCTGTGTTTCGGATTAAGTTGCTGCCATATTAATCAGAATCAAGGGGAGCATGCTGGGCAATGATGTCCCTTATGGTGTCCCTTATCATAAAATGCTTGTTTATTATTACCTTGCATTCCTTCCCTAAAAGAGCTACTTTTCCAGTCACTTGAAATAAGGCACCCCATATAATGATCATAAATTATCCTGAAAACTTGCCTTTCTTGAAAAGCTTGGAGTCCAACCACATCTTCTTCTGGTTCCCCATTTTTATAGAAATGAAGGCCAAGACCTTGAGGATCTTTCTTTTCAGCAGCTGTAAGAGAGAGCTCTACTACTCCCTCATAGAAACGCACTAGGAAAAATCAGAACAAATATCACTGTGTATTATTGTATTAAATCCACAACAAAATGGAAGTGACATCAAACACTTCTCATTTTAGCAAGCAAGAATAAATGAACACTATTCACTCTGGTCTGTATCACAAAGTTTACACCTGTTCCTACCCTGTGGGACNATATGTAGCTCAAGAGACTATTATTCTTTCAAGAGATTATTGTTCTTCTATAGCACTATAATTCTTTGTTAGTGTGTTAGTATATATTATATCTACTTCCCCAATTAATATATTTTGTATCTACTTCCCCAAGGATATATGGCTCAAGGGGCTATTATTTTTCTATAAACCTGTTGTTCTTTGTTAATTCTAAATACCAGTATTGTTCTTTGTTAGATCTGAACACCAGTCTTGGTTGTGCAGGCCCTACAGACCCTGCAGACCCTCTAGGGATTCCGACTGCCCTCAAGAGACAAGCCATTCTTCTACACTTATGTGCAAGTTTGAGGTTAAATATTAAGTTACATCAGAATGTCCTGAACAATGTATAATACTGTACAGAGACCCATTTCTTAACTGTTATATAACTTAAATGTAGATGCAACTGATATACTAGCCTCTCTTGCACTAAATAGGATTCAGAACCATCTTGCAAAGAGCATATTTAGTATAAAAATTACCTGAAACCCTCTGCTTACATAGAACCCAATAATTTTCCTAAAAATACTTTAATCACATATATGAAACAAATGGACTCTGCAATATGAAATAAGTGCATGGGAATATTTTAATATAGAAATGGATTTCCTGGTTGGTTTGTGAGATCTAGAAAGGCTTTAAAAAAAACCAGGCTGGCACATTTTAATTGTAAGAGTTATTAACCAATCATTTATGGTGAAAAACTATAAAAACCAAGTTGGAAGTTAGTAAACACAACAAATAGAAAAGATGGCATGAAAGGATACCACAGAAATTATTTAACATGATCAGTGACTGGCTCTTACCCTGCCTGTACTGTGCACAGACATTAGCAAGGTCTACTTGATTGCTAATCTTCTGGTACTCTTTCAGTGACTCCCTCAGCATCTTCTCTTTTTCCATTTTGCTTTGAGCTTGTCGAGACCTCTGAAGAAGTTCATTTGCCTAAAGACAAATGATGGGAAAACGGAAATTATTCACACGAGCACATTGTGAATGGATCGTGGATACTGTTAGTGAGTTATTACTCCAAACTTCAAAACTGAAACAGTAGAAACACCACCCTCTCAAAAGCACTCTCTAGTCACTAAGTTTCCAGCAGAAAGGCCACAATAGCATTAGAGAGAAGGGCTGAAGACTTAACCAACTTTTTTCCCATTCTCTCCTCACCAGTTACCTGTTTCAAATTTATTTGAAAAGCTTCAAAGATCTAAGTTCTAAAACACAATTATCTGTCACAAATTCCAGTAGACTGCGCAACAGACAAAAATCAAGATACTATGCTGAGGAAAGACCGGAATAAGAAAACATTTTATCAACATAAAGAAGATAGACAGACATCATATTAGAGTTAAGAGACTATGGACCTTACAAATAACTGCAAATGCTTCAGATAATTTTCATGTTCAGCATTAATCAACTGAAAGACAAAAATATGCTCATAACTTGACTTCATTGTTTCTTCTGCTCCTGAAACTACTTGAGCATAATAATAACTTACAAGCTGCCCAACATACCTCATTTGAGCATGTTCTGAAGCTGTGTTTTGCTGCTGTACAAGCAGGAAGTGCACTTACCTTTGAACACACAGCATCATCAGTGCTATAAAGAAGAGGACAGATATCTTGCAAATGGGCAATGATTCCATCCACAGCAGCATTATCTCTGATGTAACAGTTTATAAGAGACGCAATGAGTGCTCCAGTCAACTCTCTGTCTCTTATCACCAAGTCTTTAAAAGCAGTAATTTTCAGCTGTTCTTGAAGTTCCTGAAGATGAGACAGAATTTCATTAGTTGACCAAATCTTTTACTTGACCTTGTTTAGAAACGTCAAAATGTTCCAGCAGCAAAATGAACTGTTTCTAATAATTAAAAACACACAAAACTCCAATGACTACAATGTACAGCATAGAAATACATTATTTAAAATACACATTTTATAGCAAAATAAAAATAATAAAGCAAGGGCTACCACCGAAGGCACTAGATACCTGGGTGCCTAAGGACAGTGAAAACTCCTCTTAACAGACTTCCTCTGCCATCTTCACTATGTGCTGCCGCGTTCAAAACAGGACGGGGGGCCAGGACAAGCGCTCCTCGAGCCTTTATTATTTTATTGGTCTCATATACAGAGTTGAGACATTAGAGATGTTACAAGCTCACACTGCGCTGGCAAAAACCCAAACTTCCTGGTTACAGAGCATTCTTAAAGGTTTTTCCACCAATAGCAAATATTCTAAAAGTTACAGACAGCTGTTTTATACACAATACTTGCTTGTTTTATACCCTATACCAATGCACAGTATCCCATTATTAAGCTTAATCTTATCTATCTTGCTAAACATATTTTTTGCAACTCCAAAAGCTATCTCAGCTAGGCCTAAAGACTCTAACCATCGTTTTAATGTCCTTGCTCTGTTGTATAATTGTATCTTCTTTAATATTTTTGCAGCCAAAGCTCTTCCCTAAAATCCTTTGCTTTATTCTTAAAACTTGCTTTTATTTCTCACGCTTTTGGAAGGCCTTCTATCCTTTTTAGTGTTTCCCACAATCTATGTGTCACCTCTGTTTCAGATCTCTGACAGTAAGAAAAGAGTTAGCAGTTCCTTTTCCTTTACAGGGCACTATCAGAATGCATACCCTATGAGTCTGTCCAAGTTTTCAATAATGGGAATGATCTGACTACTGTCACAGATGAAAAAAAAGACAGATTCAATAAAAGCAGGAGTTTGAAAAGGTCTGCACTCTTTAAGCTTTTTAAAATTAAATTACATTGAAGGTTTTTGATTTTTTAAAATTTATTATGAATATTTGTGCACATAATTGCCAGTAGTGTCTATAGATGATACTAACAGCATGATAATACGACTACAAAAACTCCAAATCTACTGAAGACAAAGGAAAATATTTTACTTGTTAAACAGTTAGTTAGCTCCTTGTCCAACACAAAATAATAGCTGCCCAAGGCTCCCCAATGCAACAGCCTGAAGAGCGACAAGTTCTGTGCCTCTGTAAGGTTTTAAAACTGTTCTTTTAGTGAACAAAGAATATAACTTCTCAAATAATCCTATCAAGTTCTAGGGCAGAATGCCTAGTATTCAAATTAATAGCTTTTTTCAAGGGTTGGGTGCAAATTTGACATTAGCAAAGGGTGCCCAGCATTAACACCCATAGTTCTACAAGTTGCCTGCTTCACAAACCAAGAGGCTGAAAGAACTGGGATCACTTAGCCTGCAGGCTTAGAGGGCAGTATGTGGGATGTTACTGTTATTTTTGGGAAGGTGTAAAGAATGCAGAGTCAGGTTTTCCTCAGTGGTAACCAGTAACAGGACACTGCACAATGGTCAAAAACTGAAGCAAAGGAAATTACACCTGAATAGAAGAGAAATCTTTGTTACTCTAGAGGTGGTTCAACACTGGAACAGGTTGCTCAGAGACACTATGGAGCTTTCATCTTTGGAGATATAAAAATCATTACTGGACACAGTCCTGTGCAATCTGCTCTAGCTGACTCTGCTTTGAGAGTCAATTAGATTATTCCCCCCAGGGCAGAGGGGACAGATGATCTCTAATGGTTCCTTCCAACCTCAGGTATTCTGTGGTAAATTCTGGAACCTCACTTACAGAGAAGAGCAAGGACTCTACTACCGTACTGTTCTCCATCTTTCACCAACACTAAGGCAGAGTGAATGCTACTTGGCTGGAAAATATTGGTCTATTCGTTTCAGCACATTTTGCAGAATGTGCTGAAAAAAAACCCCAGTAATTTATAAAACCAGACTCAGTATTAACTATCAATAAAACTAAAACAATTTATTGTTAGTGACACTTCCAATTTCATAGAATTGACTGATTATGTCAATACTACATATCAGTCTCTTAAACATTTGTGACCTGAATAAAAACTTATATATGGTTTAAAATGCATATGTTTCTCAATTAATTTAAATAATCATCCTTCAGGAATACTTAGGTAGCAAAAAAAATTCAGGTGATTAGTACAAAAAAATTAAAATTGTTTGATCCAGATCTTACCTTCTGAAGCTCACCTACAGCAACACTGAATTGGTGCTCACATAGCAACTTCCATAAAGCCAGTGCCTGGCAGGTTTTGCGAACAAGCTGCTGGATGCCTTGAAGTGAGGTCTTCTCAGTTAGCTGCGCCTCAGCTGAAAAAGCAAAGATTGCCAGCAAGTAATTGTTCTACATGTTTCAAATAAGCATGTAAATTTTTGAGGTTTTTCAGTAACAATCTCCTTAAATTTCTATTTTTTTTTTCTCTTCCATTCTTGATTAATGCTGTCTAGCCCTCTTGGGAGGTAAGTGCCATGTTAACACTGCCCTAAAACAAATATATTTCAAGCTATGCAACAAAGGAGTCCTACTCTCTGAAAAAGAATTATGGTTTCCTGTGAATGCACTAGATTTACACGTCAGTCTTAAATTTTTACTTTTCTTTTTTTCAAAAATAGGTATCATAAATGTATTTCTGATGAACATAAAAGAAATCAAAATAAACCCATACATATTCCCTTTTTGTTTGATTACCTTTATTTACTTGTAGAGAGAACAATTACTATTACAGCTGTGGTCAATACTGTCTACACTATCTTTAAAGCAACAACTACTCCAAAAACTACCATATTTAAATCTAGTAAGATGCATTATATTAACTGAAAGGATAATGTGTTCATACTTATAACACAGGTGGAACATAATTGCAACAATTTATGCGTGTACTTTTGAGTGCTTACACTTCACAAATGTAACAATAATTACACTGTGTCATTTAACAATCTAAAAGGATTTATGCACTTAGTAAAGAATAAAAATAAAGAATAAAATTATTAAAGGTCTACCAAATCCTACATAGTGACTTACATAAAATTTTTACACTTGCACTATTAAAAACACAGAATTATACCCACAGGGACCACAAACATCCTCAATTCCCTATATGCAGCAGCAACATTTCCCAACTTGCGTGCAAGTGCTGGGCAAAAGCTGCACTACAAGAGGACAAGAATTCAAATGGGCTGTGTGACAGACCTCATATTTCTACACAAAGTTTTGTAGACATTTCAATGATTGTACCTTTGGAAGCCTGCACTACAGTAGTTTTTTTAATAGGACATTGTGCTCCCTTGTCTCATAAAATAACTGCTTAATAAATGCTATCCTATAAATATAAATGGGTGTGGAGCTACTAAATACTGTAGTGAGGAGATTAAACAATCTTATCTGTAATGGAGAACATTAGGAAGGAAAAAACGAAGGCAGGTAAATGTGCAAAAAAATGGCATAATGTTTAATGTAAAACTTGTGTGGAAAAAAAGCCATTTTATTCTGAGGATTTCACAAGCAAAGTGAGAACAGCAACATCCAAATGCACCATTCCCTGATACTTCCTGTTCAAAAATAATTACATACCATGATATTTCCTTTGGAGTTCTTGCTGGACTTGCTGAGAACTTCCACCATCAGGCCGCATAAAACCCAAGAGCCTCTGTTGTAGATTGGCTGGTGTGCTGAAACTGCAATTAAAAAAACAAACAAACACACAAAGAATGCTAATATGATTACAAAAGCTGAATCTTTTAAAGATGAATATAACAAACTCATTTTTAGCATCTGAATGTTGAAGCTGGAGATCATACAAACACTTCAACTCAACAAACACATAGAGTAGTTTTTCAAAAGCTGGACATTAAGCACCACATGTAAATTTACCACAATTAATAATACCTTGGGTTTCCAAGTGCTCCTACTGTAGCAAACTGTGAATTTCTATCCAGAAATTCTTGTAAACCTTTTAGTTCCTGTAGCACACATTCCAGCATACGTGATGGAACGCTGCTTTCTATCTGCAAAAGAAAGCAAACTTCTTTACAGAAAGCTGGGTTTTCACACTTCTTTTTCCAAAAAAATTTTCAATTTTTAAGCTAATGTCACTGAAAAGACAAGTAAGAGGGTACATTAGTATTAGTGTACAAGTAAGAGGGTACATGTGTATTAGTAACAGATCACTAGAACACAACATGATTATACCACATTGAGGCAGCACACGTGTGAAGAGGCAGGAGTCCTCTGAAGATGCACAGTATTCAAGCACACGTGTGAAGAGGCAGGAGTCCTCTGAAGATACACAGTATTCAAGATGCTACTTTGTTTTCCCCTCTGATAACTAAATCAGCTATGCTTTACTACTTCTAACTCTAAACTAGAACAAGGATTGAGCACCGTTAAAGACATAGAGTATAACTGCCAAAGTCTTCCAGAGTCTCCCAGTTACCTTAAGAGGTAGGAGGAGGAAAGCTCATGTAGCAGTTAATTTGCAGTGCTGAAATTACTCAGATCAGGATTCTATTAACAGCCACCGCCAGAAAAGATTTTATTTTGATCATGGACAAAAAGTGAAACAGCAAGATGTTAGTTAGGAAAATGATGGAAATTTTTTTATGTCCTTCCATAATTGCAGTGACTATCCCAAACCACTAAAGCATTTTATTTTTAGGGTTTGTCTGGAGGGAGTATGCAGAAACACTAAGTGGGTATTAAGGAAGTGCCATCAGTAAACACGGAGAAAACTGGCCATTGCCAATTAAGAGCAGAGATTAAATTAGTTTGGTTTCTTAGAAAGTAACATTAAAAAGAATAGCTTAAAAAGACAACTAGTTTTCAATTAAGAGCTCAGCATTTAAGAAAACAATGACATGACAAAAGATGGGTTTTGTACCTAACAGTTTATAACTGGGAATGGAAGTTTGAAAGGACATCAGAAGTTTAAAAGGACTTATGACAAACACTAAAAGAAACTTTTAAGAACGCAAAATAATCTTTACATACTGCAACAACTTCTCGATTGCCACTTTTGAAAACTCGCTCCACGACTATACTGCCATCCCAAATATTTCTGCAAAACAAAATAGTTTGTGTTACTTGCTAAAATGACTTGGCTTTTATTTTTGCAAGTCTTCTACATATAATTTCTTAAAAAAGAAATAATAAAACTTTGAAGTTAAATGTCTAAAATAAGGATTCATTTTGGATGAAAACTAAATATTAAAATAAGTAGCCATTATATAATTATGAGTGACACAGATATAAATAATTAACAAAATTCCAGATTTTAAAACTTTAATTAAATTAAATTTGACACTTTCAAATACTATAGATGACTATGATTCCCTGGAAATAGAGTGTAAACAAACACATGTCATAACAAAAATTTCTTTGTCAGTCAGCATGCAAAGAGATCACCAACATATGTAGAGTTCTGTTCTTGCTTGGGTTGTTTAGGACTCAACATCCAAGGTAACAAAATCTTTAGTCCTGCTTCACTGCTCTGACTTGAGCATTCTGATTAAAGATTCTTAATAGAATTACTTAAAACCAAGACTTTGATCTTGTAAGTCCTTCTGCTTTTCTGTCTCATCCTTCAGTAGGAGTTTAAAACACACAACTCATAGGTTTGCAAAATAAAACTGCAGTTTTCAGAGTTGTGTTTATGCACTTGATTGCAGGCTCAATATCTAAGCAAGTTGCCTGCCCTAGGCATTCAGTGAATGTATTATTACTAAAAGAGCTGCAAAGACAACATATTATATAGACAAGTATTTCATAAATACAACATTAAAATTTACTAATTTCCAATTTAAGTACTATTAATATCGAATGCACCAGCCACAAGCATTAGTGCGAAGAAAAACTACAAAACAAATTGAGTGACAGAATCTCTTTTTATGAAGACCTCACCCTATAATCCGAGCAAAGTATATGCAGATGCCATTGTGTCTTCCAGAAAATACTATCTCGGGACCCATCATTCCACTAATGGATGTACCAGGGTGAGACATGGAATTTCCAGAAGGAAAAATGGGAGTAGACATAGCAGTAGGTTGTAAACCTAGGGTAAAAATAGGTAAATATTACTCATTTGAATGCCAATTAAAAAGCCTAGTTGAAAAAAAAAAAAAAAGGAAAAGAAGGTGTTACCTTGCCCAGATGTCAAAATGCTAGGATTAGAATATGGACTATCAACAGTCAAAGGGGAACCTAAGAAGGGAAAAGAAATAAAGGCAACATTGTTAAACACAATCCAACCCCCTGCCACCAAATCTAAGCCATAAAGTATCTGTGCAAAAGCAGCAAAGTTGTTAAATCAAATACTTTAAATGTTTTATTTATAGTTTACTTATAGTTAAATATCAAATTGCACTAATTTCTTATCAACCAACACTCCACAAGTGAACCAAATGGATACACTTCCTTCAAGCGCAGTTGAAACAGAATTTTTTTCCCAATATTCATGTGTAATTTATTGCACACCATCTGTTGTCTGCACTGGATATAATATTGTATGCATACTTTTTGTTGTTCCTCACCTTCTGAATGCTGAACACTGGTAATATTACTTTTCATTTTTACATGGGGCAGATGGACGAACACTACAGCAACACTGCTAACTCAAAACACTAAGTCTGACACTGTCCACAACTTCAAGTTCAGCCATGAATACACCATCTCCTCCTGCATGCAAATTAAGTCTGAATATCTAACTCAACATCTCAAAATATCAGGAACATGTGTGGTCATCTACAAAAACGTCCACATACCATTAGCAAGCGAGACGATGTATCACAGAAAAGGCAAGAAAACTGCCACTCTGAAAATTTGGCTTTTATGAAAGAATCAGTTCTTGACTAATTTGCTAGAGTTCTCTCAACTCGGCAACACACAACAGCACATAGGATAACACAGTGCCAATGCATTCTCAGAGCACATTGTCATCTGTGCTAAGCGAAGCACAAACTCGCAGAAAAGCAGCATGCAAATGCATGACTAGACTTTGAACAGTGGGAAAGAGATGGAAATAAGTTAAAGGCGCCTGGCCTTTTTCTGCTAACATTATTGCAATGTAGTTTCACATGCAAAACTATGAGGTGGTTTAATGAATTTCTGTTAGCAGTGTCTGACCCACCACATGGGACATCCACAATATCAGAATCTTAATTTCACATGACAGTTCTCTACCCTTTGAGCAAACCGAGAAAGTAGTAGGTGAAGAATGGTGCCATCTTCCACCTGGACCTGTTACTGAAGCAAAATGGAAACATCTGCTTTGATACTAGGTTTGAAAGAGGCATTTATGACAGAACAACAAAAATATGCTAACATTTAGGCTTGGGAAAAGTACATTTACTCCTAAAATGAGTCCCCTTGTTGACTGTAGAACTTCTTGTCATTTCCCCCACAACTTAATTTCTTTCTTAGTCTGCTCCTAGCACCTGTTCTTTCCACAGCTGCTGTTCTCTCCAACTCAGATTTAATTTTACATTCTTATGCCTTTCCTCAGCTCTTGCCCATACTGTTACTGCTCCACACCACAATGGTTGGAAAGTGATGCCACTGATTCATTACAACTAGCCACTGTTCTTAGTGTTTTAAGAGTAGTTAATAATTCTGAAAAAGAAGGTCAACTGTTTTTCCTAAATTTCATCTTAGTTCAGCACATTTTTCTCCAATATTGAGGAATTTGGATATGCGTTAAAATATGGTAACAAAAAGGAATTTCTTTGAATTCCAGGCAAATAAGTTTATTTCTCAAGTCTGTTGCATAAAATTGAATACCACATGTCAGATAAAGGTAGAGGATCTTAAACATTAAGGAATTCTTGATGAAAAACAGTAATTAATTTAGTTCAATATTTCAATCAATTTCAAATTCATTATGAATTTCTTTTTTAAAAACCCTTCAAATCTGGAATTGAGTAACACATATTAAGGGACAGCAACTGTAGAAATTTAAGTGAATCAGAGAATACAAAAGGCCTCCACTCCAAGAAGCATCAAATTCTGAGGAGAAACAATAAGCACTTTTCTCCTTTGTAGGTGGCACTGAAGACTGAAGCAGAAACCAAATGCTAAAGACAGAGCTTTTAAAGGGAGAAATCATTCCAAATGACTAGCTCGTTTCTTGATCAAATTTCTTCTTCCTTCTCATAAGCAGTATCCGTAGAGGTATGACAATGGCACTGTAGGAAGATACTGTTATAGCTACGTAGCAACCAACTAAGCTTTGTGAAGTCTGAAATACATTGCTGGTAAGTTTTTCTCCAGCTGCTGAAATGACTCTGGAAGTACCAAATGTATACCTTCTTCACAGTGTCTTAACAGATCATATGCAATATGGACACATAAATTGAGATAACAAGACCCCCTCACTAAATCCAAAAATCTCTCAAGAGAAATGCAAAAAGCTCTTGTCATTAACTAGCCAGTAAGTGAAAAAAACCAGTCTATTTCAGACAAAAAGAACACAAGTACTTGTGAGAAAGTAAAACACAACATATTCAAGGAAAAAAAACAAACTGTCAAAAACTATGAAATGCTTGCTACATACCCGCAGAAACAGGAGAACCCAAAATAGGTCCAACGTTGCTGGGAGGAGGCAGAGCTGATGGAAATCTCATTTGTGCTTCTCCACCATACCTAAAGTTCGCAAAATGAAAAATTCCCAACATGTCATACACAGCCCATTCAATTTTCATGCCTTTGAGAATTAACAGCAATTTTGGTGTTCTTTTAAAATGGGGAATAAAAATCCCAGTGTAGTTTTAAAGACAAATTTACCAATTCAAAAGTCAGGCTTATGCTTCAGTATCTTTTCAAGGTTTGCTTCTACAGGAAGTGGAAAGAAAGGCACAGTTGAGATGACCCATGGTTGTCCTTCTACCTTCCACAACTAATTTCTATTTATGTCTATCCCATAGCGTTACATCAGCACTTTGCTAGATCTTCCCTTGCTAATTTGAGAGTTATCATCTACATTTTGTCTCAGATTTTGTGATGAAATTGAGTTTAATAAAGAGCAACTGTTCACAACCTACTGAAAACAGCTGACCAACTAACACCTGCACAAGTTTTGGCAAGGAACAGGTAGGTTTTTGGAACCATAACACTCCAAGCTGCACATTTTATCATCACTCTCAACAGCTGTATCTTCCCAAAACCTGTTTTCTCTTACTGGGAAGACAGCAAAGAGATCCACAATATAGGGTCACAGGAACCTCATGAGGTTCAACAAGGCCAAGTGCAAGGTGCTGCACCTGGGTTGGGGCAATCCCAGATACAGCACAGACTGGGGAAAGAACTCATTGAGGGCAGTGCTGTGGAGAAACACTTTGAGGTTCTCATAGATGAAGAGCTGGAAGTAAACCAACAGCCTGACCGAAAAGCCAACACTATCCTGGGCTGCATCAAAAGAAGAATGGTCAGCAGGTTGAGGAAGGTGATTCTCCCCTTACACACTGTCCTTGTGATACCTGCACATCCTCATTGTGTCCAGCTCTGGGGTCCTCGCTACAAGAAAGAGTTTGGACCTGCTGTAACAGGTCCAGAGGAGGCCATGAAGACCATCAGGGTGCTGGAGCAGCTCTGCTATGAAGACAGATTGACAGCTGGGGTTGTTCAGCTGGGAGATGAGAAGACTCTAGGGAGACCTTATAGCACCTTCCAGGACTCAAAGGGTGCCTTATAAAAATCAAGAGGAACTTTTTACAAGAGCGGATAGTGATAGGACAAGGAGGAATGGTTTTAAACAAAAAGATCAAAGAGATTTAGGTTAGGTATTAGGAAAAATTCTTCACTGTGAGGTAAGTGAAGCACTGGAAGAGGTTGGCCAAAGTAGTTGAGGATATTCCACTCATTAAAGTATTTAAGGCCAGGATGGATGGGGCCTTAAGCAACATGACCTAGCGGGTGGCATCCCTCCCCACAGCAGGATTGTTGAAACTAGACGAACTTTAAGGTCCCTTCCAACCCAAACCATTTTGTAACTCTATGTATATACCAACTTCTTTAAGGCAGTCAATGAATATATACATATTTGCACCACACCAAGGATATACTTGTACTTAAGTAAGATATAGTACTTAAGATACATAGGTTGCAATTTAATCCTCCAGAGTGACAGCTCATACTTCATCATTCAAATTGTACTGGAAAAAACAAATTAAACTAAACAACAACAACCACAGCCGAAGCAACCAACCAACCAAAAAAAAATCCCTCACAAAACCCAAACCCACCACCACCACCAAAATATCAACACCTATAAACAAAAGTCACCAGGCCCTGAACTGGCAGCAGGTTAAAAAGCCTGCAGAAGTGTTTAGTGGCTGTAGTGACCCTAAGCACAATATTCAGAATGACACACAGAATTCAAACTTACCTGAAGAATGCTCGAGTAGCCCATGCAGACACTTCTCTATCACATGCAGCATTAGAACAGGCCAAGATAAGGCAAGTGGCACAGGCCTGATCCTCCTAGAACATAATACACTGTTAGTGTGTTGTATCTCAAGTAGGTAAGAAAAGCATACAAGTTATATTCCTCAGTAACTAAAACAGTAAATACTTCCTGCATTATTTTATTTAGAAGCCAGGGAAATCAGCTCTTCTCCATTACAGACAAGAAGTGAATCCTAGCAAGTTATTCCTCTGTATCAGGTAAATTTTAGTTTTCGCAAACTCAGTGCTATTCCTGGTATGGAACAATCTCCATGCCTGACACTTAAGTATGAGTAAGATTCATGCATTTTCTACAAGAACATAAATTACAATTGTGTTTCAAGAAAAACCACTTGTACAAATCAGTGTTTGCATATTCTAATAACATATCAATTATGTACTATCCACGCACAAGGGAATAGATTATTACAATGAACACTCACTACAGATACTACACAATACTAGTCATAGTAAAATTGCAGTCCACAATAACCAAATTTCTGCTTGTTTGTTGTTTACCTTAAAGAAAAACAACTGCTTTATAAAATAATATTAAAAAAATCCCAAACCAGACCAATTATACACATTTCTCCTGGCCTTCAAAATATAAAAACCCCTTGCAGTGGTCGGAATTCAGCTTTTTGAGAAACTCTTCCTCTCCTGCTTTCAGGTGAACTTCTTTCTAAACTAAGAACTGCATTAGACTTCTGCATACAAGATGTACAGGAGTTTCGGGGAAAGTGAATTACATGTTTGTTTTTAGATATCATAAAATGAGAAATTATTTCTCTATACAATTTAGCTTTACATGGACAATAGGAAAAGTTATTGCTTTAATTGGCAAATGAAACATTGGCCAGAAGATTGCATCAACAACGAAAAGACTACAAATCTTACATTTTTCATAACACATCAAAAGCTCTTACCTGATGCAACTTAAAAAATCTCTCAATCTCTTCTCCATCTCCACCTGTATTGCTCACAAGCAGATGCCGCAGCTGATCGACAGGTCTGAATTTATGAAACATAAAGCTTCCCTAAAAGTAAAGCAAAGCAAGTTAGAAAAAAGTTGTCTTTGCTGTGTTTTATCCCAACACACTCATCCCCATTATGTTTATCTTTAGCATTTTGAGTTTTCCTCTGTTGCACTGTTGGATCAAAACATACCTGGTGCCCAAAGGCCAGTTCCCATTCACTAGTGAGTCTAGGAAAGACAAAGTACTGCAATGCCTATAAACTCTCCATAAAATGAGTTAATTTTGCTGTTCTTAGCCTAATACAAAGCATAGAATATGAGCATATGCAAGTATATGCAGAAAAGAAAGGCTCTGTGTATCTTAAAAATCCTGAAAACTGCCCAGAAGAAAAATGCTTGAAGAATTCAAGACATGGTAAGACTTCACATTAATCACCTTCCCTGCATTCAAACTAGCTACTGGAAAGGACCCAATTAACACCCTCAAGAAAACAGCTGCTATTAAACAAATACAGCTTGCAGGTCTAGAGTTTGCAAGACATTAATATTTAAACATTTTTTTTTAAATAGCCTTCTGGTCAAGATATTGAGAACCTAAAATATTGCTAAATGTAATCAGAAAAGTAGGAAAGTTCACTTCTTTCTTTTTGTGGGTTTGTTTTTTAAAACCCAGTCAAAAAATCCCTTTTGGAGCTTTTTCTATGAAAAGTAAGAAATTATTAATTCAAATTTCATTTGCCAACAATATTTACTTGAACTGCATTTTCTGGGCAGACAGTGACTGTTTCAATTTCATAAAATCAAGAGTATAACCAAACGTAAAAAAAACTTTCCAGATGATTTGTACCTGCAAGTGTTTCTGGAGAGCAACAAAAGCTAATGATATACTGTGTAAGAGAAGTTGGTCTAAAAACTTTGACTAAATTTAAAATAGATACAGATAGTTTTAGCAATCTTCTTCCTTATTCCATTTCACATTCACAATATAATCCTTAAAACATATCTAAAATGAATCATGTACAGGTTTAGATAAGTTGTCCAATTTTATACTTGTTCTTCTGATTATCTGTACCAAGAAAAGTAACACTCACCTGCGCTGAAAGCAGAACGAACTTCTTAGGTGGCAGCATGTGTTGCTGCACAACAACAGGTGAATCAGTTATGGGAATAACGTCTTTATTTAGTGGTGTTACAATCTTCTGAACTTTAAACTCATCGATAGCAGAAAGAGCCCAGGAATGTCCATCAACACGAGTCGTCATCTGAAGAACAGATAGATATTATCCAAAGTTTGGTGGCAGACCTGGGCTTTGCACACCCATGGTAATATTTTACTATTTACCATTTAAAATTACACAGAACAGAATCTGCTCTTCACATAAGAAAACCCCAAGAAAATAAGTTCCTGTACAGTCTAACAGGAAGTTGCCACCAAATTTACAGCTATATATACACTTCTGCTTTCAGGAGAAAGGGAATAGTATATTACTTCTTTTGGGGGACAGGCATAGTGTCTTACATTTAAACGTAAAGCAACTTGCAAAGTAAGGCTGCTACAATATAAGCAGCAACCATCTACTAACCATATCAGAGCTAAGTACCATGGGAATCCTGAATTTAAATGATTTCTAAAAGAACGAAAGAAAGCTGCAACTGAATCACAAAAGTTTACAAAACCTTCATAGCTGGCAGCAGTACTTCAAATATAACTCAGGAAGAGACATATACTAGTGAAGACATTCCATAAAACTATGTATGCTAACAAGGAACACCTGCTGCTTAAGAACAGGCTGCAGTTTTGTTTGGGAAACCTAGCTGTCACTGTCAGACGCCTTGGGAAAAAAGAGGTCGGCACTTGGGGTATTTATGCCTAAATTCTTGCAGGGAAGGAATCTGAAGCAACTATAAAGTTCCTTTGTAAGTTATTAATTAAAACAGCAGATAAATCAAAACCTGACTTTGAAGGTTTTAACTTATACAGTCTCTCCATTCACTCCAACTCTGGTACTACTTCAGTAACACTATTTTTGACATGTCACTCCTCTACCTCAGCAGAAGACTTGAAACTTCTTTCAGAGATGAAATACATGTTTTCCCTGAACTGACACATTAGGCAACTAACCCCCTCCAAACCTCTCTCACAAACCCACTTATAACAATCAGGAAAATGAAAGTCAGAATCCCCTCTCATGAAATAATGAAGAGATTAATCACGTGTGGATTTTAATGAAGACATGGCATATAAATTTAAATAAGGATTCCCAAAGTTTCTAGCATCTACATTTTAAACAATCAAATTTTATCCTGATCAACAAACACCATTATGAACCGAGGACCATATTTTCCTGTGCTTGTGCACAATATGCAGCATGGCTACAGACAACAATATTCTCAAATATATTAACTAGAAGTCAAGTCTTAGAAGTTAAGGCAATTGTTTTTGACATATAGCTTGCATCAAACTAGAAAAGTATGTTTGAACTAGGGATCTCTCTGAGATCTACTTATTTCTTGCAGACAGTATTATTCAGGCACCTGTTATTAAGAAAGAAAACATAATAAATTTCATCAAAATCACATAGAACTTTGCTTTATACCTGTGTTTCCATCATTGGCTTTTGAAAAGGGAAAGAATCATGATTGACACACCACAGGATGTCATTATCTTCATTTTCTGAAGCTGCCATCAGCAGGACCCCTAGCAAGAACAGCAAGAGTAAGTCCTTATTAGAAGCAATCATCATACATTAAATGCAAACTCATTAATTCATTCCTAAATTAGCAAAACTCAATCTTTAAGTCATTATCTTAAGATTCGAACAGCAAATAATATCTCCTGCGTTTGTATGTCATGTGGTTCTTCAAAAGGTCACTTTTAACCCCATTTGCCATATAAAAGGTAAAACTGATGTTTATGCAGATCAACATAATAGTGACTGTCACACACAAAAATTCATCTTATCTGAGCCATGTTCCATTGCTTACCTTTGCTATAAAGAGCTCTGTGAACCTTTGCAGGCTTCTCTACATTTGAAGAAGCTGAAAATCCAGGTGGCAAACGGACGTGAACCAAGGTTAACATGGAAGGACGAGCTGTTGGATGTTTAAATTGTGAAGTACTAAAATATAGTCGGACACCTGAACAAAAGATAAAAAAGGTCACAAACTGTGCAGATACCATTTATCAGTTTAAATAGAGGGGTATTAGCACCGCTTTTTTACCTGCATGTGTGATTGCTAGTAGTTGACAGTCTATGGATTCAGAATTTTCAATCACTGCTATTTGAACAATAGGCTTAAATACAGAACGATCAATTGTTCTGAAAAATAAAAAACCACCAATACATTTTTAATCCAAGGAAATAGATAAACCTTCTTCAAAACATATTGTGAAACTATTGGCCTTAAAGGAAGCCTCTAACATAGTAATTGTCATGAACATACCTGGCAATGCTCCCTGCAGCAGAAACTATAGCATTTTGTGAAAGAGAAGTAACTCTGGTCATTCCTTGACCATCTTGCCCCAAATCATAAACCTGCAATTCAATAATACAGCTTAGTGATTTATGAATGTATTAATAAATACAGCCTCACTTATCAAGAAGCAACTCAAGCTGTATTTTTATTTCATACTCCTGTTTCCATAGAATTAAGGCTACTCTTTCCTCAGAAAAAAAGTACTTCAGGTCTTCAGCACACACATTGCGACAGTAAGATAAACAGGAATAAGGGCCTGATATGGCTACAGAGAATTCTCAGGTATTGAGGTAAACTGACAAACGTATCTGTACATTATTACATACATCAGTACCAGATCAAAGAGTCATAAGAAGTCACATACTTGCAGGACTCCTTTTTCTGAGCGGGTGTACAAGATGTTTCGAGAGTTGTCAATGGCAATTTGAACTACAGGATCTGGAGAAGGGGGAAAAAAAGGCAGAACTGACAAATCAACACTGGACTTGGGAAAGCAAGTTTATGACAGAATACCTACAAAATAATGAATTGTAACTTAAAAAAACCTGAAGTTTTGTTAAAACAGGACT
Source organism: Aleadryas rufinucha (assembly GCA_013397815.1). NCBI lineage: Eukaryota > Metazoa > Chordata > Aves > Passeriformes > Aleadryas > Aleadryas rufinucha. The sequence goes on along the minus strand of VZTH01004811.1, from coordinate 334,091 downwards.
GCTGCTGTAAGTGATTTAAAACAGCAATCAACCAACACAACTGCTAGTAAACAAACAACAAAACCCCAGAGCAAAAAACTGTATAATTTCAAAATAATTTACACTAAGCAGCGGAAGCGGGTAAGATTATCCACTTATAGATTTTCCATGCTCATGGTGATCCCACTAAGCACATACTAATTTTGTGCTAAAGATAACTAACTTTAGTCAGAAATGTCAATTTTTTCAGGCTTTGCAATCTATATCCTGAATTAGACACACAATCTACCTTGATTTGTGCAGTTCTGTTACAATAATCAACGACTGCAAGTATCATTGACAATAACTAAATGCTCTGAGTAAGCAAAATATTCAGACTGACTTCTTGGTAGTATTATTTTTAAAGTTTACATTAAGTTATTGGCTAAGTCAACACATCAGTACTTACCATCCTCTGAGAACGTGAACTGTAGCAATGAAGGAATAAGAAAAGACAGCGCACTCTTTGAATGATTAATTTTTCTACAGCGCTGGCTAAACCAGCCTGCTTCAGCCTACAATTTAAAACAAATACAGCATTGAAAAAAAAAGCAAAACAAAATCCAAACTAGGAGTGATATTTAAAGTCATTAAAAGGATGAGTATGAAAACAAGTACAGACCTAACCACAAACTATTGATTTAACTGAACAAGTATGTATTATTCAATGAAAAAAAAATTGTTATAATTAAAAGGAAAATTTTCCATTAAAAGAAGTGTGCAGATGTCACAGTTTGAATTTAAGTTGACCAAAACAGCACTGCTATTTCCCACATAATTACTACTTCTTCAAAGAAAATTTATCTATCCTAAGCTGTTGTACAATCAAGCCATACAACACAATTATAGAAGAAAAAAAGACCGCAAACTTGGCATGATTTAGAATTATTCTTGCTGAGATCCCACAACAGTGAAACAATGAAAAAAGCCTGTGTGTAAAACCCACCTGGTATGCTACTTCATATAAGCAGCCATCTTTTCCTGCCAAAAAGATCCGCCCATTCTCACTGGATGTGATTGCCAGGATGTAGGTGTTGTCAGTAGGGAGAGAATACAGAGGATCTGGTAGCAGCTGCATTCCTCCAGACATGCTGTCATTGAGTGATCCAGTACCTTCAATAAAGAAACAAACATAAATCCCCTTTAGTTTTTAAGCTGTTTTAATAAATACTACAAATCTGTGATAAGAAACATTTCAGAAACCAGAAAAAATTACAGCAAATTTCATAGTTACTGAACACATTCTGGAACAGCTTTTGTCCAATGTGAACTGCAGAGTAACAAATCCATTCTACGTTTTCAGGATAGGTTTCCAAGGAAGAAAATGCATTGTTTTTAATTTCTATAGATTGTTCTCTTCTCCAAATCACAGCAAGTCCAAAACAGGTTTCTCCTTGTTTTCTCTTTCACATCAACATATTATTAAAAAAACCAAAGTAGTATAATTCTCTTACTTTCACCAAACCAAACAATTTTTTCCATTAGCATATATGGCATAAAAACATCAGGTTCTCAATTTTTGTGGTTGACATATAAATGCCAATGAAGTTAATGAACTCTATTCACCAGTTTCGAGATTCATGCTCTTGTCTTCTCTCCCTCTCCAACATGCTGTTTAATTAACAGGAGCACCTGTTTCAAAAGCTCTTTTTACATCAAATCGGTGAGTAATAAAACTCAATGCTTCTCATGGAGTCCATGATCCAGCAAGTGTACATACCACAGAAATTATCTTCCCTGCTTGTAACATGGTTTAAATATTTAAAAATTAGCAAAGCACTTGGTATATGGGGGTTTCTTTAATTTTTTGAATGCCTACTAATAAAACTGATGTGTATTTGTTAATACTCAACTGGGAATAAGGGGAGAAGAGAGAATTACCTGACTGTATATTAGAACAGTGAAGCCCTAAAATCACAATATCCACAGGAGTAGCCAGAACAAGTAAGTGTCGTACATGAGGCTGGAAGATACCTAAACAAAAAAAGAAAATTTTAGTTTGCACCCTGCTTCTCACATCACAATGATGCAAGCAAATAAATCCATTGGAACGCCACATCAACTCATTAGACAGAAGCTCGACTTCCATTTCATGAAATACAGGATATTTAAAATGACATTTTTCTTATCAACATGCTTCTTTTATACTCAACTCACTTGCCAATTCAACTTTGACTTTAACGCTACCTAAGCAGTAGATACTGAAATAACTGTGAGGGATATAAACCAGAATCTCATGGAAATTATTACTTGAATATGTAAATTTATAAACAATACAAATGTTAAAGCATGATGCGGCAAAAAAATGCAAGCTTATCAGTGTAAACAATTGTTAACTATCCATAATTTTTGGCTTATAATTAATTTCATAATGTTTCTAAAATCAAAACAAAGTCATATATCCTATGTGTACATATATACACACACACAAACCACAGATTTTCACATATCATAGAATCATTGAGCCTGGAAAAGACCTCCAGGACCACTGAATCCAACCTTGAGACTGAATGCTACCATGTCAAGTGAACCATAGCACCTAGTGACACATCCATGCATTAAACACATATGCATGTTAATACCTATGCATATATAAAACCCAAAACATATTTTTTCATATTACTTTATATTATAATTGTATTATTTATATAAAACACAAATGCGTATATACATAAACACTGAAAAAAATACACAGAAGGTTCAGTACTGCCCAATTCTAATCTCTGTCATAATATTCCTTACCTGCCTTTGGCTTTACAAGGCCCACTGCAAGAATAGTTTCACTGAGGCCATCAAAATAAGCAAGATCTCCTCTGTCAATAAATAAACAAAAAACTGCATGAAATTTGTCATATAGCATCACATAATAACACAGTAAATAAAATCAATGTCTATTTAAAAATTATTAATACTTNATACCTATGCATATATAAAACCCAAAACATATTTTTTCATATTACTTTATATTATAATTGTATTATTTATATAAAACACAAATGCGTATATACATAAAAACTGAAAAAAAATACACAGAAGGTTCAGTACTGCCCAATTCTAATCTCTGTCATAATATTCCTTACCTGCCTTTGGCTTTACAAGGCCCACTGCAAGAATAGTTTCACTGAGGCCATCAAAATAAGCAAGATCTCCTCTGTCAATAAATAAACAAAAAACTGCATGAAATTTGTCATATAGCATCACATAATAACACAGTAAATAAAATCAATGTCTATTTAAAAATTATTAATACTTTTGTAACACTCTGAAGCCATCTACATCTTTTCAGTTTCAGTGAAAGTAGGTCATTTGAGTTGCTTGAGTTCCTATAGTTGAGCTTCAAATCTGAAATCCAACTGCAGTATTTTTTATTTTTGGATTTTGTTAATTCATACAGTCTACTCTGAATTACACAATACAGCATCTGCAATACTGATTAACATCAAGAGAAGGAAATCACATCGGGTTGTTTCCCCACCACGAAAATTATCTGAAGCAAAAATTCCCAACTTCCTCCCCATTATCTATCACTAACACCATGCAGCGCTGTTTTCTTTGGGGAATGTATTTAATACAATCTGACACAATGAAAATGTATAGAGAGTAGCTAATCTGAACTTTATTCTTTTTAGGAAATGCAACAATATGTACAAAGCAATTCTTACAAATGCTTACTATGTGGGCAAATAAAGAAGCAAACATGCAAACTATAAACTTACCAATGCCATTTCAAAATCTAATGAACTTATTTTCAGTTTATGCATCCATAAAATAAGCAAGGATGGAGAGCTTCAATTACTAATTACTAATACTTCAAAATACTAATGCCCTATTACTCATCATTGTAGGAATGACTGGTCATTCTACATACATCTCAGTACTTACTAAATCTACTTATTGAAGTTAGACAATTAGAGTATTTTGTATCTACTTTTTCAACACAAGCAAAGCCTTTGCATAAGTACAGCAGTAACTTTAGGATATTAGAAAAGTCTAACCTGAAGCAAATACATTTTCTTTTCCCTCACCTGTAGATGATTTGGCAGCTATATTACTAACTCTTACAGATCCTTTAATACTTACTATTCAAAAGTTTTAGTAAAACCCAAAAGGAATTAAGATCAGTTAAACTGAACAACACACTTCTATGCTGCCAGTAAACAATCTTACTCTGCTGCAGTTGCTTAATTCTGGTATGAAACCAATAAAACAACATGAGGAATGCATTCTCTACATACCCATCTTCATAGTTCCACATAAAGATGTCACTGTCAATGGTCAGCCAAGCTCTGCTGATTTCTGGAAATACTCCCATCATACAATTGCACTGCATATCTGAAGCACTGCTGATGTAAGGATTAAATGCATTTTGGGTAGCAAAGGCAAAATCCTCTTTGGAGCATTTAAAAAAATCCTTAACATACTACACAAAGAGCATACTTGAAAATTTTTCATATAGAAACCAATTCCACCAACAACTCTACACAAGTGCACCTTGTTAGCACTTAAGAGTGTTATGAAGAGAACCTGAACAACATCAAAGTTTTTTGCTGGGAGTCTGACAAGAAGATTGGGGAAGAAAAACATGGAGGCAAGAAGTTTGTTTCTAATATTACTGCTTACACAATCTAAGACATCTGCTTTCATAAGGATACGTCCAAACTGCTCCACTAGCTCTGGTGGAAGCGGGACTCGGCGGACTGAGCTGATTTCCGGAAGATTGGGTATTGACAGCATACCTGGTCCTTGTAAAGGATAATCCATGTCTGACATACCAGATACAGTAGGGCTACCTGCAAGTAAGAAAAAAAAAAAAAAAAGCCTCGATGCTTCATGCTCCAGAGACCTTAAACGTTTAAGTATCACTACTCACAAGATAAGTGTGGACAGAGGTTTCTGTAGGAGCAAAGCCACAAACAATACATCTAGGTCTCAAATCAGATAAGAGCAAACAGATTTGCAAACAAACTCTTATTACAACTCACCTGGACCCCAGCCTACTCTTTACCCCCTTTTTTCTGTCATACTCTCCAGCGCTTTTTTCATTGCATGGCCAGACATTCACATGAACAATCCAGGAGCATATTCCTTCACCTAGGAAGGCTGGCTGTACTCCCAGTACCAACTCAAACCACCCACATACATCCACTGTTTTATGTGCTGTGTATCCTCAACGCTGCCCGAGCAGTTACACTGTGGCCATGCACATCAGTGCACAACAGAACACAAATACTCTGCATCCAGCCACCTCTGCATATATGTGACTAGAATGTCTCTTCAGAACCCACTTTGCCAGGGAGCCGGCACTAATGGAGAAAGAACTGCTGCCTCCACGTGTTAAGGAGAGCAAAACAAATGTGTGATGGGACAAAGTACACCTTCTATCATAAGTGTGACACGAAGCTGCAGACAAAAAAACGTCAAAGAAGCTTAGGAGAGCTTTCCAGGCTGCTTGTAATTTAGGCATGTGGGCGCTTGGTGATGGGCACTTGGTTACCATAAAAGCATTCTGCACAGGACTTCCCAATAGGAAGAACGGGAAATTAGGGCCGTTTTCTTCAACTCTTAGAGGGACACGAGGCACTTGAAGCCCAGCCTTCCTGCAGTGCTCACATACACAACTCTCACCCGCGCAATGAAGCGGACACCGCACGGCCCGCGACCGAGACGCCTCCTCACACCCGGCCCCAGTCCGCGAGCAGGGCCCACAGTCCGCACACGTGTGCGGCCGGGTCGCGCAGGCCGAGGCCGCCCCGCGGCGGGACCCGGGGCCACAGGGATCCCGAGCGGGGGCTCCTCACTCACCGGGCGCCGGCACCGCCAGCAGCTCCGACAGGTCCGGGTAGCAGCGGTCGTCTTGGATCTGCCGGTCGATGATGCGGCCGGCGGCCTCCAGCGCCTCCTGCGCCGCGGGCGCGGCGGGGCTCATGGCGGCCGGCATCGCGACGGCGGCGACAGAACGACAGCAGCGACACGGCGATGGCGGGGCCGCGCTCTCGCGCCGCTCCTCCGCCCGCCCAATCCCGGCAGGCCCCGCGCGCTAGGCCGCTTCCGGCGGCGGGAAACGGAGGAGCGGAACAGAGAGGGGCGGGGAAGGGGCGGCCCGGCACAGGCGGCGGACGGCGGCTCCGCGGAGGGGAGGCGGTCGCTGCCGGAGGGGATGAGTGGAAGAGCCGACTAAGAGGGGGCCTCAACAATGTGCTTAAATATCTAAAGTCGTGCTAAGAGGATGGACCAGGCTCTGCTCGGTGGTGTTGAGCAAGAGGGGAAGAGGCAATGGGCAGAAACTAATGCACAGGAAGTTCCACGTGAACATGAGGAAGAACTTCAATGTGCAGGTGACCGAGCCCTGGAACAGATTGCGCAGAGAGGCTGTGGAGTCTCCCTCTCTGGAGCTATCCCATTTATTTAGGATATGCCATGTGCTCTGGGATGGGAGCACAGGTCCAAGGAAGCTGGACCAGATGACCCACTGTGATCCTTCCAACCTGACCCATCCTGTGACACTCTCTAACAGGCTGGCTGGGGCTGCGGTGCATCACCAGCAGAGGATCACCACCAGAGCCACCTGAGGAACAGGCATGGTCTGCTGTGCAGCCCCTCAAAGGCACAAGGTGGCCCCAAGGAGAGCAGGGGGCAGCGGCTCCTGTCCTGTGTGTGGCCCTGGGCAGCTCCCTGCCCGCCTGCCCGCCCTGCAGGCACAGTAGCTCTGGTTGGGCCCCAGTGACAGCCCACTCAAAGACAGGGTCTAGGATCACACATATATCGTCCATATATTGGATCAGTCAAAGGCTGGACTCGTCGATCTCGAGGTCTTTTCCAACCTAAATAATTCGGTGGTTGTTTGCTGCCAGCCTGATGTGATACTGTGGAATGACAGTATAGGTCAGAGTGGTGCAGACGTGCAGATTTGAAAAGAAAATCCAAGACAAGCAGCTGCTGGAGAGAGTTCAGCAAAGGCAGTAGTAGTAGTAATAATAATAATAAAAATAAAAATAAGAAAATAATTATCCTCATACAAGAAAATATATAAAATATATGACAAAATACAAATTTTAGATACGTAAGATATATAATGTATGTAATAACTATACTAATAGAATATAGTATTTATAACTATAGTTATTCTAATAAATAGTAATTAATTATATAAATAAATAGTAGAATGAAATAATGATAGTATTATAATAATTAGGGATCTGAAGCTCCCTCTTACAAGGAAAGCCTGCAAGAACGGGGCCTGTTCAGTCTGGAGAAGAGCAAACTAAGAAGGGATTTTACTAATGCATATAAGTATCTCAAAGGCAGGTGCCAAGAGGATGGTGCCAGATTCTTTTCAGAGGTGCCCAGTGATAAGATGACCAGTGGTCATAAACTAAAACACAAGAAGTTCCAGCTCAACATGAGGAAGAACTTCTTTGCATCGAGGGTGGCAGAGCAGTGGAACAGAATGCCAGGAAGGTTGTGGAGTCTCCCTTTCTGGAGACATTCAACCCCACCTGGATGTGTTCCTGTGTCACCTGCTCCAGGTGACCCTGTCTTGATCTCAAGATCATCTAGTCCCTCGCAAACCAAACAATCCTGTGATTCTGTGATTTTGTGTGTAGTGATATAAGCCAAAACCAAGCTTACATCAGGCCCCTCCAGATCTGAGCCCCTCAAGATCTGAACAGGGATTTGAGTCAAACTTCACAAATTTTTTTTGTTTGTTAATCGGTAACTGTGGCTGGACAGTTATGATTATGCAGTTGCATTGTGAACATTGTACACTTGGCTAATCTTTTGTTTTAAGGAAAAGAGAAGACAATCCCAAGGTGAATGGGCTTGCTGAATGAAAATCACCAGAAGTGAAGTCAGCAGGACTGAGAGTAACTGGGGGAAAGGTAATTCCAGGAGTGGGATCATGACCCATTAACCACCTAATCGAAAGAGATGCCAGAGTCAACTGGAGGAACTGCACTTGCAGGCTAATAACCATGAGAAGTGAGATATACAGGCAGCAAATAGAGGTTTGAGTACTAGTTAATAACAAANGGAGGGGAGGCGGTCGCTGCCGGAGGGGATGAGTGGAAGAGCCGACTAAGAGGGGGCCTCAACAATGTGCTTAAATATCTAAAGTCGTGCTAAGAGGATGGACCAGGCTCTGCTCGGTGGTGTTGAGCAAGAGGGGAAGAGGCAATGGGCAGAAACTAATGCACAGGAAGTTCCACGTGAACATGAGGAAGAACTTCAATGTGCAGGTGACCGAGCCCTGGAACAGATTGCGCAGAGAGGCTGTGGAGTCTCCCTCTCTGGAGCTATCCCATTTATTTAGGATATGCCATGTGCTCTGGGATGGGAGCACAGGTCCAAGGAAGCTGGACCAGATGACCCACTGTGATCCTTCCAACCTGACCCATCCTGTGACACTCTCTAACAGGCTGGCTGGGGCTGCGGTGCATCACCAGCAGAGGATCACCACCAGAGCCACCTGAGGAACAGGCATGGTCTGCTGTGCAGCCCCTCAAAGGCACAAGGTGGCCCCAAGGAGAGCAGGGGGCAGCGGCTCCTGTCCTGTGTGTGGCCCTGGGCAGCTCCCTGCCCGCCTGCCCGCCCTGCAGGCACAGTAGCTCTGGTTGGGCCCCAGTGACAGCCCACTCAAAGACAGGGTCTAGGATCACACATATATCGTCCATATATTGGATCAGTCAAAGGCTGGACTCGTCGATCTCGAGGTCTTTTCCAACCTAAATAATTCGGTGGTTGTTTGCTGCCAGCCTGATGTGATACTGTGGAATGACAGTATAGGTCAGAGTGGTGCAGACGTGCAGATTTGAAAAGAAAATCCAAGACAAGCAGCTGCTGGAGAGAGTTCAGCAAAGGCAGTAGTAGTAGTAATAATAATAATAAAAATAAAAATAAGAAAATAATTATCCTCATACAAGAAAATATATAAAATATATGACAAAATATAAATTTTAGATACGTAAGATATATAATGTATGTAATAACTATACTAATAGAATATAGTATTTATAACTATAGTTATTCTAATAAATAGTAATTAATTATATAAATAAATAGTAGAATGAAATAATGATAGTATTATAATAATTAGGGATCTGAAGCTCCCTCTTACAAGGAAAGCCTGCAAGAACGGGGCCTGTTCAGTCTGGAGAAGAGCAAACTAAGAAGGGATTTTACTAATGCATATAAGTATCTCAAAGGCAGGTGCCAAGAGGATGGTGCCAGATTCTTTTCAGAGGTGCCCAGTGATAAGATGACCAGTGGTCATAAACTAAAACACAAGAAGTTCCAGCTCAACATGAGGAAGAACTTCTTTGCATCGAGGGTGGCAGAGCAGTGGAACAGAATGCCAGGAAGGTTGTGGAGTCTCCCTTTCTGGAGACATTCAAGCCCACCTGGATGTGTTCCTGTGTCACCTGCTCCAGGTGACCCTGTCTTGATCTCAAGATCATCTAGTCCCTCGCAAACCAAACAATCCTGTGATTCTGTGATTTTGTGTGTAGTGATATAAGCCAAAACCAAGCTTACATCAGGCCCCTCCAGATCTGAGCCCCTCAAGATCTGAACAGGGATTTGAGTCAAACTTCACAAATTTTTTTTGTTTGTTAATCGGTAACTGTGGCTGGACAGTTATGATTATGCAGTTGCATTGTGAACATTGTACACTTGGCTAATCTTTTGTTTTAAGGAAAAGAGAAGACAATCCCAAGGTGAATGGGCTTGCTGAATGAAAATCACCAGAAGTGAAGTCAGCAGGACTGAGAGTAACTGGGGGAAAGGTAATTCCAGGAGTGGGATCATGACCCATTAACCACCTAATCGAAAGAGATGCCAGAGTCAACTGGAGGAACTGCACTTGCAGGCTAATAACCATGAGAAGTGAGATATACAGGCAGCAAATAGAGGTTTGAGTACTAGTTAATAACAAAGTTACATAATTTGTAACTGATGAATGCTGATACCTTTGTTTGTTAGAATGTATAAATAGTGTAAAGCTTTGATTATCCGGAGGCCAGCCTTTTGTGAGTTAACACCCAGCTGCCTATTCTGCACAAACAAGAATAAAGAAATAGAAATACAGGAATAGAAATGCCTCACCTCAGTGTGCAAACTGCACATGGGATAATGAGCCCATGTTCAGGACAGCATGGGGACTCCCAAGGCATGCACAGTGCCTCTGTTCAGAGCTAAGGTGTAAAAGCAGAGTAAATTGCCTTTGCATGGCACTGGCCTGATGCAGCTGCCAATTTTCCAGAATTTGAGGTGAAACATCAGTGCAACTGTATCAGATTTTTAACTTAACGAGGCTGGGTCTCTGTTAAGTGATGTGTCTCCTCTGAACAGCATAGGCATTCCCAAAATGTCACAGGAAATTTTGGGATTGGGAGAAAATTGGATTTCCAGAGGAGTCTGGTTTATAAATGATGTTTCCTGCCTAGACTGCACTGACTCTTTGCTCCTTGACTGGTCCAGCATCCATTCTGGAAAGCTTCATTAATGGCAGAGGCACATGGCACAAGAAAGGAAATCCAGCCTCACTCTCTGTTTTCCAAATGAAGACTCAAAAGTTAAACCTCAAACCCTGCAGGGTTTACATCACTGTTGTGGTTTAACTCCAGCCAGCAACTGAGCCCCAAGCAGCCGCTCATTCACTACCCCACTCCCCAGGATCAGGGAGAGAATTGGAAGGGTAAAAGCTGGAAAACTTGCGGGTTGAGGTAAAGGGAGTATAATAGGGAAAGCAAAAGCCACACACAAAAGCAAAGCAAAACAAGGAATTAAGTCACTGTTTCTCATGGGCAGGCAGTGTGTTCAGTGATGCCTGGCAGAGTAGGATCCTGACGCAGCCCGCTGTGTCGGCTGAAGGTCACAGCGCTGTGCCTTCCTGGAGCATCCGTGGGAACCAGAGCAACTCTGGGGTGACGGCCCCCGTTGAGGGTTGCTCAGGAGGGGCTGCTAAGCCGCCAGCACACACCCACGACAGGCAGTGTGGTCGAGGGTACAGGAACACCAACAGGCAGAAACAACGCGTCGATCTTGGGTAAAGAAGTAGAGAGCGGTCTCTTGTATGGGTTCCAGAGAACTTTATTCAGTGGAGGGTCCAGGGACAAGAGACACCAACTGAAATGGGTCCAGAGGTTTTATAGGGGAACAAACAACCAATCAGGAGAGGGCAGAGGGGCAGAGAGGGCATAGATAGACAACATACCAGCCAATGGGGAAAGAGGGGGGAGGGACTAAGGGGAAGGAGACCAATGGGGTGTTGAACAACTTAGAACTTTCCAGAACACATGCACATGAATGGAGGGAAATACATATTTGAGGCGTAATGCATAAAACTGGGTGGAGAGCCAATGGGCTCTCTAAAAAATCTAAATAGTGGAAGGAGGGACTGTGGGAACTCACCGTAAGTAAGGGGGAGACCTTACACCTCGGAGCCGGCCCACCATGAGTTCAAGACTGCATTTGGGCCCTGTGCCTCCCTCACTACTCTGGCGGCGGCCACAACCACCGCAACAGGATCCCATCACGCATAATGGTTACTTGGAAGACAAACACCATCATTCCAAATCTTCCCCCCTCTTCTTCTTCCCCCTAGTTTATATACTGGGCATGATGTCATATGGTCTGGAACATGTCTTTGGCCAGTTTGAATCACCTGTTCTGGCTGTGTCTCCTCCCAGCCTCCCATGCACCCCAAATTTGCCTGCCAATGTGGCAGTTTGAGATGCAGAAAAGGCCTTCGCTCTGTACAAGCACCACCCAGCAACAACAGAAACATCTCTATATAGTCATCACTGCGTTCAGCACAAATCCAAAACATAGCCTTGTGCTATCCACTGTGAAGATTAACTGTACCCTAGCTGAAATCAGCACAACAGCAAATGAGGAAATTCTCTGTCTTCTCAAGATTAAGAAGCTAGTGCCTAGTCACCAGCAGGGTTCCTCAGTGCTCTTTAATGTTCTTATAAATGACCTGGTTGCAGGAATTAAGTCTGATGATACTAAACCAGGAGGAGCTGTTGACTCCCTTGATGGTAGAGGAGCCTCACAAGAGATGTGGACAGAGAGCTGATCAAGCACCAATCATATAAAATCTAACAAGTGCCAGATTCTCCACACAGAACAGGGAAATCATGGTTGCACAGAGAAACTGGGGAATGAGAGGCTGGATTGCAGCTCCATGAAAAGCAATCTGAGTTTTTGGGTTGATGACAGGTTGAATGTGAGTCAAGAGTGTGCCAAAAGTGACAGCCAAAAGGGCCAACTATGTCATGGAGTGCATCAGGCACAGCACTGCTGGCCAGTCGAGAGAGGTGACTATCCCATTCGACACTGTACTGTGGGGTTGCACATCCCATCTCGAGTCCTATGTGCAGTTTTGGGCACCTCAATTTAAGAAGGACATCACACTGTTAGAGTGTGTCGGGGGGCCAAGATGATGAAGTGTCTTGAGGCAAGATTTAAGTTGCTGAGGTCACTTGGCTTGTTCAGCTTGGTGAAGGCGGAGGGGAAGCCTCAGGCTATGGAAACTTTCCTCATGGCGGGCAGCAGTGGGAACGTGCTGATCTCTCCCTGGTGACCAGCGGCAGGACAGGAGGAGACGGAATGAAGCTCTGTCAAGGGAAATTCAAGGTGGACTTCAGTAAAAGGTTCACCCTGAGAGGGTGGTCGGTCCCTAGAAGAGGCTTCCCAGGGAATTTGTCACGGCATCAAGCCTGACAGAGCTCAAGGAGCGTCTGCACAACACGCGCAGAAACGTGGTTTAGTTTTATGTGGTGCTGCGAGGAGCACGGATTCCCTCTCGATGATGCCGCTGTGTTCCTTCGCTAGGAAGGAAGCCCGGCTGTCCCCGCCCGGCCGCTTCCTGCCGGCTCGTGTTGTGGATCCGGGGCAGGCGCAGCATGGAGTCGGCGGCCGAGGGCGGTGAGCGGCGGGGACGCCAGGGCTGAGGCGGGCCCAGCTCCCCCGCGGCCCCCGCTCACCCGTGTGGTTTACTCTCCCCTCTCGTTGCAGACGCAGAGATGCTGGGGACACCCGACCCGGAGCTGGCGGCCACCATGGGCTTCTCCGGCTTCGGTGCGTGGCGATGCGGCCGGGGGGGCCGGGGGCTGGCTGGCGGAGCGGGGGGCGAAGCCGTGGGGCCTGTCAGCCCCGGGTGGGTCTGTGTTCCAGTCTCCGTTTGCTTCATTTCCAGGGAAGAAGGCTCGGACTTTCGACCTCGAAGCTATGTTTGAGCAAACGAGAAGAACTGCAGTGGAGAGGAGCAGGAAAGTCTTAGGTAAGAAGTGCGAGCGTAGTCGGCTATTGCATTATAAAACGTGTTTTGATTTGCTCCGTCACGCAAATGTTTGAAATATCTCGGACTGGCTGTGTAGAGAACAAAACAGAAACCCAGTTTTGTTCAAGGAAGGCAGCCCTAAACAGCTTGGGCCTTGATGAACAGTAAAGTTATTTTGCTAATGTTGTCTGAGGGTGTTAGAGCAGTGTCTGTGTGCAGAGTTCCTGTTGTGAGGCACAGCTTGCAGATACAGGAAAAAAATACAAACTCTTTTCTTACTTCTTTTACTCAGCCGTGTATTTGTTTTGGAAGAGAAATTGGTACAGACAGCTTTAATCTAGAGACAGCAAAATAGTGAAGAAGAAAGGTGTGTCTTAGACCAAGGAGCAGGTTGTATAGCAGTCCACAAGTGTGTCTCTGCCTTCTGCTGTGCTGGGAGTGCACACTTTTTGAGGGTGCTATTTTGAGAGTGGCAGATGGAGGAAACAGTATCATTTGCTGCCTGTAGTCAAGCGAACACCAGTCCGAACAAGGAGTTTGAGAACACTCGTGCATGTTCTATAGATCCCTTTGCCAACCCAGTTATCCATGCTTTCTCCTTCCCCTTGGCCAGTTTGTAGACAATGTGTGCCTTTTGTTTTATTGTGATGCCATGTTTTTTATTGCTATGATTTTATACAGAACTGGATCAGACCTCTTTGGAGGCTCACTGACTTTTTGGACTTTAAGACACTATGAAATTCAAATATACAAGGGATTCCAAAATTCATTTTGGAGGTGTTTTTTTTTTTTTTTTTTTTTTTTTTTTTTTNTTTTTTTTTTTTTTTTTTTTTTTTTTTTTTTTTTTTTTTTTTTGTTTTGTTTTTTTTTTTTGTGTTGGCTGAATCTAAACACACCAATGTATGTCCATGTTGGAAGCCTTTTTATGTTTGATAGTCATCCAGTTGAGCTTTCATTCCTTATGAGGAATTGTTTATTTACATCATATTTTTTTTAGTAGGGAAATTCAGTAAGCGATTGCAAAAATACAATGCTTTTAAGTCAAGATATCTTAACCTGCGTCGAGTGTGTCCTCTCCCTTGCCATGCAGCAGACCACCTCCCAAACCCTACCAGGTTTCTAGGCTTTCACCTGTAAAGGAAACGCACAGCATTTTGTTGTTTGTAAAGTTGATAATTTTGTGAAAAATGATAAAGCTTTGTATGTAATTCAGCTATTTAACTTAGAAACGAATTTTAGTATTGAGAGTATAACAATCAAAAATGCGTGTTTGTTGTAGGGATGGCTTAGTGTAAGCACTTTATTTTCAAATTTATTGAGATACATTCCTGATATTTAGCTTTTTTGAATGACTGTGATAACTTGTGGATGTATCTCCCCCATTACCTGATTTGTGGGACTGAGATCAAAATATGTTCCCTGGTTCTGTATCTTACAGCTGTTTGTGTTTGTCTTTAGAGGAAAATATTTCCTGGCTTTGCTGAAAGCATGTTTTTCTTTTTTTTGTTCTGCTAACAAACAATGAGCAAAGAGAGAACACAATGTTTCTTGTGTGGAAAGAAAGTAACTTTTCTCCCCTTAATTGACTCTTTGGAAACTTTTAACAACATAGTAGCCTTACCTGTAACCCCTGTGATTACTTTGTATGAGATGTAAGTTTTTGTTTAATTTGATTTTATTGCAACGTTGCACAGGGATTCTTTTTCACTAAGTGAAGTAGAAAAGAACTACTAATGCAAACAACACTTTTGTGTTTCTTTTCCGTAAATGATATTTTAAATTCTATTATATACACATCTGTATATCTTAACTGCACTAATTTAGTTCTTTGTGTTATGAAAATATAAAAATTTCTTGGAATTGATCATGCTGTTTTACTATACTATTGAAAATAATTGAAATACCAGCTTCTTTATATGGTCAACTTACATTTGATAGTGTGTACAAATGAACAACTGGGAGGTGTTTACGTTTTCCTTGTGACGTTTTGTTGAGTGACCATTGCAGTAGCACTGGAAATTAATTATATGTGAAAAAAGTATTTTCAGGTTAAATCCTTTGTTTGCTGTTACCTTTTCAAGTGTTTCATCTAGGTCTGAAAATGAAAAAACACTGGCTTACTGTCCTCAGCAAGCCAGTAATTTTAATAGTTCTTGATTATTTGTTATTTCCATGCTCTCCCTGTTCAGAGGCCCGTGAAAAAGAAAAAGAAGACCAGACTGAAAAGGAGTTCAGAATTCCATGCACTGACACATCAGCTTCAGTATCCAGTGCAACAGGAGCTGGGCCCCCATTAACTGAAAGGTACTTAGATATGGTGTGGGATTCCATGTAGCACCTTTCTTATCTGAAGAGGATGTTTGCTTATGTTGATAACATGAGTATCATTTAGCTTGTGTGAATATGTCTTGTTATCTTAAGTATTCCAGTGGAAGTACTGATTTTAAATTTTTTGAAAATTTCTTTCTTAAAGATAGGTCAATATTTGCAAATACTGATGTTATGTATATTTGATAGTCAATTTTGCTGTTTCCTCTTTGATCCTTTGTGTACTTTTTAAAAAATAACAACGATGTTATCTATGTATTTTTTGAAAGTGTTAGGGCAAATATAGTGACAACATATGATGACTGTATTAGCAGCTACTGTGCCCACCTGTAGTTAGAATATACTTGTTCGTGCCTGATGAAAAAGAAGGCAAAGTACATGGACAGCCTCTGTGTGCAGATTTTATGGAGTAATGGTGAGGTAGAGAAAGTTTTTTGTTTTGATTTCAGTCTAAAATTTACTCTTAAACTTTTGTCTATTACTGACAAACAATATATGCTAAGGATTTTACAGTTTGAATTCTGAAATGCTGGCAAATCAAAAGTAGCTGAGGACCATGGGGACCACACAACTAACTCCATTGTGTGGCAGGGCTGGCAGACATGAGTGCACTGTACATTTTTAGGTTTCTGTATCTATGGAAATTTAACAACCCATACAAGACTCTAGTAGACCTCTATATACACTTGTTATGGGCTGATAGAGCCTATATGTGGTAGGTTATTATAGACAATATAATAGAGAGTTTGTAGAGTTGTAGATTTGTTGTAGAGTTTCAGACTGAGCAAATTTTTGTTAGAAAATTTAGTTTTTGCCTGTTGCTCTTAGGAAAACGTGTGCACTCTCACTGAAATAGTTGATTGTACTACATACTACTCTCTGGATCCTGTGTTATGTCTTGTGCTCGAGGGACAAATATTCAGAGGTTCCATTTGCTTTTGATGATCTTATATATCCATTTGGTGACATAAGGAAGGATGACAACAATTTAAATGTAGCATGATTGTGTATTGGGTGACTCCAATATACATAATGAATTTAAACAAGTGGTGAGGTGGACAGCAGTCAGGCGATAGAGAGACTTTCCATAACTATCGTATTGTGCTAATTGGCTCGACAGGAGAGACGTCCAGGGACTTATTATAAAGGAAAATAACAAATACGTTTCAGTATGCTGAGTTATTAGGTAGGCTCTGATAACTCCTCAGAGTTATGCTCATAGTAAATTTTCTTTGTTTTTCTTTTTGTTTTTACTAAGCATTGAGAAGGAAGGGCTTGGCATGAAAAGCTCTCCTGGAAGTTTTGTATTTCGTTGTAAAAAAGAATACATAGCTTAGTACTTAGAGGTAAAAACAGGAAGCTAGAGAAAGAGACATGCCATTGTGACTCAGTCATAATTCAGAGGAACAGCCCTGCAACTGACTATTTAGGTCTGAAATATAGGATTTTCTAGTTCTTTTTATAATGAAGATTTTAGTTGCTATAAACTGATCTAATACGCATAGCATCTTTTGTTCTCTGAAAATGGCAACACTTTACTGAATTTTAATTTTTTTTTAAAATTATCAGACTTTTTTTTAAGTTATGAAATTTAAGTTCACAAAATTATGTGAAATACAGGCAATTATTATTTTTTGCTCCTGAGCTATTCTGCTGTAGAGAAATATTTACAATGGTTATGGTACTTAATTTATGCATACGAATACTAATTATGTTTTGTGAAATGGAAGCATCTGCTAGTATATGAAAAGGAAAAACCTGTGAAAATTGAGTGAGTGATGTGCAGAGAGTGAACACATGGGGAGGATATGCCCACATACTTGCACAACTCTCAGAATGGTTTTTATTATTTCTCCTCTCAGTATGCCATCTGTGCTCTGTTACAGCTTTCTTGTTTTTCTCCTCTTATCTGCTTGTTTCACTTACTGAGGAGGTAATGAGGGAAAGCAAAAATAAAATTCCTTGCACTTTTCTGAATCCTGGGAAGGGGGCTGGTTCAAAATGGTTCTTCTTTCTTTGTAGCCCCTGCTAGAGTAATATTGTAAGACTGGAAGTTGAGGGAAACACCACTTGTTTTATCCTTTCTGTCAGCACCACTCCCAGCTGCTGTCAGAAAGGTAGATGGGCTTTTGGTCTGGCTGCATTGGTGTGTTCTTGTGTTTGACTTTGTCCCTGTCAGGACAGAGGATACCTGTAGCTGTTGCTGGAGTATTTGGCTGTCCCTGCCCTGCTTGGGGTGCGGTGAAAAATCACACTGCAGCTCTGGCCATGTCACGTGCAGAATGGCTATGCTGACCCTCAAAATACTGAAATGTTTAATTTGATCAATTTCCTTCCTAGCAAATGAGAGAATGATAAAGGTAATTAGGAAGATGGGTAGATACTGTTCTTGGGTGTCTGTAGAAAGGTCTGAAAATTTGGAATGCAAGGATTAGAATGGCCTCCTTGAATCATTATGTTATATACATCCTTCTCACTGGCACAGTGTACATTAGTTTAATTCCAAAACTAATTAAATCGTTTGACTTTTGGGGAAAAGACTTGTGGTTTGCTAGTGTAGGAAAGCATATCAACTTTCAAATCACAACTCTTTTGCACATAGTATTATGACATTAGTTTGGAGGATACCTTACTTGAAGAACTTGGAAGATCCCAATCTGTGCCTCACATGCTGGAAAACCTTCCCTTTGATAAAAGGATATTGATTGCCCCATTGTTGTAGAGTAAGAGAAGCTCTTTTTATTTGGGTTATGTTTGTTAGGTAATCATATTCTGATCTAGGTCTTTAAACTATACAAGCTTTCAGGCTTGCAAACCCTGCTCTTCACTGTAACATGTGAGGACCAGTCACGTTGGTTTTAGTTTATTCTCTTTTCTTCCTGAAACAGAGTTTCAGTTGCTTATCCAGCACAATTTTTCTGTGCAACTTATTGCTTGCTTCGTGTACAGCTGGTTCTGGAGGCAAAGCAGGGCGGAATTCTCTGTCACAAATACATAGGTCAGAACTGATTTTCTTAGTCTTTTATTATGTTCTTAAACTTTTGTATTTTTATCATAGTTCTAAAGTGGTAACCTAAACTTTAAAAAAACCTAAACAAAACAATACCTCTGTAGTTTAACAAAGAAAAGAGGAAAAGAAGACTATTTTTTGCGGCCTGCTCACTTAAAAATTCTGAAAATATAAGCTCCGAATCGAAGTCTGGAAAGCTGAGCTTCTCTCTCTGTGTAGACCATCTGCCCGTTCGAGCAGCGCTGCTCGAGAACTGCCAGCAGAGGGAGCGCGGCTATTTTGAATCAATTGCACGAACATAGACACAATAACTCAACTCTTCAGAAATTTCCCTATACCAAAAATAATGTGTTTGCACAACCTATTTGGGCAACAGCAGAATGGTAATTTAATGTAACTTTTATAGTCTAGACCTGTGAGCGTTTCAAAAGATGATGGTGGGCCAACACTTTGTTAATGAAAGTTAATGTGTGTTTTGCTGCTAATTTTGGTGTCTACTGATTTACAAGAGTGCTCAACATCTTTTATCTGAAAATTCTTCAAACAGTAATGTTTTAAATTTTCCTTGCAGAGAGGCAGTTTATAGTGGAAGTGAGGACAACTCAAATGAAGCTCTAAGTGGTCCTTCCATGCAATCCCAGAGTTGTGCTAAAGGTCCAGCTGAGGATACTGATGATGATGATGATGATGATGAAGAATTCATTGGGCCACCACTTCCCCCTGGGTTCAAAGACAGTGATGACGACAATGACAATGATGATACAGAGGAGGAAGATAATGTAAGTAGTTTGTTTCTCTTTAATGTTTTAATCTTTTGAGTGGGCTCTGATTTGTATGTGTGTTATTCCTTTTTGATGGAATTTCCAGGTGACATATGTCTTGTTCAAAATGCAGATTTTCTGTTTTTCTAATGATTATTCATCAAATACAAATAATTATTTTCACTTAAAAATGCCGGGATTTAAAACAAAAATTTGCATGTGAATCTCAAGGGAAATGCAACATCAGTTAGTGAATATTGTTTACTTTTTTGATTTAATGTTATGAAAGAACTAGATAAATGAATATTTAATATGGATATTTTAAATGGTTTATTTCCCAAAGCATCTATAGAATTTTTTTACAAGGAAGAGGAAGCAGAGGTGGGCTTGAGTCTAGGGAGAAAAACTGTGCCAGAGCTGTTTTTAGAAAACTAACTGTGGTAACTGAGGGGTTTTTGTTTGGTTGTTTTTGTTTATTTGTGTTTATTTTGATTTGCTTTTTTTTTCTAAATAAGTGCCAGACCTGTTTGTTGTTGAGAACACAGATTTTTCTGTCTATGTTGAAATCAAGAGAACCCGTAACAGCTTAACTTTGGTATCACGATGATTCAGTTAACCAACCTTTATTTAGTTAAAAGGCATCTGGATCTGGCACTGGCTGATGTGGTTTAGTGGTTTAAGGGTTACAATGGTAGTGCTGGTTAAGAATGATCTTAAAGGTCTGTTCCAACCCTGATGATTCGATGATTCTGTGAAAAGATTAATGGTTTGATGTTTGTTCTTCAAAACTGCCTGGATCGAATATTTTGTGGCATTGGGTTTTGTGTGATGGTTTCCATGTGTAACAACAATGATAAAAGTCCTGTGAAAACAGCCTTACTTACTGCTGTTTTAAACCGTCTGGTAATAGAAAAAGACCTGTATGTCCTGTTACACAAATGTAAACCAAACTCTAAAAACCCCCCGAATTTCCAGGTGTCCTGAGGCTTTCCTTTTGATTTTTCTTTAGTTTTTACTGGGGATTCAGTTTGTTTGTTCTTTTTTTGTAACGTCTCTTACCTTGCATGTTTTGAACTTATATTTTAAAGTTTAGGGTACTCATTTTAAATGCCTGAGAGGAACTTCTTAAGCCATGACATATCTCATTTTCAGAGTGAGTCTAAACTTATGTGCTCATGAAGTTTTCTTTTTTTTTTTTGTTTACTCACAGGGGATAAGTGATGGGGAATTTTGGTGTCTTAGGTATTTATATCACTTTGTCTGATTCACTTGTTTCACTGTTGCCTATGGATTTCTTTAATTATCAAACTGTACATTTTAGTCCCATATCTCCTGTGATCGTATCTGTACCCCAGAGATAACTTGTTCTGTCTTAGGCAACCAAGGAGAGATAAATCCGGAATTTTCCTTGAGAATGACATAAACCTTAAGTTTACTCACTATTGATCTATGTCAGGAATTCTCTTAACTTTTAGCTGTTAGGACACTGTGGACTGAGTCTGTGTTCCTGAGGGCATCACAGACCCAGTGGATTTCAGCTGCTATGGGTCATGGTATATTAAAATCACTATTTCTTTTCTGCCAACTTCTTCAGAATGCCAAAGGCAAAACAATGTGCAGAAACAGCTGATTTTATTTTGGCTTGTCTTTCTCAGTAGTCACTTTGCTGACTGGCTGTTTTAATTTCTAGCAAGACACTGATGTTTATTTTTTATTCATGTGTATTTGAATAATGCAACAACTGACTTGATGAAGTTGCTGGAGAACAGAGTTAAAAGACCCTAATGAAAAGTTTCAGACAGAAAGGTAACTTGCAGTCTGGTGTGATTTAAGTTTGTCTGAGCTTAAGACAATAGTTACAAAACAGTCTAGAATAGATTTGGTTGAGAATAAGCAGAGCAGCAGAAATATGAGACTTGTGGGTTTTCAGTCTAAACAGTTAATTTATAACTGGGGAGATTTTGTGTCAGTGTGAATGCCAGAGGCCTTTGGGGTCTAGAGCCTTCCCTTACTGCTGCTCATGAACTCAGTTATTTTCTTTCCTGTGAAGAGAATCAGGAAGCAGCTGTGCTTTCCTGGTTTCCTGTTGATCGATTGGTGATCACAGTATGATCATGCGAGCCCCAAGGAAGGCAGGTGTTGCAGTTATGAGAACTCTGTGATTCCTTTCTCTTGCTTGTACATAGACTGTGGTTGGTATGCATGGATGCAGAACTGAGACAGGAGAAACTGAAAGCTGAATGTTTTTTTTCCCTAGATGTAGTGTGAGACTAGTCTCTCTTTTATTATCGTATTTTGCTGCTGAATTAATTTCTTGAAAACGCAAGTTTCAAGACCAAACATTTATGCACCAAAATACTGGCTTCACCCTGACATTTTCCCACTGACTTTCAAGCCTGACTTTAGATGTGGTTTTTATTATAGGAACACTGTTTTTTCACTATTGCTTGTTCAGTTGTTTTTGCTTTCTTATGACAGACTGTCAGGAGAGGAATTTATTAATTTGGGTTTGCTATGAGGCAGATAACTTTTGAGTCCAGGGCTGGCCCAGGACTGCCCAGCTCACACGGGTTATTTTACTGAATAAACGTTAAGGTGGAAAGAGTAGCTGGTGGTTATTACCTTTGATGGGAATTTTTCTTTCAATACCTTCTTGGTGTTTTTCTGGGAAAATGACTAACAGCAGTTAATTGCTGAATGTTTTGAATTGGCACTGGTATTTTTTGAGTATTGTGCATTTTTGTAATTTGCATAAATTACATGTTATACAAACCAAACATAATTCTTTTAACAGAGCCTTTGATATTGTATTAAGTGTGTGAATTCTGACTTGAGGGACGTTTTGTTCCCAAATTTATGCAAGGTCATTTGATATATGCAAGTCTTTGTGGTGCTATTTTAAAGAATTTTTCTGTGTTTGATTAATGTGTTGATACTGATGATTAGTTACATTTAACAAACAAATATTTAGATTTAATGACTTGCTAACTTAGTATCATTCACTTCCATTTGTGTCAAAAGTGATGATTCTTAACAAACCACAATATGCTTGTGAGTATTTAAACAAATGCTTTACAGTGCTTGTTTTGTAGTAGTGTAAGGAATAGTGCTTTATCAAGTACATTTGAGGACAACAGGTACACTTGGTATTAATTCCCTCTGATACTTTCTTCTTGGTTTAATATTCTGTTTTATATAAAAGGCTTGAATTAATTTGAGGATTGAGGAAAATAAGACGCTAGCTATTTGAGTTGTGATCAGCACTTGCTTTTCTGTAGTGCTTTTTCTTCTAATGGTGTAAAAACCTGGTGGGATCATCAGTGTCCATTTTTCACATGATTGTAAGCTGAGAGGGGGAGGAAGGAAGCAGAACATCTTCTGTAGTGTGAAGTTTTTCAGGACTGGTCTATCCTGTGATCTACACTTTTCTAGAAAATTTCAGGAAAATCTTTAAAAGAGAAAACAGCTTATTTTACAAGAGGGTTAATGCATAATGGGGGCAATATTGCATGTGGTAAATTCTGGATCGGGAAATATGGTGGAGTCTTGGCCAGCTTTTTTTCCTGGCAAGATGCACTGGGAGTCTGTCTGATATCTATGCGCTCGAAATCTGGCTGGAGAGGGACGAAGACTAGCAAGAGCAGTTGTGTCAGGATTGGTAGGTAGACAGCTTTAAATCTGGGACATAAATATTTTTCAAGGGAATGGATGACTCGTATTAGAAGACTTTAGTAAGAGAGTGTGTATTTGTTAATGCTCTCTTCTGCATGGTAGAAAATTAGAAATGTCATTAGAAAATGTGCTGAGATCTTTAACAAAACTTTATACAGTGTTAGCATCTTGTGACACTTTTCCTGACTTGAGGCAACAAAGATGATTGTTGAAAAATTTGCCAGATGGATTTGCAAGGATTTACCTTCTGTTTGGAGCTGAGTTACAGTTCATTCTCCTTTGGAACAGAGAACTGTTTCTCCCTGCAGCACCAAAGGGATACTAATCATGTTGTGATTGTGTCCCTGAAACAAGTACAGCCTTGGGCCTCTTCAAGGCTCAAGGCTGCACTCTGATTTGGCATGTTTCCAAAATGATAGCATAGCTGTATTTCAGGTTTTAGAATTATTTGGATATATTTGTAAATTTTTTTACAGAAGTTTAACAGGACATACCAATAATACTTACTTGTTCAGAATGGAAGGAAGCCATTTCCTGCTGATTTAGATGGAGAATTTAAATAGACTGTAATTGCTCCAATTAGAATTTGGCTATGGTACCAGACTAGACATTATGGTGTTGTAAAAATAAATAAATGTTATGGGAATTTTTAGTCATCCTAAGGATTTGTAAGATTTAGGCTGAGAATTGTCTGTCCTGTAACTGCTGAATCTTATTTACCCACTCATGTTTCATCTTGTCTAAAGAGGAAAAAGTATAGTGAGCTGCACAAAGCAATTTTTGTGTATGCAACAGAGACAGAAAAGTGTGATTTTGTGGGCAAGAGGCATTATCTTTTAAATATTTCTAGTT
The DNA here is from genome assembly GCA_013397815.1 of Aleadryas rufinucha. NCBI lineage: Eukaryota > Metazoa > Chordata > Aves > Passeriformes > Aleadryas > Aleadryas rufinucha. The sequence continues at coordinate 310,165 of VZTH01004811.1, read as the reverse complement.
ATCGATAAAAAATAAGTAGCAGTTAACCATTGGTTTCAATTTGCTTGTGTGTTACCTTCCTACATAATGATGAAGAAAATGCTTTTTCCGTTTATATACCTAATGTGTTCTCAGGTCTTAACAATGAAAATGAGGTAAATGTATTTTATTCATATTAAAGTTGGAACAAGTTGTGGCATTTTTTTAAGGATCATTGTTATGGTTACTGGTGGTGCAAAGAATGAGAAAGATTATCTCCAAACTGAGTTAAAATGGATTTGCAAACTTAGCAAAAATTAAGAGAAAACAAAATAATCAATCCCTGTCTTCCAATGTGGGAGAACCAAACAGAATCTGTAAAGAAAGGAATACTCAACTTAAGAAACAGAGATCATCATATGGAGAGGAAGCTAAGCAGGTAATTCCCTTAGGGAATGTTGGTCTTTGATAAAAAAGGCATGGGGTATTTGCTCATCTCCTCTTCAACCCAGTGCCCCAGAGTTCATGGTTACCAGTTGTTCCTAGAGTATACTTGCAAGGTCTCTGTTGGTTGATTCTGCAGAATTTAGTAAGGCCAAGCCTTCTCTGCTGTATATCACGCCATGCTTTTTGGTGGATGATAGGAATTTTTATAAAGTTGTAATATGAAAGAATATGAAAAGTTATAGAATGTTTCCTCTACAGATGGGTACTTAGGGTCCTGAGAGTTTGTTTCCAGAAATATTTTGTGAGGACATTAATAGGCATATATTTGTTGGCTGTGAGGTGCTTCAAAGTTAGAGAGAGGTGATTTATTGCATTAAATAACATGTGATATAGAGCATAGGTAGCACTTCTATGTTTGAAGTGGGAGCTATTAAGAGTGATGCAAAGTGTTCTTCATCTCAGGGCCAGATATGCTGTGGCTGTAAGCCTTCCATGGTTGAAACATGGGATCCTCATGCTCATCCCTCCTGAGACCCTTGATTTCTTTTTAGCCAGAAGATTTTGTGGAAACTAATGTCCCCTACTGCCCTTGGAGGAATAGTAGAGTTCTAATTTTTTTTCTGCCAAATATGTTTAAGGCATGCATAACCTTGAGACTGTACAATTCTGTGACATATCCCTTACGAAAAAAAAAAGTCTTTCTAAGCATGTATTCTGCATGTTTATCTTAGTCACAAGATCATACTTTTGATACAGTAGTATTTAACAAGAATGGGTACTTGGAAATATTAGGAAATTCTGTACATGCAATGGTATATGAACATTCTATCCTGAATATTATTTGCTTTACTTCCAGTAGAAGTTGGGATCTTTGGAGGTGAAGATACTGAAATTAACTTATTCTTTGAGAACCTAGAAAGCTTACAGTCAAAAGGAAGTGGCGACTGCCTCTTTACATGATGCTTGATGCATTTTTTGGCAGTTGCAACAAATTTCCAATATACTTTTAAAAAGAAGCACAGACAGCATATTGTTTCCATCAGTGTTAGAATATATAAAATATTTTTAAATTTGGCCAGGGAACTAACAGCAGTGGTCACACTGTATTCAACCTTGGCATCACTATGGAAAATGCAAATGGAAGATAGCAGGTTTTCTCCCTATCTGGTATGTGAGTGTTATCTTTTTGAAAAGTTGTTTGTGCTCTAAACAGAATAAGGAGAAATACAGGTATGGAGTACTGTTGCTTGAGTCAAGAGGAAAATGAAGTGGATAATAACAAGCATTTGAAATATTTATGGTGGGGATGAATAAATAATTTAAAAGGATTGCATCTGAAGGAAGAGTGTAAGTGACATGCAGTTACACTTCCTCTCCAAAACAAGTCTTCACAGGATTTTTGATGAACAAGTGATTTATGTTAAACTATTGGAACTGCAGACCACTCCAATGGAATCCTTGGAGAGCAATTTTGTTGACTCTAGGAATGTCTGCTGTTTGTTTAAAAGATGGCTTTGGATTTTTATGAATGTGAGACTACCACATGTATTGTTTTACATCTGCTGCAATGGCATCTCTTATTTGCAGGTGGGCACTTAGCAGTATACAGGGACTATACATACTTGATGCTAACAGTATCCAGATCACAGAACAATCACACTGAACTTCCTTCCTTTACTCCTGCTTATCCTTTTCTTTGTATTTTAAAGCTTAATAAAATTATTTTCAAATTCTTGGGATCTTGGATAGTATTTTACTATATCCAAATAGTTGTGTACTATTTATAAATGTTTATTTGACATACCATTGTAACTAAAGATTAATAAATATTTAAATAACCAAATGTGGAAAGAAGAAAGACTTTTTTCTGATTTCCTTTCATAAACCAATATAATTACTTTCTCCAGAGGACCTGAATAATCATAAAAAACCAACTGCATGACTTTCTACTAACCATTGCTTTTTGTGATCCAGTTCTGAGGCTTTTGAAATGTGCTTTTGTAAACTCTTTATTCCTTTATTCTACTTAGAAGTATTTTAATTTTGAACATGATCAGTTTTACATCTGTTGGTTCTGTAGAAAAATGTCTTGAAATGTCTCAAAGTACCTCTTAATGATAGGATAAAGACTTCTTTTTCAGTTTTCTTCTAAGATCCGGCATCTGTTTCTGTGAGAAAATTAGTTTCTTAAGCAAAAGTTAAATTCATATAAGCATCATGTGCAAAAACAGCAAAAAGGTGATATGTTATGTAACCCTTATTCCCAATACAAAATAAATAGTTAGACAAGACCTTTATGTAGTAGCATTAGGGAGCTTCCTGTTCAGTTTTCTAAAATAGGGCTTAATATAAATAGCTAATAAATAGCCATCTCATGAAGCTCAGGTTCATTATTTAAGGTTGGAGGATTAGATCCATTTTCAGGTAAATATTGTGTTGACTTCAGTGGGACTGCAGACATGGACCTCCAGTTTTGTAAGTGGGACTGAGTATGCGTGCTCAGTGGAAGTGCCAGTGGTGTACCTTTGCTTTTTCACTATTGATGAGACAGAAGACACTGCCAAAATGTAGTTTGCTTCTACCAGAAAGGGGGTGATTTGTGGCTTTTGTATTTATTCATATTTTATTTTCATCATTATTTGTGACTTCTTTTTTTAAAATTTATTTATTATAATAAATGAAAGCGTATGGTATGTTGCAGCAAAGTGTGCTCTCAAGGTGTAGATAAGAAACTCATGAGCGGAGCAGTGTTCTTAGCCTTAGTACTGCCAGCTAACATCAATACACTTTTTTTTTCCTTTTTTTTTTCTTTCTTCCCCACAATTGCATAGAGGAGCAGTGAAAACACCACAGATGCACACCAGCCTTGCTGGAACTTTTAATAGTCTTGCATAGTTTCTGGAGCCCTCTTTAGCAGCTAGCTTGGAACCAGTTTTCAGAGTAAGTAGTACTGTGTCAAGATTTTGATTTGGATTATGTGGATGTGTGGAATTAATTTCAGTGAGCATTCTCATGTGGTGAAACTCAAGGTCTTAAATAAGGGTTGAACTCAGTCAGTCATAGTGGCCTTTTACAGTACAGAGGCCCCATAGGTCATCTTTCATATAATAAGTATAAACCTTATCATGGTTTGGGAATTATATTCCTCAATTTAGTACTCCCTTTAAAAAGAAAACTGTGAGCTGCTCCCCTCCCTCTCTGCGGTGGGAGACATAAAAAGCAGAGATCACGGGTTGAGAGAAGAACAATTTACTGGAAACAGCAATGGGATATAAAAGCTAACAGTATCAGTGAGAGTATTAATAACCAAAGTGTACAAAGAGAGGGTGCTTCACATGGAATATAGTGATATTTTGCTATCACTTACTATAGGGTGTGTATTTGTAGATTAATTCAGGTGTCAGAAAGAGCTGATAAACTTCATAAGAGTTGCAATGTCCTATGAATAAGGACAAATTTTATATTAATGTCTGTCTCTACTAGCTTGTGTGAATTGGCTGTTCTTTTCCTATTAGGTAGTACAGGCAAACCATAGGACTTAATACTTTTATTTAAAGAGGGAAACAAAAAAATAAAGAAATCACTTACATTATACAAGCAGCCTTTTTCTTGTTTCTCTCATGTTAAAAATGGAACTGTCAGCTTTGGAAGATGAGTTGGAGGATGGAGAATTTACGTAGGATTTATGCAGCAGTGTAAGTGTTTCTTTCTCAGCTCAGTAATCTTAGAAGTTTCATGCATCATCTGGAATTATAAAGGTTTATCTTTTTCTAACCAGCCTGTTACTTGGCTTGTTTTGGAACATGCTGGTCTCTTCAAAGAAGGCAAATGTGCATATCAGGCTATGAGTGGCATCTCTGAGCATCAGCTGGCTTTCACTGCCACCAGATTTGTAACTTTTTGCAGTACAAATAGTGTATGTCTCTTGTAAACGTGATGCCACAAAGTAACTGCTCTTGTCTTAAATATAAGAATAAAGATATTTCTCTGTGACATTCCTTCTTTAAGTACATTTGCTACCTTTTCTACTGAGTACCAAAAATGTGAGAAATGGAAATTCAGAAGAAAATTTAAGTAGCTAAATCATCCTCAGTATCTACAAACTGTACATGCCTATTTTATAAGATCACTGTGACACAGAGTGCTGAATCATTTTAAAGACAACCCCTTCTTGGTCTACAGTGTTAAGTCCTGGTCTTTATGAGCATTCTATGCCGTTTTAGATGCCTTAAGACCATCTAAAAATAAATTGGTTTTTATCCCCATAAATTTTTCCTGTAGAAAATATTAAAATTCTGGAGAAGATGTAAACCTCCATGTACTAGTTGTTTTTTTATATCACTTGTGTATTTTTCTTACATTTAGTTTTCCTCATGTTTAAAAAATGCTGTCTCATTTGGATGACATGCATGGGTGTGCAGGCACACAAGGTTAAATGTTGGGTCACACATAAGAGTGTGATAATTTTTGACTCATTAAAAGTGTATTATCCAAATTTAAATTCTAGACATAACAATGCCAGAATAAACTTCACAGTATATCTCATTAGAAAATAGTTTAAAAATTCTGACATGGATATTCTTTTCCTGTCAATGGTATAATAACTTCATCTTTTAATAACTTCATTTGTTTTAACGTGGCATTTATTACATTTCTTTTCACAGAGTCCTTCAGAGTTGTTTCTCTGTTCTAAGATGAAATGTTGCCTTATCTAGTGTTTTCTTTGGTGAGGACAGCCAGTTGGTTTGGGGCTTTTTTTTTGATTTTTTTTCTTTTTGTCAAACCAGTACTCTGTCATAAATGATTGCTCTTCCTAAGGTTCCTTTTAGGGATCAGGCATTCTGTTGATCCTCTCTGTTGCATTCCTGCTTGTATCCCTCTCTTGTGTGACTGTCATATTTTTCTCCTTTCTATAAAGGAACTTCTGAAAAACGTATTTTTAAAATAACAAATGTTTATATTTGTGACAGTGCAAGCCTGTAAGTAGTAAAGTTTCTGCATTGGACAACTGCAATTTTAAAGGCAGGTCCTTTCAATTATCCGTAAATTAATGGTGTGAGTCTTAGTCTAGTTGCTGTCCATAAAATATTTTTCTTCAGGAAGACAATTATGATACATTGCATAGACAGCGAATTTATGAGAAGGCCTAATGGTAGTTTCCTGTGGTTTCTCAAAGTCTTGTTGTCCAAATAAGAAACTGCATTCAGTGTTTCAATGTATGAGCAGTAGTAAAATAATTCAATGCATTTTCAGCAGAAATATTAATTCCCTTGAGTAGAATGAATGTCACTAAATATACATCAGCTTAAAAAGGCTATTTTAAGTAAGTGTCCGCCCAATTCACATGATAGTTATGAAAACTACTCCTGTCCTGTAAAAAGTATAATAGCTATCAGCTGTAGTTTAACTCTATAGTTAGTTAGTTTAATGTAGTTTAATGCAATTTGCATTAGTTTACCTCTTGAGAATCATCTCACAGTATAGGAACTGATGGAAGCTGCAACTCTATCTAGTACTTTTAGGGAGTATCCTCATGATGGACTCTGCAACCAAGTTTGAGTGGGTGGGAGAATATCACAGAAATTGCCCAAGTTCTCTGGGAAAATTTTGTGTGTTGCTGCATCTTGTGGATGGGTGTCTGAAGAAGAGTTAATGTTACTCTGAGTAATACTTTAAAGTATTGAAAATTTCCGAAGCATGAAGAGAAAAAGAAATGGGAAATGTGGGATTGCAGATTCCTGTTTCCTTCTGATGGTTATGTATGTTTTAAACACACTTGCTTTCTAACTACAGTAAGAAGATTTTTCTTTTTTTTCTGGAGTCAACCTTGGCACTTCTTGTGTGTTCACCTTCTTGGAATATTAGTTGGTGATTTTTTTTTTTGAGCATTTTAAAACAAATTTGTATGTAAATGAAAAAGTATTTCTATGCTACTTTTTCTCTTGTGATTACATAGCTACTAAGGTAATTGGCTCATTTTCAGAACTAAATTGATCAGGAGAATTTCCCAGTAACTATAACTTCCTAGAACTTCTTTTGGTTTTGGTTCAAAGCTCCTTGTAGGTTTTGAAGTTTTTGTAGATAAAGAAAATTAAATCAGGAGTGATTGAGGCACAGATCATTTTGAAGAAAGATCATTGGTGGGTTTGGGCTTTCTGTGTTAGGAAGTTTGTGTTGCAGGCCAAGAGCTTATGTGAATCCAAACATGTGCAGAGTGTTTCTATTTGAAATAAGTTGAATAAATAATATTTAATTTATCTTTAACCTGTAGCAGCTCATCTTTCATCAAAGAAAACAGCCCAGCTTTAGATTTTGTAGGGGCTTTGAAAACACTGTGTGGCAGCCCCTGACAATGCACTGCCTGACCTCGCTGTGTGCCATTCTTCTTGCTAAAAGGCATGCAGGAGGCACACTGACAATAATCTCTCAGCTTGGCACTTTTACAGTGAGAAGGGCTTACTGTGTAAGCATTAGGCTTAACATACCATACCTTGTTGTAATTACGAGTTCTAAGAAGGTCATCTCAGGTCTTTCATCCTTTGGGGTGGATAGGTTAAATTGCATGCAGTTCACATTATAGCGTATTGGTTATTTCAGTTCTTTAAGTGCTGGTTTGTGGATACTTGAACAGTATCCACAAACATCATCTTGGAGCAAATATGTAACCTTATGAAAAATTCCAGTGTCTTAGAACTTTCCCACTCCCTTTATTGTGCAAAATTCTAATTGTGCAGTTTCTATCTGCCTGGTCCCTGTCAGTATTAATAGATACTTGTAAGTCCTTGATATCCACAACCAGCTGCAAAAATCTATTTATATGCATTTGCTCACTCTTTCTAGCTTGTTCCCTCACCTATGGTCCATACTACTGGAATTGTTCGGTATCATAGTGACTGTGAGGGCTTCAGAATGTATGAGTAACTTATTTAATAATTTTTGTACTTGTTTGTCTCAAACTGATGATTGTGTTTTAAAAGCAGGATTCTTTTGCTTTCTCTGTTTCCTTAATTCTGTGTTACACTGAAATTCTAAGGGTAAGTGATTCACAGGTAGGAACAACTTACCTAGTATCGGGGTTTCAGCATTTTAAAGGTTTTCTCATTTTGTTAGATTGCCCTACATAGTCATTTCTGAAAGAACTGATTGATAAAGTGAATACTAAACTCCCTAATTTTACTCCTTAAATAAAGTAAAGGAAGTTTCTTCCTGTCTGTGGTGGTTTATCAGATCTCATGAGAGGAACCTAAAGACAAGGGGTTGCCATCATTCTCTACAAAGAGATCCATTTTTGCTGTCTCGGACTGGATATTACTTGTGGTAGCTAAATGAGCTGAGGATCTAGGGTGTCTGAAATGTATGATACAGAAGGCCAGGTAAATTCTGAAAGCAAGAATGTAAAGAAAAGTGCCTTCAAGTGACCCATACTTTGCAATTTTTCTGTAAACAGAATAATGGCATTGAAAAACTCACAACAAAGCAGTTTGATTTGTAAGCATATTACTGTCCATTTTGTGTGGCTCCCAACAGGTGAAATGTAAATTCTTAAGAGGCTTGGGAAACAGTCGAGTCTGGGACAGCAGTAGGTGTTACATGAGATAACATTCGTTTCAGAACTAAACCACGTCATTTCGTGGATCACATGTTTAAGGAGGGATGTCAAACATGAGGTTAATGTGAAGAATTTGGGTTTGCAGAATGAATTCCAGAAACAGGAGTTAAATTCTGCCCAAGTGCAGCAAACTATGCAAAATTGGGAATCCTTGTTTTGGCTTCCTTATGAGTTGTCTGGAATATGTCCATAACAGGGAATTAGAACAAATATGACTGAAAAATCTTGGACTGCATTTGATTCAGATTATTTTATGGGTTGTATGTTCCTTCCCACCACTTCATCCTTTCCTGTGAAAAGCCAGTAAGTGTTTATAATACCACTGCTTTTCTCATGCACATTTTTTGGCATATTTTGTACTTTTGATATTCTATCTCTTTTGATAGAGTAGCATGTTGGACTTGCTTGTTACAGGGGAAGAACTGCTAGAGGATTTTTGAGCTTGCTTTTTAAATGGAAACAGTAGTTATGGAATCATGCATTCACCTCACCAATCAGTCAGCCAGGAGGTATGAAATACCATGTACCTGTTTTCTCAACAACTGCAAGACTGCACTTGTAACATAAGCATTATACACAAAGCTCATTATTTTTTTTTACTGTTCCGGGTTTTTTTTTTTGTTTGCTTTTACATCCCTGAAGGACAAAGGCATGGAGACCATCCCTGCCAAGAAGGATTTGGGAATGAAAAGCTGGAAATGACCTGGCAATGTGTGCTTGCAGCCCCAAAAGCCAAATGTGTCCTGGGCTGCATCCAAAGCACTGTGGGCAGCAGGGGAGGGAGGGGATTCTGCCAGTCCCCAGGAAAAGAAGGACATAGACCTTTCAGCTTGAGTCCAGGGAATGGCCAAAAGATGCTCAGAGGGCTGCAGCACCTCTGCTATGAGGAAAAGTCTGAGAGAATTGGGACCTGGAGAAGAGAATGTACTGGACCTTACTGCAGCCTTCCAGGACCTAAAGGAGCCCCACCAGAAAGATGGGGACAAACATTTTAGCAGGATCTGTAGTTATTGAGCAAGGGGTCATGGCACTGAGCTAAAAGAAGGTTGATTTAGCTTAGATATAAGGTTTTTTATACTGAGGCCGGTAAAATGCTGGAACAGGTCACCCAGAGAGAGATGGTACATGCTCCATCCCTGGAAATGAAATTAAAGACCAGATTGAACAGAGGTCTCTGCAACCTGATCTAGTTGAAGATATCCCTGTTCATTTCAGGGGTATTGGACTAGATGGCCTTTACAGGTCCCTATCAACTAAACTATTCAATGATTCTTTATAAATAATAGGCATTAATAATGGTTTCTGTCATGGTGGAATCCGAGCGGCTCAAAGAACAAACCTCCTGTATTTACTGAGTATCAGGGTAGCATGCGACTTTTTATCCTATTTAAAACATGCAAGCACTAAAGCAACTGTCATATTGAAAATGTTACGGCAGATATGTAGTAGATATGTGGTCTGAAATCTGGAGTTCTTTATATCTATAGATTTTCATTCCTGACTCTTGCAAAGAAAGTAACTGTAAAGCTTCATTTGAATATCTGAAGTTGCCATCTTTGTACTAGATTGGTATGAAGTGAAAATATATTGTTAACTGTCTGTTAAGACCAGGTTGAAGATGCATGTTGTTGTTAATCCGTTTCAGCTAGGTTAACAAGTTTGTTATGTATACAATTAACAGCAATTTCATTTGAGTCATATAATCCAAACTTAAATTTTAGATTGTAAAGGAGGATTTTTTCTGTAACTCAAGTAATATTTGTATGTAGTATGGAGTATCAGCAGCAACTCCTTGTGAAGATCAAGAAACCTATTGAATAAGGACAGACATCATAGGTTGTATCTAATCTACATTTTCTGTATGTTGTGAAGGAAGAAAGATGTATGAGATGTTAAATAATGACAATAAAAATCTGTGAAATTAGGCATTTCAGTGAGGTATGCTGTTGAATTTTTGTGTTCTTTTTCCATGCACACAGCTAAAATGTTGTCTGTTTTCATGACAATGGATCTCTATCTTAGTCTGGGTTAAAAAGTGAAAGCACTGCTTCTGTATACTTGTATACCTCAGGCTCCTTGAGGAATGACTATAATAAGTGTTGTATTTAACATGGGCCACATTCCACTGAAAGAGGTGTTGAGGTCTGTTCTTTTCCTGTATAACCCCAAACTGAGCCATACTGAACAATTATAGTTTGATTGCTTTGTAGAAATCAATGGCTCTCTGTCTAGTTATGTATCCTGTCAGGTTTAATTGTAATCATTTGGAATTTCCAGACTACATTACATGTATGGAAATCGTATTTTTGATACAATATGCTGGAGAGATCTCAACATATATAGGTACCGTTGTAAAATGTATCATATAAATGCATAGAAGACAAGCATGTTTCGTAATTGTTGGGCACAACCTTTTACAATTATTTACTTTATAATTACAAATGAAACCAGGATATTCACTCTAGGTACCATTTTTAACCTAGTGCTTAGTACTTGCCTTGAACATTTTGAAAATTATTGCAGTGTTGATGCCTGAAGTGGCTACCTGGAAACAGAGACTAAACAGAAGTAAGGGAATAAAGGTGATATTTATTTGAAAGGCCTTCAAAGGTACACCCTGGGGAGCCCAGAGGCTACTTCCAAAATGGACGCCAAGATGGACGACAAGTCACGAGTTCTTCACACTTGTATACGTTTGGTCCATTTGCACATCAGCATAAAGTCGCCAGTTGAAACTTTAGCTACTGATGTAAGTTCTCTAAGCTCAGCCCCTCCCTTCTCCAAGGTGTTGGTTTACACAGTTCTGGGCCAGGACAGCCTGCGTGTCCTTGGACAGCAAACCTAGGGACTTTGTTATGTCTATCTTAGCATGAGAGAGCAGCAACAGCAGGCTGCAAGACACTTCAGAGTTTTACAGTAGGCAATACAGAATATAAAATTTAAAACTCAAGGCATCAGTGTCATTAGGTATTACAACCATTTTAGCAATATGAGGTACATAATCTGGCCTTAATGCGCTGCTTTCTTCTGCTATAAGGTTTAGATAAAAGAATATGACTGGGTGAAGCATGAAGGAAGGTGGGTTTCTACCAAGCATGGACCTCAAGTCCATACTATATAAATGTATCTTTTCCTCTTTCCAGACGCATAGTTAAAGTCACTTAGCAATTTATTCTCATGTCACATTACATAAAATTGTGCTGCTATAAGAGAGCTTAAATGTTAACATTTTGAAGGTAATTTATGGGTGGCATGGGAGAATTAGTAATCGAAACAGTAATAGAATTGGAACCAGCTGTGGAAGCTACATAGGAAATTGTTCTTCCTTCCTGCAGTAACAGAGACATGCTGAAATTTTTAACCCTCCTCCCCGTACCTTCGCCCTGTGGTTGCTTATCTTCTTTTCTTGACTAGCTGACAAACACACACACATGCACATACACTTTTAATTCCTTACCCTAATTATTTGGTAAGTTTGTAGACAACTGCAGTCATTGTCACTAGACGGGATGTTTTGCATAAATTTCTGTCTCTCAAGATCCTGAAGGAAACGTTTGAATGAACACATTTTACAATAACAGTTGGAGAACTGTTGAAAAGTGGAGTCTTTGGACATCTCTCTCTCTCTTGAGCTGTAATTGTTTAGTTGTCTGACTGTAGTGTGTTTGCTAAGAACAACAGGACCCCTAGGAAATGTGAAAATCTTCACCAACATTGCTGAAAACCTAATGGCAGATTCCTTGAAAAAGGTATTATTTATTCACATTTTTTCAGATGAGGAAACTGAGGTATGTAGGAGCGAAATAAATTGCACAGTCAAAGGTCAAGGATTGGTCTACACCAAAGGTGTATTGTTTTAATTTTGGTCATTAAACCACAAACAATTTAAAACAGATGGCTTGCTAATGAGGTTGCTGTTACGCTGGTAGAGAGATTGTATCCTGATGCTTATGAAATTTTATGCTAACATGTTCACCAGAAGTCTTAAAATTAGCATAAGGCTCTTTTTTGATAAGGGGAAAAATGCATTTTATTTCAGTTGTAGTAATACCATATCTGTTTTAGATAGCAGTGCCAAATATTGATCATCTATTGGTTGCATTGATTTTTTAAGTTTTGATGAGTCCACAATTAAAATCTTAAGTGTATTGCTGCTGATGGACTTAATTTCGCTGCTTATGCAACTTGCAAAAGAAACTTTAATACTTATTCTACTGCATATATAATTTTAATGTACTTTCATAGAAGTGCTTGTAACTAAAATTGGTTTTTGCTGCATGAATTACGAAGGCTTAATAGTATCATTGATCTTTTAAATATATAGAGTGGAGGAATATGTTTTTGAAAAAACGTATTTAACTTTGTACATGTTTCTGAATTGTAAGATACTTCATAAGTACTTTTATTTTAAGACAGAGGCTAAATCTAGAGAACAGTAAAGATATTTAAAGAGTGAAAAACATCTAAGTGTTCATGGTTTCTCTTGGTGAGTCACGTGAAAGAACTTTATGCTCTTTTTTCCCTAAAGTTTGCCAAATGGTGATAATGATAAAGTGTCTGTATAGTTTAGATAAAAGATGTTTTGGAGCAAGTTTAGTGTAAGTAATTAAGTGAACTGGCTAGCAGGCTGAAAAATGTTATGCATTAATGAATGTTAAGTTCTTCTGGTTGTGCATCTTATGTTTTGGTTTTGGATTCTGACATGGGTGTCTTTTATGGCATATTCCTTGTGGTAGAAATCCCACATGGAATCTGTGGTACAAAATTCTACACAAGCTGAATGTAAAGTAGGTGAATGCCTGTTTGCATCTGAACTAAACATTTGTCACTTCTACTGTGAAGACCTAAAAGTTCACAATTATTTGTACTTTCTGATTTCGTAATTAAGCTATGGTTTGGAAACCTACCAACTTGAAGAGAGCTTTCAGAGTTTGTTTTATTTTTCCTCGTTGTCAGCTGATCTATGATTGTGTGAGCTGTTTTACTGTTGTAGAGTAAATGGAAGTATTCCATTATGTTAAAACAAAGTACTCTATTCAACTCTAAAGAATAACCTTAATAAGGGATATGCCTGACTGAAAATGCTATAGATTTTTTTGATTCCTAACATGGCAGGTAGCAGTAGTGTTTTGTGTTTTTTTACTGTGATAAAACTGTGGCTTGACTGAACACGGGTGCTTTTTGGTGGTATGTGGCAGTTGTACACAATGTTTCAGCAAATATGAAGTATTCATATTTATACACATTTGAAACTGAGAAGATAAAGATGAAACAGGTGGGTGGTTATGTGAGTGGAATGTAACTGGAACACTTAGCTTAAGTAAACCTGTCTCCCAGAAACTACAGAGGAAACTTGAATTACTCCAGGCAATTTTAGGTTTAAATCAGTTTTATCAATGATAATAACTTGTTTTAGAAAAGGCTTAAGAGAATTTTTTCAGTGTACATTGTGAGAACAATTCCTAGGTCATAACCATTAATATAAACTATGACTTCATAAATCAAAGGCTTGTTACAAATTTAGAAATTTATCTGGATGGGATTTTGGAATCTAGATGAAAAATACCAGCCTCCTGAAATCTATCTAAAAGTAGCCCCCAGAAGACAGATCAAGCAGGCTTTTTGCTGTACTTTAGGAGTATGATGTTTCTATCTAAAAAAGGTGCTTGCAAACATGCTGAGGTTCTATTTGTAATACCTTTTCTAAACTGCTAAGCCGTTGGAGTCTTTTCAGAAAAGGATGTGCTGGTAAGTGGCATGAAAGGGAAGGGGAGAATTAATTGATATTGCCTGTTGTGTCATGCCACAGTCTCTGAGTTACCATTTGACTCATCATCTAATAAAATATGTTGTATCTGGCCTATAATAACTTTAGAAATTTATTATTTTTAGGCAGTCATGTTAGAATAAAGATTTAATCTAAAGTCTTTTCCCTTGCTGGTTGAACCTGACAAAATGCTTAGGTTCAGATCATAAGAAAAAAATTACATGAATCTGTGAATTAGATGGTATTGGGAGGAACTAGCCACAGTACTATTTCCATATTGAATAATTAAATTTACTTCCTGTAGGTATTTGAAAGGCAGTTCATCTACTTAAAGCACCTTTTAATTCTTGAGTGCACACTGAAGCAATACCTCTTAGTTCACTAAAGGAAAGAATAACATCTCCATGATCTTCCTATACTTAAAATTCAAGATGTAAGTTCTGCACGGTTTTGACTTACCTAAATTGAAGGCTAGCTGGGAACAATATAATTTTGTAGGGCCCTTCCAATATTTCTGTTAATTTTGAAGGTTTTCTGTGTTCATCATGCAGTTACAGTTATTTATGTTTTTCCATGAGTAACACATACTTTGAGTGTTTTGTGGAAATGCCAGCCTGGATAATTCATGCCGGTATTTGCATGCATCCTCTTGTTTTCCAGAATATTTTCCTTTACCTTCAGACCAGAAATTTAGATAATACATGCCCTGATTCATCCAATGTAATCAACGCACCTATGCTAGGAATTCAGATGCTTTGCACTTTCCAGAATAATTCATGAAGAGGAGAGGTTTCCAAATGATTTTGGTTTTTTCGTACACTGATTCTTCTTGAGTTATTTGCTTATTTTTGAAGGCTGTATAGGAACTCTGAAGTGTTTTCCATTTTTAGATGCATCACATTTAGAAACTCAAGATTATACGAATCTGGGCCAAGCTGGGCTTAATAACATGCAAGTTTGAATGAGAATACATCTGTCAATTCTAACACCTAAAAGAGAGGAAATTAAAAGTTGTTGAAATGTCCTTTCAAATCTGTATGCTTCCTTCTGCATGGAAGTTTGTGGGTAATGCACTCCTGTAAACCCAAAAATATTTATATTTTTCTGTTGCTGTAGAACAGCATCTTGCCCATCTCTCACACTGTGGTTTTTCATACTCCGTCTTTCTCTGGAGTGTTCACTTGTGCAACCTTAGTGTATATCTTGCACGTTTATTTTCAGTTTAATTTATAGAGTAAAAGAGTGAAAAATTGTGACTTGGAAAACCTGCCCATTTTACATGTAATATGGTTTTAATCAGTGCATGATTGTGGAACAAAACATGACATCAGTGTATGTTTGTTTGAAAAATGAGGTGAAAAAAATTACGAAAAAATAAAGAACAGAAAAAATAAATTAGAACACTTACTACTGCCTTCACCTTTCACTGCTGTCATGGAAAATTCATCTCAGTGCCTAACAGCTTAAAACGTTTATCTAGTTTGAAAAGAGGAATGAGGGATGTTTTCTTCCAGATTTGTGAAATACAAAATTCAACACCCTTTTATCTTCAAATAGTGTTTCAGACTTAATATTGAAGAATGGAACAGGATTCTGTTCTTTCTGTTCTCTCTGTTCATCATCACTGAAATAGTCTCTCAATTTCCTTCACTTGCATATCCAAGTTGGATGTGAGGTAGAAAGGAAAAAACTGCTTGTTTGTAGGCCTGAGGTTAATTCCAGTACAAGAAGGTTGTGTAAATGTCCCCCTGTAAGGTTTTATGGACTTCTGTAACTTCTTTACACCGAAAAGAAGCATTTAGGTTGTATTTTAAGTGATATATGGGAGAGAATACTTCACCCGTAAACTAAACACATTTTGATACAGACAATAGCAAGCAACAAGCATGAATTGAAGCCTTCTGCCATTCATATTAACATGTGGTTGTGCCTAGATACTGCAGCAGTTGGACCAGATTTCTTTGGTGGTTGAGATAAACAGTGGTTTATCTCCAGAATTCAGTGATTTTCTGTGGTATTTTATGTCTAAACTTTATGGGCTGCCCAGGGAGATTGTGGAGTCTCCCTCTCTGGAGATACTCAAAACTCGTGGGTGAATTCCTGTGTCACCTGCTACAGGTGCCCCTGCCTTGGCAGGAGGGTTGGATTAGATGATCTCCAGAGGTCCCTTCCAACCCTGACAATTCCATGATTCTTTGGAAAGCTTGTGCTATTTTACCTGTCTGCTTTGGGAATTACTGTGTCAGATATCCCATTTTTTTCTGTTGTGATTGTTGATGAGTTGTCTGCTCATATTTTTTGTCCTTAAAATCTTTTAAGAGCATTCTCTTTATTATGTAATATAATTTACAGAATGAACATTTTTATTAGGAGATACTACATTTTTCTTTCTAACTCTTTCCTGTCGTCTTGATCACTCTTTCTTAATTGCATTTGTGATTTTGAACTCTTTGCTGGAGAAAATAGAAGAGAGAGAAATTTGTTAGTATCTGGTCACAAGGCAGATTTCAGCACTGTCAGTCTCTATGCTGGTGTACAAAATAAAAGCTTTTCAAGTAGTCTCAAACTTTCCTGCCCTCCTCACCTTGCCCCTCAGCAGTGTGGCGTTTGCTTTTCCATGCAAAACAGTAATTTTGGATGGGAAGAGAATAAGCTTTAAAAAAACTTGAAAGAAAACATGAACATTATTTATTATTATTTAAACAAAAGGCACACACACATAGAAAGTTCGTTTTCTGGAATTTGAATAATTAAAACATGGCTTTCTATAGAGACTCCCTTGACTGGGGGGAGTTGAACTTGCTGCAGTTTCTTAAGTAGATGGAGGTGCTTTCATTACCAGATGTTGCTAGGGTTTGTTGTTCCCCTTCCAATTCCGCCAGCCATTCTTGCTGCCCATTTAGGATTCCAGTCATTTCCATCTGTCTTCAAATAAGGCAGTAATCATAGGTATCAGACCACCTCTGTTATACTTGTTCTGCAAACCTGTAGTTTCACCAGAAATGGAGAAATCTCTATAAAATGTAGCTCTTGCCTCCTTGTCATCACTTCTGCCCATGAACAGACAACATCTTTTCTGTGGAGTATGCCAAACCAGAGACCCAAAATAGAAGGGTGTGTTTACACTTGGAGCAGAAGGGGTTTTTTAATATAGTAGAATCACAGAATTATTGAATGGTTTGGATTGAAAGGGACTTCAAAGACTGTCTCATTCCAATGCCTCTGTGACTAAATGAGGTTGCTCAGAGCCCCATCCAGCCTGGTCCTAAAAACTTCGGGGATGGGACATCCACAGCTTCTCTCAGCAACCTGTGCCAGTGCCTCACCACCCTCACAGAAAAGAATTTCTTCCTAATAGCTAACCTAACCTAACCCTGCCCCGCTTTTCAGTTTAAACCCATTCCCCTTTGTCCTAATGCAACATGTCCTGGTGGTCCCTCCAGCTTTTTTTGGGCCCCCTTTAGGTACTGGAAGGTGCTATAATGTTTCCCCAGAGCCTTCTCTTCTCCAGGCTGAACAATGCTCAGCCTGTCCTCACAAGAGAAGTGCTCCAGCTCCCTGTTCAGTTTAGTGGCTCTCTTAAAGATACTTAAAATGGGTAGTAGCCAAACCAGCTTTAACCTTTTCTCATGGTCAAGGCAGGCAAAGTGCTCACCTTTTAGTTCAAGCAGCTGTAGCTTTGCATTTTTTTTCTCCATGCTGTGCCATAGCTCTGTTCTCACAAATGCATAGTCTTTTCAAGTTTCCAGGAAGCCAGTGTTTCAGGAGAGAACTGAGAACAAAGGAGCTATCCAGAAACAGAGAGTAATGTTTTCTTCCAGAGCAGCATATGGTCTTTAAATCCTCAAAGAAGGCATGATCCTTTATAAGGGCAATTGCAAACACAGAGAAAAAAGAAGAGGTTTTTCTCTGTAAATTAATAGTATTTTGGGTACCCGGAAAAGTTCCTATTTAAGGGTCTGGTATGTGAAAGATTACCTATAGCTTGCAAATCTCTCATACAGGAAAATTTCCATTTAGTGATATATAGACCTCTGCAAATGGAACAGGAGAGGTTCTTTTAGGCATAAAGGCGTAATTTTCCCCTTCTCTGGTTGGGCCATGAAAAAGTGAGTAATTTTGGTATATTTGATTTTTTGGTTTTGTCTTTGATTTTTTTCAAGACATTCTGGAGAAACTAATCTGGTTTCAGCCTCTGGTTGCTAGTGGCCTATTTTCTGAGTACTGTTTGAGAATAAGGGAGCTCCCAAAAGGAACAAGGAAAAAAAAATCCACAATATTTACTGACAGTGGTGCAGTAAATAGAAGATTGTTGTTAGGCACAGGAGTTTAGCACTCAGCTAGGGCTGGAATTCCCTGAAAAAATTGGAATTCCATACTGCAGATGTGATGCTGATTTGCAGTGTCCCTTTGCAGAAATTGCTTTTAAGGTAAGACTATTCATTTGGAGAAGAACTGTGAACTCACAGAATACTCTATTTCACAGATTTAATATATATGAATTTTATGTCAGCCAGGGAATTGAGAAATTTTGTAAAGATATTAGGAGATATGTCAACACCGTAACTGTTTTCCTCTCTTTCTGCTGAAGGAGAAATTTAAAAAATTGTCTTTTCCTCATGTGTTTTAAAAGAAAACAACAACAGGAACAACAACAACAACACACCCAGAATTGCTCTAAAGATTTTATCTCCTCTAGTTTTAATTACAATACAAATTTTGCAGAACAATGTTAGTGAAATTATGGAGTCAGTCTGTGTGAACTTGACATCTGAAATCCAAGCAAAAGCTGAAGTCCTGGAAGTGCAGGTACACTTTAGGCAAACCCTACCTTTTCATTTTTTTCAGACTTAGAGTAATATTCCAGTTTACATGATATCCAGATGTTCAAATCAGCATAAATATATTAACTATATTTCCCTTTTAGACTGTGAAAAAAACAATTTTATGGCATTCTTTATTCTTTGGAGTGTAATAACTGGAAAAGTGGTAGTTGCATCTGATTATCTTGTGTGCCTATAGGCATGTGCTGTAGCATGTTAGAGATTCAGCATTCTGAGTTATTTAGGAAGTTCATGGATAACTAAAATAGAATAAGCCACCTTGGTTTTTTGTAAATGTTTAGCTAATTTGAAGGTGTTATGCCAAGATATGTTCCTGGAGGTTGTTATCTTAATTTTTTGTTTTGAATAGTCTAAACAGTTACTTTAACTGTCAGGCATCCCTTGGACACTGCAGAGCTTAGCACCAGTAGCAGTCGCCAAATGTCTGACTTTCAGGCTCAGGATGTTTGATTTATCAAGTGGCAGAATATATTCCTATCTGTTCTTCTTCCCTGAACTAAGTAGCCAGAATACTTTTCATTGTGAGTGTGGTGTAAGGCAAAAATATTTTCGTGTTAGTGCTTCTCTCTTCTCATGAAAATGGGGATTTAATTATTGTCACCTGAAGGAGCTAGCAATTAAAATGAATTACTTTAACTGTCAGGCATCCCTTGGACACTGCAGAGCTTAGCACCAGTAGCAGTCGCCAAATGTCTGACTTTCAGGCTCAGGATGTTTGATTTATCAAGTGGCAGAATATATTCCTATCTGTTCTTCTTCCCTGAACTAAGTAGCCAGAATACTTTTCATTGTGAGTGTGGTGTAAGGCAAAAATATTTTCGTGTTAGTGCTTCTCTCTTCTCATGAAAATGGGGATTTAATTATTGTCACCTGAAGGAGCTAGCAATTAAAATGAATTAAGTTTGTTCTAGTTAATTTTATTAATAAATTCATCTTTTTTCTTTGAATTATTGAAAGAACTCTTAGAGTAATTAAGGTACCCTTTGAAACTTAAAATTCAGTGCTGACACAGTATAGATTTACAGTACCTACCTTTGTGGTGAGGTACATGAAATGAAGAATTCTCTAATATTCCAATGCAGAAAAGCAACCTTGCAGTGATTAAGATAAGAATGCAACAGATGGTTTCTGTGAAAGCCTTTGATTCACAAAAATAGTACATCTTTTGTTGTGGGTGAATCTTGGAAAATTATTTGCTTTTCACACTTTGGTTTTTATGGAATGTGCTTGGATGGCAAGTGGCTATTGAGCAGTTTTTTGCATCCCAAGAATAGCAAATACCAGTTTATAGTGTAGGGAATGATGGAGCATTGAAAACTTAATTTGTATTATAATTATACCTTTGTCTGTGTGCTTTATAGTGTCAGTTGAACAATAAAGTCGTTTTCATAATCACAGCTTTGCTTGGGAATTTTGAGTTACAGCTGCTTCTCAGCTTCTAAACCACTGAGTCTGTGGAAATATCACTTGATGCCGTGTGGGCTATACCTTTTAGGATGTCGTGTGTAGCTATTGGAAAACCTTTACCATTACCTTGTGGTGGGCTGTCCTTGGCTGGATGCCAGGTGTCCACCAGGCTGCTTTATCACTCCCATCCTCAGCAGGATGGAGCGGGAAAAGAGAGGAAGATGGAAAAAAATCACATGGATAAAGGCAGCATAATGAAGTAAAAGTGCAGGCTACATGTGGGAACAAGGAAAAGCAGATTTAGTCTCTACTTCCCATCAGCAGGGGATGTCTTGCCGCTTCCCAGTAGGGCTGCAGTGAGCAAAGTAGTTGTTCTGGAAGACAACTAGTGAATGCACACACACAACATGCCCTCTCCTGTTAAAAACTATCTAATTTCAGCCCCTCTGCCATGGGCAGAGACACCTTCCACTAGACCAGGTTGCTCAGAGCATCATCCAACATGGCCTTGAACATTTCCAGGGATGAAGCATCCACAGCTTCTCTGGGCAACGTGTTCCAATGCCTCACCACCCTCGAAGTAAAGAATTTCTTTCTAACACCTAATCTAAATGTACTTCCTTTTAGTTTAAGTAAAGTTAGAAGAAGGGTAGGTGTGGCTAAAGCAAAGATAATGAAAGTTTCAGTTTTATCAGAGAAATAACAGATGGAACTGATAAATAAGATAAAACAAGTATGAAGGAAATCAGCCTGATGCTATAGAGACTTTTCTATGAAGCACGAAAAATAGTGAAGGGATTGGCAGAGATGGATAAAAAAAGAGATTTAATGTGTAGTATGAAATGTGCCTAAAATTATTTTAAAATCATACTTTGGCAACAGAAAATTATAATAAAGTTGTCAGGCATCAAGAGGATAGATTGTATCTGTTTTAGGAAACTGGAGTGGTGCCAGATAAGTAAGCATTTTGAGAATAATGATTCACATAACCTTTGTAGAAAGTTGCTTGAAAGTACTTGAGTGCTTCCATTACATTTCTTTCTGTGTGAATTAATATCTTCCAAAGAGAAAAAAAAAAGAAAATATTTTCCTGTTTTTGTCTTAAGATGGTGTCATATTGTTAAAGCAATTATTCATCATATTTTTGGGAGTATATCTGTGAAAATAAAAACGTGAAATCAGTTTCTCTGGTTTATGATTTTCCCATTTCTCCTCCTCATGTTATGACTGATGTGATGGAAACCTTTCTTACTTTTACATATATATTGCATTAGTGGGTTTTTTTTGGTGATAGCACTGTTTTCACAGAGGTGAATTTTCTTCTTTTCCAGAACCCTGTCAAGAAAATTCCAGATTCTCATGAAATTACACTCCAACATGGAACAAAGACAGTAAGTGATAACGTTTTCAACCCTTCATGCTTTTCTAGAACTGTGTCAGTCTGTGAAATAAGTTAACAAATACTTACCAGCTAAAGTTCAAGAATTGAATTTTTTCCTTGGTTTGTTATTTTAGTCAGTCTCTTTTCTTAGTGCAATTGAAAGTGCGTTTCAGGACCACTTCTTCAATTTCTTGTAATAACCTAAATTATTACGTAATAACCTAACGGCTCTGTATGACTCAATTGTCTCATTTTCATCAAGTCTGCTCTCTGTAATTGTTAAGAGTTCCTCTTCTAGGCTAGACCTTCCTAATATATAGACATGGGCCTAATCTAAACCTTTCTTTGGTCATGGGTTTAAAGGAGAATGTTATTGGCAACGACTTCTTTGCCTCTGAGTGCTTCATTCTAATTCAATCTTTTTAGTGCCTTTTATACACCATTCTCAATTTCTTGAAATCTTGTTCTTTCTTGTCTTTGACTGCATCTTCTCTAGATTTTATCTCCACTACTGCTTCTTTGCTTTCTTTTAAAGAACGACAATCCAACTTGGAAGTATCATTTTTTTTCTGTGTATGTTTCTACCTTTGTAAAATCACATCTTCCAACATGGATTCAATTGCTTTTTATGTGCTGATTGATCAAAAACCTGTAAAAGATATATTGCATTACAAATGGAGTGGATTTTTCTACGCACAGTGCATGCAACTGCTTTGCATATTAATTTTTTACGAATACTAGGTTTTGCAGAGTAGTGTACTAGTGCAAATCATTTCTGTTTTATATGTGACAGTAACTGCTTCTGCAGTATGTTTCCTGAATACATGTCCTAACAAACTTTGTTAAGTAAAATTTTTTGATTTATTTTTCTCTATGTTAAACCAGTAAATCTTCTCATGGCTTCTTAAAGAATATGCTCATGTTATTTCTGACTAAAAGACCTTGTAAAGTGGAAGTTACAGTTTTGGAAGACTTCTGAGATATTTTGACTGCAGGAGAATGCAGCTGTCATCACCTAGAACAGAGGTGAATTGTAATGTGGGATATATATAGCACAGTTGGATTAGACTGGATGCAGTAAATGAAACATATAATTGAAAAAAAGATCTATTCTGTAGAAGGGCTATCTTTTTGGGGGGTTTTTTGTTTGTTTTAGAGCAGTGAAACCACTTACCCATGACCTTAGTTACATAAGGATGGGAGTAACTTCATGTCTTGATTTTGGTGTTTTGCCCCAATGTTTATAAATACAGTCCTCTCATTATGTTCATACAGAGTACTGTATTTCAGCTAAACTTGTATATCCCATCTGTACCTCTTCAATCTAGTGAATGTGGATTTGATGATGACTCTATTCCTGTGCAGCTGAGAAATTTCAGAAAAGATTTCCCAAGCTAGAGAGTCTTTCCAGAAACCTGATTAATTTCCCAGTTGTCTTGCTTGTACAGTGTAATAGGAATTACTGTTCCCAATGAAACTTTGTATATATTTTTTACTTCTCACGGTACTATTGATATATAGGTGGGTATGAGAAAGAATATGTAATCTGTGTTTTCTAATATCTCATATCACAACTGCTTCCTCATATGGAAGTTATTGAATAGAACACTTGAGTGTTCTGATTAATCTGGAGGTACTCAGTTTTTCTGCATGTCAGAAATCATGAATGAAATGGTTAGGGTTCAAAATTTCCATTTAAGTTGTGAAGGGGCATATTCTTTTTGGAAACACATAAAAGATTACACATTTGAAAATATTTCTGCAAGTGAATGCATCTGAATTACAGCAGAACATTTTGATTAAAGAAAAGTCAGTTGCCTGGTGAATAGGACCATAATTTCTGCCACATCTTGGTTTTCTTGAAAGTCCTATTTTCAGACAGTTGGCTATACTAGGGCATTGTATATTTGAAATACTGTGAGGTACCTTCATTACAGAATCACTGAATATGCTGAGTTGGAAAGGGACTGACAAAGATCATCAGGTCCACCTCCTGGCCCTGTGCAGGACAGACACCCCAAGAATCATACCACGTGCCCAAGAGCATTGTCCAAACACTCCTTGAACTCTATCAGTCTTGGTGCTGTGACTGCTTCCCTGGGGAGCCTGTTCCAGTGCCCAACCACCGTCTGGGTGAAGAGCCTTTTCCTAATACATTTTATCCAGAAGGTTTTTGTGAGAGACAGTATCAAGAGCTTTACTTATATCTAAAAAGATCGTGTCAAATGGGACCTCTCCAGATTCCCAAGACTGCTTGAAAATCATCAAGAGGGACTTTAGAGTAACATCAGCCAGCTCTTTGAGGATTCTCAGATGAATCTCATCAGGCTCCATGGATTTGTAGGGATCCACCTGGAGCAGCAGATCCTGCACAATTTCAGGACTGGCTGGGAGTTGATCATTCTCACAGTTGTGGTCTGAGACCCCCTTGGTCTGCCAGAAGACACAGACAAAGAAAGTTTTAAACATCTCTGCCTTGTCTCTGTCCTCTTTGTGAGGTGCCCATCCCATCCCCATCCTGTAATGGTCTTGTATTATTTCTACACTGCCTTTAACCATTAATATATTTGAAAAAAAATTGTGTTTTCCCCCTGGTTCTGGGCAGCTTCAACTCCAGCTGATCTTTGGCTGTACAGATTTTCTCCTTGCAGTACCAAGCAGCATCTCTGTATTCACATGTCACCTGACCTTGCTTCCTCTGGGCATACACCTTTCTTTTTTGCCTTATTTCCAACATCCCTGTTCAGCCAAGCTGGCCTTCTGCCTCACCTGCTTGATTTCCAGCATTTGGGAATTGCCTGTTCCTGCCTTAGGAGGTGATGCTTTAAAAGAGACCAGCAGAGAGCTGGTCAGGAGCAGCAGGAACCTAAAGGAGAAGATGACTAGAAATGAGCCTTTGATAAAATAAGGAATAGTTATGTGAACTTTGTCTAAATGATACTGGAAAAAGAAAACTCAAAAGAAGCCCATACTATTTCATGTAAGGGAATCTAAGTTCTAGGAAAGCAAATTGTCCATCTTAAAGAATAAATTTCGTTCATACATGCTGTTTTTATTGGGACAGTTGTTTTCTGTAGGTTACTTTTTCCATGAACTTGTTTCCATGTTTTAAAATGTTTTCTGTGGGAACTATTCAACAGTTTACATAAACTTTAAAAGTCTCCATAACACAATGTATATAGATGTATACTAAAGCTTTGAAAAAAAGTACAGTAGTAGACTGATACATCTTTGAGAGAAGTTTTTTTGGGGGTATTTCTATGTGTCTGCATTAAATCATAGTTCCAGTCAGTACTTTTCATGTATACATGTAAAGAAGATACTTATAGGTAAGCATCTTCTGTGTAAAATTATGGTTATTTTTGTACATCCATATCTAGAATTTTTAATACAGTTTTAGACATCTGAAAGTAATTCCCCCGAGTTCTTTTTTTCTCTGAAGACGTTTGGTGTTGCTAAGCTGTAGTCATGACACTATTCTCAGGTGTTACTCTCCACTCAGAAATGAAGGCTTTTCTGTCTTTTATTCTATTGTATACAATTTTTTTGTTGGATTGTTTTTTTTCCCCACATGATTTTGTATAAATCTGAATGTTCTTGGTGAAGTATAATATTCTTTTTCCTTCAGGATTTTCTGGTTTATCTCTTCAAATGCTTTTCCTGACATTTTATAGAACATTATTATTATTATCATCATCATGATCATTACTACAACTACTACGACTACTACGACTACTACAACTACTACTACTACTACTACTACTACTACTACTACTACTACTACTACTACTACTACTACTTTATTGTGTGGGAGACTGTCTTTCTTCTTACTGAAAGGGTTCTTTGACCCGATGCTTATGTGTCTTATAAATGTGGGATGACCCATGTTTTTGTCCAATGGTTAAAAGTAATTTGCTGGTTATAGTCTAGGTTTTACCCATAGGTTCCATTAAAACCTAAGCATGAATTCCATATGAGTTTTATCTTTCCATGAAAACTTCTTCAGGCATTTTAATATTTCAGGTTAGGTGTAATTTTGAGTAATTCTACAAATACTCTTGTTTTATATTTTTTGATACAAGTTTTCAACACTCCCCTATGCAGACAACTTAATTTTTGAGAATTAATCTGTTGGTATCTAAATTAATTTAGCACATTGTCCAGCTAATCTTTTACTAATGTTTGAAATCATGGTAGTAGATACAATATTTTCACAAATGAGAAAGAAAAAGAAATAATTTTGAAGGTGAATGATTTTATATAATTATTTTATATAATTTCCAATGAAATGTCTTCTGTTATCTCATTTCTCCATGTGGTGATTTGAACATTATTTATTTTAGTATATGAAATACTATTTATTGTACTCTAGAACATTACCATTCTTCAAACAGAGAATTAAAATAGATTTTCAGTAAAATTCCCATTTTACTTGACCTGTGATTTGAGAATAACAGATGAGAGTAATAAGCACTAGCATTCTTTCCTCAAAATTCTGAATCGCTCTGAGCAGCTGGTTTTGTATCTAAAAGAAATGCGTTTTGAGAAGTTATTTTGACCTATTTTGTTACAAAGGTATCTTTTTAAAATCTGTGATTTAAAAAACCCCACAAGTTTATACCCCATTTTATTATTCTTTTTTTTTCTGAGAAGAGAAATTTAACTAAGTCATGTGTATCTGCACATGAACTGTCTTGAATAAACTTAGAATCTTAAACCGGTGGATGTTAAACTATTTTGTTATCTTGCTAGAAATATTGTTTGTACTTTTGATAGAAGTCTAAAGTACAATTTTCTTCATAGAAATAGAACTTAGCCAAGTTTTGCAATGAGGTGATTAGGAAGTAAACATTGTAAACTATTCTTTCTCAGCTGTCTTCAGTGGTTTATTCAGACTAGGTAATTTTTACTTCCATTCTTCCTACTCCTTCAAAAGTACTCAGACTTTATTCAAGGTAATGAAATTTCAAAATGAAAATACAGCTAAGATATTTTAGTAAGAAACCAGTGCACTGGGTTGTTTGAGGCTTGGGTTTTTTTTTTTTACTTTAGTAGCATTTTATGTTTTGGTGACACCCTGAAGAATTGTAGAAAAAAACCAAAAAGCTTGAATGAATATGATCATAATTTTTTTTTTCTGTACAGGTTTCTGCTTTGGGGTTGGATCCTTCAGGTGCTCGTTTGATAACTGGTGGATATGACTATGATGTAAAATTTTGGGATTTTGCTGGAATGGATGCCTCTCTCCAAGCCTTTCGGTCACTCCAGCCTTGTGAATGGTAGGCATGAAGGCTGCCTTTTGCACTTAATGTTCAATGTTAAGCTCCTGGTAGAATGCACAAAAGCCTTGTAAGACAGCTTGTTTAAAAGGCTCTTGAATACCAAAGAATGTGAATCTAAGACCTTGTTTGCTTATTTCTTTTACTGCTTTTTACAGTGACTTGCATATTTTCCCCTTTTAGAAAGCTACAGGTGAGATAGCAGATGAAATTGTTAATAGCACATCAGAAAATGACAAAAGATAAGTTGACTTTCATAGTTTCAAATAGAAAATACTTCTACATGTACTCTTAATTAATAAAATTAATTAAGAGGAGAAGCAAGTTAAAACAATTGACCCCTTTGTGGAAAGCCTCCCTAGTTGCTGCCAGGATTTCTGAAGGGAAGGTTAAGTTATTTTATTTTCGTGAAGTCCTCTGTTTCAGGAAGCACTGGTCCTTTGCATTGTAGTGATCACTGAATAGCAGCATAGTGTGAAATGTCTCTCTCAAAGAAAAAAATATATTTCTTTACATTTATTTCTGTATTTCTATTTATGCAAATTGAAAAGAAAATGCATGAAGCATTTTTAGAAAGTTATTTCCATACTATCCATATTGTTCACTGGTAATTTAGAAAGTAAGTGAAGTGAGTTCATTTAATTATTCCAGAGAACTGCAATACAGAACTCCTTCAACAGTAGAGCATACTGAACTTTCCAAAAAATACATTACATAAAATAAACCAAAGCAAAACACAGTGGTTTTAGCAAGGTACAGTTTATAAGGTACTTTAGTATGCTTAAAAAAAGGATTGAACTTTATTATACACAGAGTAAGTAGTACTTAGAGTGTCTATTTTTAATCATTACTATCTTAAAAAGCTACAGCTGAGTTTTGGTCAATTTGGTAGGCTAGGATGCATATAACTGACTATAGATATGCCAAAAATCTAGATAGTGAAATATGACAAAAAGTTAGGGCTGTTATTCTGAAGAGGAGCAAAATAGAAAGAGATTCTTACTGTTGTTCTGAAGTGTGAAAAATCAGAAAAGTAAAAAGTGTGCTTTAATGCATTATGCAATTCCAATCTCTTTGACAGACCTTGACTTCTTATAAAAAACTGACAAATGGCACATTTACTTTGAAAACATAATTAAGTACACATGCCACTTAGGAATAAATAAATGGAAGTTTTCAAATATAAAGTGACATTCAGACTTTTCTGGCATGAGTTTCATTTACATGATTAGTTATCAGGATATAAATGGTATTGTCCTTCCTCTGTCATAACTGAGCAGAAAGAGCTGACAGTCTTTACTCCCACAGTAGGAAATTATTTTAATGAAGCATTTTCAAGTTTAACAGAAGAGTGCATTCAAATTTAGTCCTACTTGCTAA
The DNA here is from genome assembly GCA_013397815.1 of Aleadryas rufinucha. Taxonomy (NCBI): domain Eukaryota; kingdom Metazoa; phylum Chordata; class Aves; order Passeriformes; genus Aleadryas; species Aleadryas rufinucha. The sequence goes on along the minus strand of VZTH01004811.1, from coordinate 282,093 downwards.
TAATGGTATAAAACATAAATGTTGTATAAAAACCACAAGTAGACTGTATGTTAATGTTCTATTCCAGGGATGGCTTGCAGATAATTGGTAAACTCCTTTTGGAAAAAAAGGATGATGATAATAAATGATAAAATGATAAAATATGAACTTTAAATATTTGTTATTCCTGACACTGTTCATTTAGTGTGTTGCAAGGATCTCACAAGTATTTTTATATAATTGTTCTTTGTGAAATTCTTGTAGTTTGAGTACGTTGATGTATAAATAAAGTACTTAAAACATAAACATGAAATAATATTAAAAATAGACTTGATTAGTGTGAAGTTTGGAAATTGCACTTATGTTGCAAGTCTCATGAACTAATTTTGGGGGTTTTAAAAAATTATTATTCAAATGCAATTTCTGTATCTTTTTCTAAACATAAAACTGGAACTATATGTCTGTCTGGTAAAAAGATTCAACTTCAAGTTCTTTCATGCTGACATTGAGACAAGCTGGTGAACACTACGTGGAATATTATATAACTTGTGTCCAGGTGTATATATGTTCTTCTATTACTTTTTTTGCTATGAAGTTTATTGCAAGGGCTATTAGCATTCACAGACTTGAATTTCAAAGAATTCTGAGGAGTTCTGGTATGGAAACATTAGGTGTTAGCAGAAATCCAGATCTGGAGCCATAAATTTAATTTCATTTTAAAAATGAAGGAGCCTGAGATCAATTCTGTATTGTCAAGGCTCCATTTTGTAGCATAATATCAGGTTGCTCTGTTAATTTCTCCTTGGATTTGTGATGTAAAGTTAAAAAAAACCCAGCCTGACAAAAAGCTAGCACTTTCAAGCCATATCTTGGGGCTAAAGCAAGTGTAAAGCAAAGCTGTTATGCGTGTAGAAAATATTTGTGTGTCGTGATTCTACCCATGTATATAGCTCTGTTCTGCAGGTCCTGGTACAATGTGCTCTGCACATTTGGCAGCTTTAAACCAAAATGACTCGGATTAATGCTATTAAAAGGAATTGTTTTTGTAAGTTTCCAAAGACTTTTGCCATAACATTAATAAGAACCAAAATTTTTTCTTAAAGAATTGCCTCTGCAGAGCCTCACTCTTGGTCATGTTCCAGGTGACATCAGAAAAGTGGTAACTTCTGTGACTTTGCAAATACTCTACTTGTAGAAGCAATTTCTAAACATGATTTTAAAAGTCATATTGCACAGTCAAGATGGTGTGGGTTTGGGATTTTTTTCTTTCGGTAAAGATTATGGAAAACTTGTCTCTCAAATGCATTTTTTCCCATGACTGATTTGATAAATTATTGGTTATGTTGCATTGTGCTAGGTGCTGTAAAACCAGTTGCTTTTCATTGCTGGGAGAAATTTTAAGACGAAAGCAAAGTTTGTTCAGACATGCTGGTACAGAACTACTAAGAAGCAATGAGATGACATTGAATTGTGAGCAGTGCTGTGTTAATGGTGTTAATATCTGTAGTTTTATTTTCAGTATTTCAGTGTCTGAAAACAGTTTTTTTTCCAGAAGACTCTGTGGGCCTTTGTGTATTGTGGATTCTTTCAGAAATCAGATTTTACTTCTGAGCTGTTTGTTCTTAACTAGTGGTCAGATCCTTTTCATGCATGAGAGGTGCATCAAGTGAAAATAATGTTTTAGTCTGGTTTTGAAATGTTTATTTTTTTATTCTTACATTGCAACAGTGATAAGTGCAAAATATGAACCTGTGCTTTGGAGATGTTGGCTATTTTCTTTTGCCAATTTCAGCATTAGAGTATGAGAAATATAACCTAGTAAGTACTACATTCTGTATACAGTACTCAGGTGGGGCTCAGGAATATTCTGAGCTTTGTATAAATCGTGTGTTTGGGCAAGAGCACTTGGAAGTACAACTGAGAAAAAAATTTTAATTCTTAAGGTATGTTTGTTCTGCAAAAGCTGAATCTGATGTATTCTTTAGTCTAGGTTTATCAGCTGTCTGCAGAGAATATTCTAGACTTTAGATATTATTTATCTTGTGGGTTTCCTTTAATTTCTTTCAGTGTTTCCTCTGAGCTTAGTGTAGCTAGCCATCTTCTCTTCTGAGAAAGCATTCATTTTTGCTCTTGAGGATCAGGATGTTTTTTCAGACATTGACTGTGATCTGTTTCGGAAATTCCCAGATTTGAGTGTCTCCTTTCTGTTGAAAATCAGTTTATAATACACAGTACAATTTGGCTGGCAATTGGTATTACATAATAGGGTGCTTGAAGCAATTTTTGGCTTTTGAATTCTAATGTAATCAGTTTTGCCAAACATTTTTTGAATAAGAAACTTATGCTTGGTTTACATTACTATGATCAATGCAGAACTTTTAAAATAAGTATTATGATATTTTAAGCATTTCATGTAGTAACTCATGGTTTGAGGACAGATTTAACAGAAAATAGCTACTGCTGAGACAATTATATGAAGTCACTACTGTATAAGAACTGAAATGCTAAAATATTAAGTTACAAGTTGCTTAGTTGGTTTTGTTGGTCATCTGAGTGTTAACTTTACTGATGGGAAATAGTGTTAAAAGGTAATTTCCTGAAAGGTACTAGGATTTGAATGCACATGGTCATGTTCTTAAGCTAAAGGAAGATATTTCTTCAAGGACACTTTGGATGCCATGGGGATCCAAATCTAGCTAGCAAATGTGTTCTAGTCCTGTAGTTGAGAGTAATCTAGATGCAGAGCTGAAGTACTAATATAAAGTAATGTTACTGTGCACATTCTGTTAATGTGCCAGGCTATAAATTCTGGTAGGTGTGAAGTGGATAGACTGCTTTGCATTTTTTGCTGTCCTTGTAGTGGAGTATAGGGGATCAAAGGTACATCTGCTTCAGATACAGCAAGAGCCATGAAATTTGTTCATAAAGCAAGATGCTGAGAGAATATGCTGAAGCTGGAAATGGGCTTCTCATTCATCAGTCAGCTTTCCACTTTCAGTAAATTTTTGTCATCTCGGTATTATTCCATGGTTTCTGCCCCAGGTTTTCACAATCAATGGAAAAAATATGTGAGAACACTGTTACAACAAATTAACAGTCACCTAAGACATAGTAGACTAGACAGATTGTTATGTATTGTCATGTTTCCAGGGCTGATGGTATATTTAACTTTATCTTAGACTTTGATGAGATTAAAGCCCCGGCCATAGAAAAAGTTGCAAGAATGCTGAACTATGACTAATATTCTGGTGTGCGAGGTACAGTGAAGTTTTATGTATGACTACAACATCCTTTTATAGTAATTTACAGATTACTGTAATTCCACATTTTGCGTTTGGGAAGATGAAAAAGAATTTTCAGCTCTGGGTAGTTAAATCTGACACATACTATTTTTCCAGTGGAATTATAATAGCATTCTTAAAGAAATATGTTTGCCAGAAATGACATTTTACTGTTTGATGAGCTGTGTGTGGTTAGAAGAAACAGGACACACACAGTTGCAATAGGCACACACACAGTGGAATAAAAAACCTTATTCCATTAGCAGAATATTTTCTGCCTGTCACTTCTTTGATATAGGAGTGTACATGGGTCTATTTCTGCAGTATGGTTTCTCACCATTGACACTTTTGTTTTAGTGTAGGTTTACAGGAATGTTAATTGAAATGTGTTATTTCTCCTTTTTTTTTTTCTTTCTTCTTTCTTTCTTTTCTTTATAGTCACCAAATCAAGTCTTTACAGTATAGCAGCACGGGAGATGTCATTCTCGTTGTCTCTGGTAACTCTCAGGCAAAAGTCCTTGACAGAGATGGCTTCCCGGTAATGGAATGCATAAAGGGAGACCAGTACATTGTGGATATGACAAACACAAAGGTAAAGTTAGAGGCTGGAGGTTTCACAGCAGGGGCTGGAGGTGGTTGGTTGGTTACTTGCAGGCTGTGAGACTAATAAGAAACAATGTGTATATTATTAATGGTAGTTGAAAATACAAATACAGAAGGGTTCATTCATAGTTTTGAAGCACTTCAACCACAGTTGGTTGTGTTTTGACCACTTTGCCCTTGTATTTCCACAAACTTTGATACAATGGTTCTGTTTACCTAGATGATTTACATTCAAGTCAGTTTTTTTAAAATAGCTTAAGCTTAAAAAATGATGATAAAATCTAAAGCTCAAACTGGTGATAAAGTTGATTTACTTATTGCTTGTAAAGTATATTGCCAAATAACTAGGCTAAATGCTGCTTTGCTTAAAGCTGTTCTTGTCAGCTGACTATTTCTTTTGGCTAGTGATACATAAATAAAACTGTCAAATAACATCTGCTTTAGTTCTTGTTTGCTTAAAAATAATTTAGATTTTCTTTCTCTTGTAAATGTCTAGAATTCCAATATATTATGGTCCAACAGTCAAAATGCTAAAATATTTGTTATATTGCCTCATTAACTTTTCAGTATTTCTCTCCTTATTTTGTGCTTAAAACAAACTGAAGTCATTCCAGCATTGCAGGAGTAGATTCCAAATTTCTCTTTGAACGTAGTCAATGAGCATGTGCCTGTACTTCAAAGAAGTAAGGCCAACTGGACAATATGTAGTCCAGTAATGTAGTTATAGTCGCCATAATGGCAATTGCTTACTTTGCATAAAACACTTATCTTCTGTTTTTTCTGTCTTAAAGAAAGAAAACTGACTAGCCAATTTGCAACTTTAATATTTTATGAAAATTTAACCTGAGGTTAAACCTGTCTCGACTCTCGTATTCTGTTTCCTCAGTTTTCTCCAACAGTATCTTTGGCTAGTGTAGATTGATATTGGGTATGTCTATTGTGTCACCCTGGTTGTTAGTGTTATCCCTGTTATTTTGCTGGAGCTTGAAAAAGTTCATGTGACACTGTATTGATGCCTATTGTTTCATCCTTCCTCTGCATTTCAGTTCTCTCAAGAGAAAAAAGAAGTGTGATTCTATGCCATTTTCTGGGGGGAAAAAAAAAAAGTAGGAGAATGTCAGTGTTTTCCTAATTCAAAGATGAAAACAAGCAAGGATGAAATGGATAGAGTATATACAATCTGTTAAATCATTGTGATGTCAGTCAGAAGGTTCCAAAGGGTCTGATTTGTCCCTCAGCTTTCATGTGATTCCACTTGAAGGATTTGGAGTAAAAGTTGCAAAACCTTGTAAGACAGCTTACAAGGCCTTGTATGACCTCTGTGTTTATTTCTTTAGGGTCACACAGCAATGCTCAATTCAGGCTGTTGGCATCCAAAGATAAAGGAAGAATTTTTGACATGTTCTAATGATGGGTAAGTACTGAGGTCTATCTGACAGTGTTTTTTGAGAGGCTTGTTTAGCTTTTGTGTTTTACTGTGCCTTAATTTACTTTAAATATAATTCTTTTTAATCTTTAGTTAGTACTTAGGACAGTGAGATCTGGAAGCAAATATATTTGTTTTGACTCTAGATAATAAAGGTATTTTGTTTGTATTATTTTAGTTCCGTAACTTAAAATTATTTTTAATGATATTTCATGGAAGTCTTGGTTAATTGTTTTTACAAAAATTCTTGGACAAAATTTAACTTTACCCAGTATTCTTTTGGAGTAGAATAATTCCTGTGGAGAGACTCAATGTAACTGAATTTGCTAGGAAAATTGAGGGTTTCAATGGGAAGTTGCAAGTTTCACTTTAGGTGTAACTAAGTACTGATGGATGTTGTTTGACAAGTGTCAAGGAGGTTGTTAGAAATTATTTTGTGGCTTCCGTCTTGATCTTTGTGGTTAGAATCAAATGGCAAAATGTCACATGGCATCTGCATTAATTAAGTTACTGCAGCTGTCAGTAGCAGGTTCATGAATGACTTTTTACTGATGTTTCAAATATGCAACCTCTTTTACTCCAGAGTGACAGTAAGGATTCAGTTTCCCCACTAATGTATCTGTAGAGTGGTCCACTGTAAAAAGAAGACTTCAATTATCAATTACTTTAAATAACTTGGTTTGGTTTCTTTTTCCCCCAAAAGGGACTGACTTAGTGGTTTAACACATGGGTACATGAAAGTATTATTTTAATAGGAAAATTCACAGTTTCTGATAAGACTGTGTCAGAAGGAGAAAAACCTAAATACTACATTGTGCTTTATGGAGAAATTAAAGTTGTAAAAATACAGTTAAGCAAACTGTATATTGTTCCAGATTGTAGGCATAAAGGGACTACTTCCATAGTAGGAATTATTATTAAATGCTAGAATCAATACTTTAAACAGTTTGTTGATATTTTGAATGCAGTTATACATTAGCACAGTTTCTTTATTAGGTTGAATAGTTTGTAGGTCATGAAAAACAAATTAAGATACTATAAATTATGAAGACTGTCTGATTTTCTGCTAAGCAAGTCCCTAACTAATGTACCAAAAATGGATTCAGTACATCCCTGATGCTTGAATTGCTGTGAATTAAAATGGTCTGGATAAGTAAGAGAAAACCAGATAAACACTACTATAAATGGCTGCATAATTGCATTTTCACAGACACTACATGGCTGAAATTACAAGAACAGTATTTTAAACCCATTGCGTTTTGCTTCATGCTAGTGACAGGTCTTTCCAGGATTTGGACATGTCCTGTGGAAAGAAACAATTTGGATTGCTTAATTTGCCCCACAGGGCTTGAAAACAGTGTTCCATCTGTGAAATTTAATAATAACAGAAACTAAAAAGTCTCCAAAGTTTAATTAGTAATTCATCTTAAGACTGGAGCGGTGAATGAGAATTGAAAAGAATAGTTCTAGTTGGAAGGGACCTGCAATGATCATCCAACTGTCTGACTAGTTCACGGCTGTCCAGAAGTTAAAGCCTGTTGTAAAGGTGTCTTGGTTTTAAAAGACAGGTGTCTGTAAGGAGGGCAGGAACCTCCCTTGGAATGGAAAATGCAACCCCCTTCCCTTCAGATTACTATAATTTTGAAATTAAGGGGCTTTCAGACAAAGGTATGAGGAATAGGAATAAGAGTTCTTTACTAACATACAGATATATATATATATATATATGTATAACAAGGCAAACAAGCAACAATAGCTATNTAGCTAAGTCCTTTCTTTCCCTCAAGTACCTTGGTAATGGCTCACCCTCAGAAATGTACATGTGTGGGGAAAAAATTCTTTCAAAAGGAAAAGAAAATAAAAAGAGAACTCTTAAAACCCCAACATAAGGGCATTGACCAATCAACCGTATCTTCAGGAAGCCTATGTCAGTCTGGGACCACCTTCTCAGTAAAGAAATGCCTCCTAGTGTCCTGTCTCAACTTCTCCTGGCACAGCTCTGAACCATTCCCATGCGTCCAGTCCCTGGATGCCCGGAGGGAGAGCTCAGCACCTCCCTGTGCCCTTCCCCTCGTCATGCAGCTGCAGAGAGCAGTGAGGTCACCCCTCAGCCTCTTTTTCTCCAAACTGGGTAAGCCCAAAGTCCTCAGCTGCTCCTCACAGGAGGTTCCAGCTTTGTTTCCCTCCTCGGGATGTGCTGAAGGCCCTTCCCATCCTTGTCCACCTGCAGGGCCCAGCAGGGCCCACACTGAGGCTGCCCCAAGGCTGAGCCCAGCGGGACCATCCCCTCTCTGGGCCGGCTGTGCCGTGCTCGGTGCTCTGGGATGGGGTTTGCCCTCGGGGCTGCCCAGGCACTGCTGACCCACACTGAGCCTGCTGAACTAAAAAAGCAGGTGTCTGAGTAGGGAAGGTCATCTGATTATGGCAATGTCTAGTAAGCTTCAAAAACTTACTAATTCAAGGAGATAAATAAAAGTCGTAATTTCTTTTCATTAACTATATTGTGTAAAGGTGAGTTGAGTTAGTGAGTAGGACACCTTTGAAAATGTATGTTTCATTAGTAAATTTGGAGCACAAGTTTAATGAGGAGCAGCTGAGAGAACTGGAGTTGTTTTGACTCTGGAGAAGAGGAGGCTCAGGGGGGACCTTAACACTCTACAACTCCCTGAAAGGAGGGTGTGGCCAGGTGTTAGTCCATCTCTTCCAGGTAACAAGAGACAGGACAAGAGGAAATGGTCCTCAAATTGCACCAGGCTAGGTTTAGATTGGAAATTAGGAAAAATTCTTCCCTAGGAGGATGGTCAGGCACTGGAATAGGCTGCCCAGGGAAGGGGGTGGAATTGCCATTCCTGGAAGCGATTAGGGATATGATTTTGTGGGGGATCTGGTTTTGTGGAGGATCTGGCAGTTTTAGGTTAAAGGTTGAACTTGATGATCTTCAGCATCTTTTCCAACCTTAATGATTCTAACTGACAGCAGTTGTTGGAATTACATCAACTATTATAACCAATATCACATGAATTTCTGATTTCTTTTTGGTAGTAATTCTTGAGTGAGGAAAAATAACTTCTGTAAGATTGCTTTAATATGGTATTCTCAGAGAGTATTTTACATAGGAGAGTAACATTGGAGTACTTAGGTGTCAAGGCAGAGAGTTTAAATCTAAAGAAAGAAATGGTCTGTGTCAGCAAGATATAATTGAAAACTTTTATTGGTTTCTGCTTAACGGAAACAGGTTTTCTGAATTTTAAGTAAATGCAATTTGTACCAAGCATTCTAGAAACCAGAATTTTATTCATTTGATGCTGTTTATTTGACATTTTGCATGGAATGAGTTATGGATGTCATTAAATGTTACAACTGTATCTATCTGTCTAAATTTTTAACATTTATTCCGGTATTTATTAACATTTATTCCAGTATTTATTTATTTATCAGGTGTTGAATGTTGTTACATTCATTCATTTGTAAAGCTGGCCTTTTTGTTCGAGCCAATAGATTTGCACTTAATGAAATGCTGGCAGAAATGTGAAACTTTTGAAGAGTCTGTGTAAAAACTTGGTTTATGTTGCATGCAAAGAAAACAATATAATTACAAGAAAACTTGGACTTTGGAGACTATGGGCTTCTCAGGTCAGACCAAAAGACTGGCAGTCTTTATTCTAGGGAAGAGGGGTCTAAGTAGGGGGAGTATGTGATCAAAGTTTGTGAAATGTTCAAGGTGGTAGGTGAGCTGAATGTGGAACCGATGTTTTCAAAAACCTCTTCCAAACCTAAGAGGTATTTCTTGAAAGTGGATGTAGTTCAGTTTAGAACTAATAAAAGAAAAAAAAAATTGGGTGCTGTTCAGATTTATTCTGGAATGTGTTGTCACAGAAGGGCATGGAGGCAAGTTTAAAAAGGAATGAGAAAAATTCATGCTTAGAAGGACTCATAAAGAGATAGGAAATGCAATAGGCATTAAAGTGCCTTGTATATGACAGCTGTGGATAGTAAGGCGAAATGAAGGGAATGAACTGTAATGACCAAACTTTGTTAGCATCATTATTGCTGTGATTGAAGACTGAATACAGGGCTAAATGAACCTATGATCAGATGTAGCCAGATGTTCCTTATATTTTTGTGTTATTCAGTGACAGTAAATAATTAGGATGTAATTTCATGCTTCATTACTGTTGAAATGTAGTGTGTGGATTCTCAAGATACAATACTTTTGCAGTGGTTTTATATCTGGAGTTGTGTACTGTTCATGTGAATGTTAACTGTTTGTAAAGTCTTCTCTCTCAAGCAAGGTGGTGAGATAAAGCCCAGTCTAGCTTTATGTGGCCCTGGTACATAGAGATTTTGGTATGAATGTCTATAGTTTTAAACAAAAAAATAAGAAAGTCTCCCAATCCTGAATCAATATTTTTACAGGGCAGGAGACCTACCTGTACTCAGTTTTGACATTCCTGACATTATAGACTAATGTGCTTTGGCATTCATAGACCTTGACATATTACATTCTCTCTTTCTTTATCAAGACCATCTATATGCATAAGAGGAGAAATTAAGAGCTTTAGGGTGTTGCACATCAGAGGAAACGTGCAATCAAACATCTACTCTTTTTTTTTTTATCCTGAAAATGCACTGCTGATCTTGTATGCAATGAAGAGAAGCTCTGGAAATGTTGCAGTAGATTCCTGTTAGTTTTGTTCTAGAATTTTTACTAGACATTGATGTAAGAATAAATTACCTTAAGTACAGTGACCGCTCTGAAACTTCTAAGAGGGAATGTAATACTATCTGTATATCTACAAGTTGAGATTTAAGCCTCACATTGACAAAGGAAACTGCCACAGCTGGCATGTGTGGAGAAGTGTACATCTGACACTAAACACCAAAATGGGACCCTTCAGAGGGTCATCCTGTATGGATGTGGGAAGATGATACCAGGAATGCTCTTAATATAGGTGTGAAGGAAAGCTGAACATCTTCCCTTTTTGCTGGTTTTAATCTGTGTTGGACATCACACAGAACAGTAAAGCACAGTAATAATTGTCTCTTAAACAGAGACTTCTCTACTCACATGATGAGTATTTCTGTGTGGAGAGGTTCTGTGTACTGCAAACCTGATTGCCGGAATCAACACTTGTTTTTGAAAATGCTTGCTTTGAAAAATAAAAGGTATAAGGGTTTTCCGTTAATCATCCAGGAGTTTGGAAGGTGCTGAAAATAATGATTGAAGCATGTGTGTCATGCTCCTTGGGGCACACTGTATGGGAGGGTCTGAGGCTGAAGGAGAAGAGGACACAGGAGAACACATGAGGGATGTTAATTGTTAAGCCTTATTTCTGTATTTTATGGTTCTGGATAACATTTGCACCTCCTCTAGAGAAAACAGTTTTTCATAAACCAAATGAATGACTATTTGTAAGTTGTGGACTGTGTTTTATCTGATTCCTTTAGCATTTGCACTGTCTGTCTCTTTAGTTGAATGGCTGCCACCTGCATACAGTTTAAAAATAAAGAAAGAAAATTCCGTTTTCTGGGTGGCATGTTGAAACAGAAGTTTTCATGATCCATAAAGAAGTTAAAAAGCAAAATTTGCAAGCAGCCTTGTGGCGTCAAATGAAAGTAACATGTTTTAAATATGTTTCAAGTAAATGCTTTTCAAATATTTTAAACTTTTTATGTTAACGTGCTATAACTCAAATACTTACTTAGGGATAGTCTTTACATGTATGTGACAGTTTCTTTTGATTCCAGGTGACTAAGGCTGTAGTAGTCTGAACTAAAATGTAATTCAAATGAATGCTCTTAGAATTGCTATTGTAAATTATATATTTTGAGAGGTGATCTGTTTCTTGTGACTTATACATGGCATTCAAACATGCTATACATTTTACAAAAATCCTAGAAGTAGGTTTTGATTATAATATGTTCTAATGTGCAGTTATTAGGCTATTTGTAAATTTATTACTGCAGACTGCAGATATACGGGTTACCAGCAGGGAGTCTCAGTGTGTTTTGTATGTTCAAGGATACAGTGTTGAACTCAGGAAAAACTACGTAAGAAAATGACACAGTTCCTTCAGACTCCTGTATGAGAGAAACAGAAGCTGGTCAGCTTGCGCACTGAAATGAGCCAGAGCCTAGACACAGCAGTTACGGAATAAGTCTAAAAACTCCTCTTAACTTGTATAAATTCATGCCTACTTATGCGATTGTTAGTGGATACATACAACTCTCAATAGCTCATTTAATTTTATTTTCTGTGAAAATATTCCAGATGATGGCTTGTTGAAACATGTGATACTATACTGTTTCTTTCTTTTCATGTTATGGCCGGGGTTTGTTTTTTTTTTTTAAGCCTTATTCTTAAATAAATGGTTTCATTACTCTGGGATTACAGATGAATAATAATTTTCTTGGTCTTTTACATGTTGTTAAGGGTTTATTAGCTTTTAGTTGCAGAAGGAAGTAAGAAATTTGTCAGTTCTGTCAGTAATCTCGTGATTAACTGTGTGTGAATGAATAATAGTAGCCCAGAAATTTAGCTAAAGTAGGTGTTTTAATGTATTTTTTAAAATAGATAACATCTTGTGCATAGATTGTCATATATGAGAATATTCATATTCTCTGTGCAACATTTACAACATTTCATGTGATTGGAACAAAATTATATTTAAAAAAAAGACAAGTAGAAAAGCAATTGTCTTCTCCATGGAACTGCAGTAATTCTGAAGTTTGCGTTATAGATAATTTCCATTTTAATGAATTTGAGACTAATTAATTAATTCATATCAACCTTTCACTGTTTCTAAAGCATACACACAAAGCTTTCATCAGTATTGATATTACCTTGATTGGGACATTTTCTTGCACAAGCTATCTCTTTTCATTTATGGCTATATGTTGCCTAGAACCTTGAGTTTCCCACAACTATTCCTGAATGATCCATTCCTTTCCATTTCGTGTACTCCTTGCCATTCTAGATAAGGTTCAGATACAGTGTGTGATCAGCAGTATCTTTGTCTTTCTTACAGATCCTTTGCCACAACATTAGGCTTATTTGGAAGATATGCTTATTAAGGCAAGGATCTTTCATTTTATCAGCAGTATGTTGAATAATGTACAGAACTGCATTAAAAGTGATAGTAACAGAAATGCCAACATTAATACATTGCCTAGAAGTGGAAAAAAAGTTTTGGAAATTAGAAAGTCTTTAAAAAGTGTTTTACTCTGGAAATACACCTGAGCCAAGTGACCTTTAAAAATAACCTGTGTTTTAAGACATAACTAACTTCTCGTTTATATCATTCCAAAATATCAGTTGATTTCCATGTAATCACAAAGAAGGAAGAGGAAATGGATAATGCTGGTTTTGTTATTTGGATATTTTCTTATCACAAATGTGATAGGCAGTGCTGTATGAATGTTCTACCACCAGGTGTTCTGCATCCCTACTCTCATATATTTTTTTTCGTTTTAGAAGCAGAATCGCAGCCAAACTTGAAATTTAGCAGTCGTGTACTTTATGATTTGTCATTGCAGCTTGGGTTATGGTTGATTAACAGCTGGTTTACTGTAGAGCATTCCTCTCACAAGTCTTTCCTCTCTCACCCTCTAGTAAGTTAGTGTTCATACTCTTTAAAAGGTATCCTAGAGAATGTTTACTGCCATCACGAACTGACCTCTGTGGTAAGTTCTTTAGGGACAACTTCAGTGTAGATCTATCTCTTAATTATTTAAGTGAAGTATCTTCAAATGTTCAGAAATAGAATTTTGCACAGTTGAATTCTTAGTCTTTTTTTCAAATGCATGTTTCAAATATGCTGTTACTCTGCTCTATGGAATATGGTTTTAGCTTTTGTTTTAACCCTATGCTGTTGCTTAGTAAATATTTTCTGTGTCTTTTTTTGTAATTTCAAGCAGCAAAATACAGTTAATGAAGAAGGAACAGTTTGCCTAACGTATATCTGCTGTTTGCAACCATTGCTGTTTAGATGATTTTTCTCTCCTTTAGGACATCTGTTGTCCTAGACACTACTAGGGGGTTTTGAAATTTGATATATCTTAGTGAACACTGCTGTTTCACAATGAATTTTATCTCAGCTTACCTTTCAATTTTCAAATGTTAACTATTTCCATCCTGTTAACTGGGTTTGCATCTAGAATACCTGCTGTCTCATCGTCTCCCATTAGCTGCCTTGTCTCTTTAGGTGGCAGCTGTCAGTGTATGATTTCTCTGTAATGACAACTTTTTTCTAGCCTTTTATTAGGCTCAGAACTGCATAAAACCTGGTAATTTGACAGAAAAGAGATTTGAGGAAGGTCTGGAATAGCACTGCTGAAGATGGCCAGCAATCAGTTCCGCTGCCCCTGGAACAATCAGTTATTCCCACGATGCTGTTCAGCTTGTCTTGAACTGGCAAGCTCCCTTCAGCTAGGGATGATTCTGTTTTTCTTTAATTGGAGTTTGTGCCCCATAAGCTCAGGAGCCAAGTTGCTCATTATAGTCCACATATTTGCTGCTCAGATTTTCTTTTCAATGGCAGTATGTTCTCAGGAGAGCATAAGTTGGTATCTCCAGCCTGCTTGGCTGTGCACTGTGAAGGACAGCTCCACTACCTGTGAAGATGGGATTATATGGCATTTCTCCTAGATTTATCGAATCTAAGCTTCAGGTTACATACTGTCTGCTCACTCCAGATTGACAGCAGCTCAGCCAAAGCTGATTACACTTAAAGTGAGTATGGCTCTGGGGTTTGTTGGATTCTTCTGAGGCCTGGAACAGCATCGCTGACAACTGGAGAACTTAAGCTATAATTTTACTTTACTTTAATGCTTTTATGTATCAGGAATATTGTGCATATGAAAACATAGGTGAGAGCTGAATCTGGAATTGTATAGTTTAGTCCAAGTGTAGTTATATTGTCTTGCTGTTGTACAGAATTTATAGATTTTTCTAAATAATATATTTGAAGAAATACAATGGTAAAGCTTGTTACATACACTGTCCTTGTTTTGTTTAAAAGCACCAAAATACAACACTGAAGAAAGCTTTTGAATAAATATTAATAGTCCTAATGCTTTCAGTGTTTGAAATATTTTATATGTAATAAATAGGGTTAACACTGATCCATCTGCTGCTTTGAAAACTGCTGAGAACAGATAGCAATGCCAAGGCTACTACCAAGATGTTTGTATAAACTTTAGTTACAACCTAAGCTTCAACACTGCATCTGTCTTCACAGATTTGAAGGCTAGTTGGAAAAAGCATACTTAAAAGTAATAACTGATATTTTACCTTCACCTGGGGGATCATTTAAAAATCTTTAATTGCTGTCTTAGACTTTTGCTTTTGTGCAGTTTCTAGATTTACTTTTTAAAACAATCTGCATGCTATGGAGCATAGGACCTGCTTTGGGGTCCAAAGTACTTACTCACCAGAAGGATCACCCTGAATCATATCTATTTGCATCACACTACTTTATAGGGTAGGGAATGCAAATAACATTGTGGTGAAACAGTTGAATTTGCCAGAGGAATAGTATAACTTAGACTTCCATCCTAGGAAAAGAAATAACTCTTGCCAAGTTGTTTCAAGCACATACATATACAGGTGTGTATAGACATATATATTCACTTACTGTGCCATATTCCATATGAAAATGAAATTCTGAAGTTTGGAAATGTTTCTTCAAGATTTTTATGAGATACTTTTATTCCCAGTACACTATTACAGTTTAGGCAAATTTTCAGAATTGATTTAGAACGTAGAGGAATACAGTTCTGTTGAGTGGTTTATTTTTAGTTATACCAAGGTAAAGTTTTTTACTAGCGCAAGAAACTTAAGCGTATTTTTGTGCATCAGTTGAAAGTACACATTTAAAAAAATAGTTGGTTTATCTGACAAGCACAGAATTTAAGTATTTGCAGTACTTCAGTACTTTCTGAAGAGTTTGCTCATTTTAGAACTGTGCAGTGAGTGGAGCAAGAAGGGACAGTCTTTTCAAAGGCTTTTATTAGACAATCGCAATGTTCTTAGCTTAGGATCGGAAGGCAGAAGTTTTGGTGCATATATTTGCTTCTTTTATCCCAGAAGACATAGTATTTCACTTGTCACCTGTATTGTGCTCTACTTGGGTTATATATGAATAAACTTTCCCTGAAACTTGTTTCCAAACCCCTTTCTGTCAGACTGGAAAAGCTTTTCTATTATATCTTCTCTGGTCCTGGCTCATCTTGACTGAGAGAAGACAGTACTCTTGGGCAGTTCTGTTAGCAGATCTGTGGGGTAACTGCTGGCACAATAGGAATGATGGGAAACTGGAAGTTTTAGTATTTCCATCAGCTCAACTTGATATCAGATAGGGAAGAAGACAGAAATTTTCCATTTGGAAAATTGATAGGAAACTTCCCTTGGTTTGGGGTCATATACAGGTTGTTGAGCAAATACTTCCATTGTGGTAACTTTGTTCCTCAAGTGTCTTTCACTGGCAATTTCCTCTCCTGTCTTCTCCCATGAAAAACGTATTACAACTTTTATCATGTGAAGATGAAATCCTTTCTTCTCAAGTATTCATTGGTGATTTTAACCTATAACTCAGTTTAGAGGATTATTTTCTCATGAGATATGCATCTTATTCAAATGATCAGAATTCTAGTACTAATGGGAAGTACAACAGACTTAGTAAACTAAACTAAAATGGTTTTTTTGGTAATGAGAAAGTGAAGTAGGGTAGACAGCAATTTATTTTGGCACATTTGCTTACAAAGATAAAATATGCATTCTATCTAAGAAAATAAAATTAAATTGCCATGATTAATGTTCAAATCTGATTCAGTATTAAAGCTACACAGTAATGACTAATGATAATTAATATCCTATAGATCAAAACTCTGTGAAAATATTTACTTTGTGATTTTTGACGTTTAGAATTGCAGGTAATTTCATTGTTTGAGTAATGAAATTTTAAGTTGTTCCTCTTATCAGAGTCTTCATGTTATATAAATATATGTTTTAGTTAAAATCCCACTGCTAAGTTGCTTGTTTAGAGATGTATATCGGGTGGTTTTCATTTTTCATGAAATGAATTGGAACAACCTGAAGTTGCATTTCCCAGCTGGTAGTGGTTTCAAAGGTGCGTGGTTTCACTGGAAGATGATGAAGCCTGGAAAAGTTTTCAGTTCAGAAACTTCTGTTTAAGGCTGATAAATCCTATTTCACAAGTGAGATAGAATATCATGTATGAGTTTTTGTGAAAGAAGCTTCTCTTGTTTGTTTAATAAAGCCTTTTATAAATTTTTTTATAGTATCCATTAGTAACTTACAAGCAGTAAATTACTTTCCAAAATCTGTTGAAATTTTTTCTGTTAATTCCAGCAAGTTTTGTTTGTGACTTTTAAAAGATTAATCTTGTAAATACATAAGAGATATTTGTCATCTATCAGCTGGGCTGGCTAATAGGAAGAGATCTTAAAACTGATAATCTGAAGTAATCAAAACAACATGTTCCTAATGCAATTTCCTAAGACTGAACTATTGCCTCAAAACTTCTATATTTCTATATATTATTTTAATTAAAGCAAATTTTATCAGAGAAAGTGTGAATGTATTTCTAGTAAAACCTGAACACTAAGTGTTAGCCACTCATTCTGAGAGCAGATTGGTTAGTGAACTGGGTGAAAACAACAGCATGGGAAATCATACACAGAGAATATTTTCCTGAAAGTTATGTAGGGTTAATTGCACAGAAACTCTTAGTTTGAAGCTGTGGAAAAACAGATACACATCTTTTAAAAATGCATGCACACACAGAGAA
Organism: Aleadryas rufinucha; assembly: GCA_013397815.1. Lineage (NCBI taxonomy): Eukaryota > Metazoa > Chordata > Aves > Passeriformes > Aleadryas > Aleadryas rufinucha. The sequence goes on along the minus strand of VZTH01004811.1, from coordinate 264,994 downwards.
TTAACTTTGAGGGCATTGATAAAGGATATGATGTTAATGTTTTGTTGCAGCAATACCCATTGAGTTCTGTGTCTAGTTCCAATGACAGCAGTCTAAAAAGGATGATAAAAGACATTGAAAAGGAAAAATGTCAGAGGTATATCCTGAAACTTCAGCTAATTCAAGAATATTCAAGAAGCTAAATACATTTCAGCTTATTGAATTGGATATTAAGAGACTTGGCAATAGCAAAAAAATATTGAAACAGAGATAAAATGTCCAACATTTGAAAGTTCTTTAAATTGTTAAAAGACATAACTCGACCCAGTAATTGAAAAAAGAAAGTATTTCTTTGTAAACAGATATATTATGTGACTCTGGAACTGATTATTAACGAAGAAATGCAGTAAATTCTTTACCAATTGTAGCTTTCACACAGAAATTGTGGATGAAATTTCTATTTCAATCACTGGACAAACCAGTGATCACAAAAAACTCATTTAATAAATCTGAGATTGGAATAGGCAGGTGATTCTCAGTGATAAAAACTGTGATCAAACTGTACGTATGACTTAGCTTTTTATAAATAAAGGCTTGGTATTGAGCTGTGAGTGTCTGTTAAAGTTACTCAGTTTTTGAGATTAGGAAGAAGTCCATACGTAGTCCTTCTGAGGATGGCAGAACTGTCCATGTGGAGCTGCAGGTAGGATATGGATCCAATAGTTGTTACAATAGCACATTAATTGCAAGTCTTTGTTCCTTTTTTAGTTGTGTGTTTTTATTTCAAAATCAATCTGCTTTCACAGTTTTATCAACCAATTCCTCATTGACTTTTAGCTCATCCCCCCCGCCTTTCTGTCTTCAAATCATTCCCCAGTAGATAAGCTTGCAGTTTTGTGACAATAATGTTAATTTTTTAAGCTAATATAGTCATTCAAATGTTTGCTAATAAAGCTTTATATTAAATGCATTTCTCTTGAGAGGGATTAGTTTGATTTCAGAAATGTTTCTTCTCCTTGAAATGTTTCCAGACGTGTACTTTTTGAAATCTTCAGTTTGCTAGGACAGAAAACATCTGATCGATATTCTTCAGTTTAGCTCAGTAATGGTAGTGGAAACTTCTGGTCAGCTAATCTCTACAATTAAGATCCACATTCACTGGTGTCTGTATGATTTAGAACATGCTGGCAAACATTTCAGTCTCCTGAGGTTGAACTTTTGGTGAGATAAGATGCAGATATTCTTTTGTCATCATAAACTTACTAGACCATATACATTCCTCCCTTCAAAATAAATAATTTACTTGTGTTCACTTGTAGCTTTCTTCTGTTGTGTGATTCACAGTGAATTAAAAGGATAGCAGAATAACAAGTTCTGTAGTTTCAGAGATGAGAAAAAGGTGTCTTCCCTTTTTTGGTGGTACACACTTAGGCTTTAAAAATTAATTATTCTATCAGCATATTTATTATAAAACCTAGCAAATAATTTAACTTAAAGCAGGTTTGGTTTGAGATAAAATGTAGCTTTAGATCTCTTGTCCTGATGTCTTTTTTTTAAAAAAAAAAAAAAAAAAATTCATCGAAACTATAATAATTCTGGATTTTTTTCTGAATAATTCTGAAATTTACTTGTCTGTAAGTTGATGTATCATTCCAGCATTGGTTTACTTGCAGCATGAACTGCTTTTCCTTTGGAATTTTTTTGTTAGTCTTTCAAGAACACTGAGTGAGTGTTGTGCCTGTGTAAGAATACATTATGTAGTTGTCTTCTTGGACCACTAAATCAAAATTGCCATTTAAATGGAGTATGTTTCCAGTTTTTTCACTCAGTGAGACTACCTCAGAGGACCAGAGTCCATGGCCATGACCTGTCTGCTCTAAAAACTTTTTCAAGTAAATGAAGGATGTCTCTTATGTTTTACATAGCTCACATTTATTTACATGAAGATTGGCAATTGAGTAACATGCTTCACAGTGACTCTAGAGTGGCTTGGGTTTAAACCAAACACCCATTTTTAGATGGCTCTAGATGACATCAATTGACTCATGAGCACTGTACATGAAAAATTGCAGCATTACAGTTTAGTTTCATAGATTTGGATATTTTGAGGAAAAGTCAGTGTAGTTTTAAATTAACTGTTCCACATGCAAGCTCCTTTTTTTTTAACCTTCTTCTGAAGATTAGCACCCTTATGACAGGATTGATGGAATGAATATTGTGAACATTCCTTATCTGCTTTGTTAGAAAGACAGTGGCTTGGTTTAAAGAGCCTCTTCATCAGGTTACATTCAAATGGATGATTTAGCAATGAAACAAACAGATAGTGACTTCTTAGACAATGCCAAGTAGATCTTCAAGTAGATGTATATAACATCCATTTGTTCAAAATACAAATAAATAAAATATTTAACAGGTTGGTTATTTGCTTTCTTGTTTCTGAGCCTCTAGTTGGAACTTGCATAATATTGCAAGTTCATGGTACTTTCAAGTGAAAGCTGAAATACTCATGAAGCCTACCAGTTTCACGAGTGTAAGGTGTTGAAAAAGTAGCAAATACTGCAAAGTTTCCAAAAGTGTTAGAGATGTGGAAGATTCACCCACTTTTTTTGGAAGTGTATATCGTTATATGGAATATAACTTAAATGTATTGCATGCACTTTTAGTGCCATTAAGACTTTAAGGTATGTGAGCCTAACAAGCCTTATTTCTTGTAATGACTATTTGTGAGTTGGAAATAAACTTAAATAAGGCACTCTCAGACTGTTGCAGATAATACTGCTTAGAACTAGATATCAAATGTATGTGACTAGTGCAACATTCATAAAATTCAGACCAGGGGAAAGTTAGAGGTGCATGAAGTAACAAAATGTTATGGCTTCAGAGAAACCTGATGTTTGTGCGTGTGCATGCAAGTGACCACCAAGAGTAGGCAACTAATAGTCTGGCATCTTGTCCCAAAATAAAATAATTTTATTAAAGTGATTTTTAAGTATTCTGTCAGTTAGAGGTTTTAAGTCTTCATTTCAATGTTTACCTACGTAAATATAATATTCTTTGCTTCCACACAAACCTGGTTTAACTGATATTTTAGATAATTGTTTACTGTGTAAATACTTATATTGAAATGCCATGCAGATTATCTAAGAACTTGTTCTCAAGAGTTGCATGAGGTAAAAATAAAGCAGAATTGGCATCTATGAAGATCAAATTACTTACGGAGATTTTTATATCCACTTTATTTATCCTCACAAAGTTGATGTTTTTTTTTTTTATGTCAGCCATAGCAATTCAGCTGTTTGCAACAGTGAGGCTTAGGAATTATGTGTATCAATTACGTTAAGTTCTGGTGAGTTTTTTTCTTTCTCCTGTCTCTGGAATTGCAGAATTCTCATCCTTTGGTGCAGAACCATGGTATTTTGCAGGAAGAGGGATGATTGAGGTTTTGTAGGGTTAAAGTTCTGTCACTCTTGTTAAAATCTTCTGATAAGTCATAATTTTAAGTCTTTGAAAAAATTGTCTCTGGAGACTTGTTTGTAATACAAGAGTGCATTCATCAAAAAAGTGTGGTTCTCTCACGTGTGTAGTAATTTGCACTGCACTGGCAGAGTAGTTTGCTTTTTGTCTTGATGTGTGAAGGTGTGAAGTCCATTACAGATCCATGAGAATGGCTTCTCCTGGACTAACTTATCTATTTATAGATACATATGTAGTGCAGAGCTGATTAAGAGAGTACAGCAAATGAGCAGGCCTGGTTAAGAAGAGTTTGAATAATGACTGCGCTGGCTCTTGCTGAAAGCTGTATGTTTACAAAAGGGTTAGTAAAGCTATTTTTGTCTTTATAAACTATGTGTGTTTACATTAATATTTTTTCTGAAGTTTTTCTTGATTGAAATGTTAGCTGCTGCAATAAGATATGCAGTCAATGGTAAGAGCTTACATTTGAGGGCTTTTTCAACTGACATTTTTACTGCACAACTTCATTTTTAGAGGATACACACAGCTTCAGGTAGATCATCTTAAGAATTGAAAATTTAAATCAAAAGGGAAACTTCCTACAATGCAGAGAAAATGTGGGACCAAAGTATGCTAAATTACTGCTCTGCACTGTTGGGGCCTCACCTCAAGTCCTGGGGACAGTTTTGGGTGCCACAGGATAAGGGCATAAGGACATCAAATTGTTACAGTGTATCAGGAGAAGTGGGACCAAAATGGAGAAAGGTCTTGAGGGCAAGACGTATGAGGAGCTGCTGAAATTGCTGACCTTGTTCAGCCTGGAGAAGAGGAGTGTTCACCTTCCTCTTGGAGCCAGTGGAGGGGAGGTGCTGATCTCATGTCTCTGGTCACCAGTGGCAGGACATGAGGAAATGGAATGAAGCTGCATCAGTGGAAGTTCAGCCTGGACATTAGGAAAAGGTTCTTCACTGAGAAGGTGGTTGGTCCCTGGAAGAGGTTCCCCAGGGAACTGGTCCCAGCATCAAGCCTGGCAGTGTTCAAGAAGCATCTGAATGAGGCTCTTAGTCAGGTGGTTTAGTTCTATGTAGATCTACAAGGAACAATGATCCTGGTGGGTCCCTTCCAACCAGAGATATTCTGTGATTCTGGTCTGTGATTCTAAGAAAATAAGAATTAAGAATTTTGCTGATGCCTCAGGTAATAAGAAAAGGTAGAGCCGGGCATTTGCACTCAAGAATAGCTGAATTATTGAGGAAGCATCCACCAATTCTGCCTGGGGAAAAACAAACAAAAAATTTGAAAATTTTCCTGCTACTTGATTGACCTGTGTAGGAGTGCTCTCAGTTGCAAGTTAAAATTTGATTACTGTGGTATGTCAGTGGGTACTTGTGCATGCAGTAGAAGTGGTCACATAAGACATGTCTTTACAACATTTAGGACAATGGACATAAGTTGGAGCTGGAGCTTCTGCAGTTTTCCCGGTATCTGTCTTCCATTAGCTCTTAAAGGCGGATATGTTGGTGGCATTTGTATGTCTTTGTTGTGATTTTGGACTTAGTTCTGTTCTTACTAGTTTTTGAGCAGATTTTTCTTGGTTCATAGAACTTTAGATATGAGAAGTGTGGATCCCTGCCAGGAATATTCAAATGCTTTCAATGTCTGATAAAATACCCTTTCGAGTTGTCTGGAGTCACAGAACAATTTAGGTTGAAGAGGACATATGGAGGTCATCTGTTTCAATTCCCTACTTAGTGCAAAGCCAGCTCAGATCAGGTTGCTCAGGTAGCAGCAGGCTGTGCAGTGAGCTAAAAGGTGAATTTCTGAACAGTCAGAAATTTCAGGGCTTCAAGTAAACGGAAGACTAGAGTACTACATGTAACATGTTCAAACTCTAGAGTTATTTGGTATTTTATTTTATTATTGATTATTTTATTATTTTATCAAATTAAGCTATGAAACAAGTCACATCTCTCGTGGTTTTTTTATTCAAAAGGAAAACCAGATTGTTAAAAGGCAATTAGTTGTTTATGTCCTGCCTTTAGTATTTTAAAATCTACACATTTTAAACTCAGGAAAATCCCCACCATTTTCCCCTGTGTGGAGAATACAATTAATAAGGGAGCATAAGTCCCTTAGTGTTTATCCTCAAGAATCACAAAATTTAATACTATTTTGTCTACTAATCTATTGCTTTAAACTTTTATCTTTATACAAAAGTAAGAAAAGAATACAGGAGCTTCTTGAGTAGTGGCAGTATTATGACATGAGTAGACCATGATGATGAGTATATAAAGAAAGGATATTCTCTGTGGTTATCCAGACAGATGTTGGGCTGTATCATGACTCTCTAGAATTCTCAGGCTAAGAAGAGTAATTTCTTTTCTTGAAGAGGTGCTGTTTTTGTTTCTGAATTCCTGTGAGGATGAGGGAAGTGTCTTAGACTTTGATGGATATTCCAGAAAATATAAATACCTAAATTTGCATTTACTTAGTGTGTGCAGTTTGTCTTGGTGTTTATAAGTAGGTGATAAGTTTTTATGTGATTACACTACGACGTATGAAGATTGGTACTTCATACATAAATACAAAGTAAAACTCACTTTTAGAATTTTCTGTAGCCCAAAGTGCATAGTTAATCTATGCAGCTGAGTCAAACTTCGCATTGTTTAGAACAGATTCTCTAACTTCAGAAATCAAAATACATTTAAGACTTACAATTTGCTCCCTTCAGTTACTTACCTTCCTTAGATTGCAGTTCATTGCTAATGGACCTGCAGAAAAGTGTCTGAGTAAGATATAAGATGACAGCAAAATGGGTTAAAACTGATTGTCATGCATGTAGGGTCAGCTGAGGTGTTGCTTCACAGAGCTTTTGATTGCTTGACTGTTTTAATTTCAGTTGATTTTTCACTGGTGTAGTGAAGAGTTCAGCTGAGTGTTAGTTCCAATTTAGGTTATTTAATGGGGTGAAAAAAACTTGAGATCCAAGTGAGCCTAAGCTATTTTATAGCCGTGACTAATCAGGTCTTTAGAAAGCATCCTGTTTTCCTAGTGATTAACCCCCCCTCCTTTTGCAGTATCATGCAAGACTGATCTTGAGTCATTTCAATTCATGCAGGTGACAGTAACTTGAACTGTCAAGATGTTCTTTGCCAGAAGTCTTCCCCTTTGATCTTAATCAGATGTACCCCCTAGGGAGATTGATTACATCCCACTTTATCTTTTCTAAGTGGGAGATGAGATCTGAGTTCATTGCCTGCTTGCCCCATTTGGAAAATGACACAGAATTGTATCTGCTTTTACTGTCACAACTTTCAGAACAGAATCACATAATACCTGCAATTTATCTAATGTTCTGTATAGAAATAATAATATTGAAGTTAGATGTTACTGGAATAGTAAATGAAGGACTTCTTGTGTGTAAAGTGCTACACAGTCTCAGGAAAACACCGGTGCTCAGGTTTTTTAAATAGCACAGCATTAACGTAGACTTTGAATTACTATTAATTCAAAAGCATATTGACTCCTTACAGTGCTCAATATACTTTATTAAAATCACCAAATCTGTTACTCATTTGAAGAAAATATCTTAAGGGGATAGTTCTCTAACCTACTCTGTGCATGGTTTTCTGAAGACTTGCTTTTAGATACCTTGCTGATTTGAAATGAAAAAATTATACACTTTGGTGCAGACATACATGATTGCCATCTTAATGATTGATGTAAAGATAAACAACCTTTTTCTTCAGTCAGATTTGGATGTGACAACATCATCAACAAGAAACAAAGCAAATTAGCTGTCCCCAGTGAGAAAGTAATTCAAAACCAGCGAGAAAGTAATTCAAAACCAGCAAGACTTTTTTTTCTTAGTGCAGTTTAGCTGCCCAAATATTTATCACTAATGCAATCAAATACAGTCAGTGTTTCAGGGAAATATGAAAGAAAAATAGTTGAATATTTAAGGAAATACTAAGGGAGAAAGCCTTATAGGAACTTGGGCATGACGATGTGTTCAGTTTTTGCCCATACACTGGCCTTTGGAAGGGAGGCAAACAGACTGAATCCATGAGTTAAAATTGAGAAAAAATTCTTCAAGGAAGAACCCATCACAACAACACAGACTGGAACAGCTAAGTGAATTATCTTTTATTAACCTATGAGCCCTGCAGCCTTTGTTTTCACTACAGTATATGCCTTTAATTTGGAGACCATTTTCTTAGGCTGAAGACACCTTTTTCTTTATCACTCTTTTGGGAATTTAAACAGTCCTCTGGAGCACGTTTGTGTGTTGGTTTCTACATGGGGTTTTTTTTTGTTTGGTGGTCTTTTTGGGGTTTTCTTTGTTTGTTTTTTAATGTCTCAGTGATTTAACTCCAGTTCATCTTCTACAGAATTTGAATGTATTTAAGTCTAGTCTCCTTCTCAGTAATATGTCCTCTCAATAACATAATTTCCCTCTTATGTATTTTATTCTTGTGTATTGCTTCTTGAAGCTGTTGGTTTGATTTGATGAGATGGAGGGGGGATTTTGTCCCATTCCCACCTCATCCCCCAACAATTATCCTGTATTTGGAATGTAAGCAATGTTTTTAGATTTCTTCTATTTTTCTGTATTCTAAGCAGCACTGAATATATCATGTATGTTGAATGTTAATCCTCCTTCCTTAGAAGTGAGGATTCTTGCTGGCATTGCATGCCTGCATGCCCTCAACTACTGCTTTTTGTCCCGCGGTTATCTTAGTTATTTTTTTTAGTTTTACACTTTTGGTCTACTTTTCACTTCCATATTCCTTCTCAGCCTTTTTCTCTACTTGTGTATTCTTTCCCTTAATAGCTCTTTTTATGTGTTTTCTTCTGAGGTTGTAAAGTTTCTCCCACAAAACCTTTTATTTATGTTCAGAGTATTTGTTTTCATATCAGGAAAATTCTGCTGAGCATTAGTAATTGCGTTGGAACTTACCAGTAACTGTTAATGGAATAGACATGCAGTATTGTTGATCTTTTGTTTCTATTGAAAAATTTCCATCATTTACTTCCCTTTTGATCTTGACCTTTCTATATATGATTTGTGTATTAATACATTATACTGTCTTCCAAGCTAGCAATTACATTCAGAGCAAATTGTTGTTGTCTTAGAATTTTTAGACAGAAAAAAAAAGTGTTGTGAAACTTTTAGGTCTGAGATCAAACTTATTGTTTTGAATTAAAGCATTCAGAATCTTTGAAGTTGAAGACTGGGTACAGCAAAGTATTTATATGAATTTTGCTTTGTGAATTCAGTGGGAATTCAGTGGAAAATTCACAGTGAAGGTGGGAAGACGGTATAGAGCAGAATCTTGGAATTTCTTTTATGATCCATTCTGAAGTATTTCAATTTGTGTGGCTTGATGCTCTTTTTTGAGCTTTGACTTAACAGCTGTTGTTGGTAATTGATAAATGTCACAGTTTAAAATGTAGAATTAGGATTTTTCTGTGTAATGTTTTGTCACTCCTCTGCCAATGTGATATGCAAAATATGTCTGCTATAACCTTTGAGGATGACCAAATTTTGGAGCTGGTCATTTTGATGAACTGATCTGTAGATACTTTGAGGGAATCTTCAGGTTTTGAAAGAAGTACTTAAAAAAAAATTCTGTGCAAAATTCCAAAGGATGTATTTTCCATCACTTTGGAAAGGTATGTAGAAGGGAACAGCTGAAATAGATATGCAGTACATATGCAAGTATACCATTTTATGTACAGGATCTGATGATTAAAAAAATGTATAAGATTTGTATTATGTTATTTGCTTGCTTGTTTCTAGGAAATTTATTCCTGCTCTTAAATTTCTTACCTTCTTGAAGAGTGCCTTTTTGTATTGTTAGCCTGACACAGTGGTTTAATCTGGGAAAAAGCAGAAATTACTCAATCCAGAAAGCTTGTGAGCTTTGATTTCATTAAAAACAGACTCTTTATGCCCTAAGTCAGAGCTTCTGTTGATAGGTATTCTACTGTGTCTTTACAGTATAATCTCTGAAAGGTCATACAGACGTATTGGTGGGTAACCCTTTGTGTCTGAATGCATCTTTTGGCCAGCTCCTCAGTCAGAGGTGATTGTATGTCATAACTCACTAGTATTTGCTGCTGCTGTTTTCCTCCCATGAATGTGCTGCACAGCTGACTTGAGGGCAGTCATGCCAAATCTGGCACTACATGATAACTTACATTCTGTTCCTTACTTTTATCCTCCTCTATCTGTCTCTTTCTGTCTCTACTCTTCTCCTTTACCTGTATTAGTTCTGGTTTCTTAACCAAACTAATATTCTTCCAGTTCTTCTCTGTCTCCTTTTCTAATTTAATTTTCCTCAAATGTTGCATATATTGACCAGAAGCAGAATTTTTCCTTAGTAATTCCAAACACCTACTCTCCATTCTCTCTCAGACATGCTTATGTGTCATTTTAGTTTTGAGTTGGTTGCTTTTTAGTTCATTCACACTGGAGAATGGGAGCAGTTCCCATTCATTGTTATTAGGTTTTAGTCTCCTCCCCCCCAGTAATTAAGATTCAGCTGCACTTGTGCATACAAATTATGTACTTAGTACTTTTGTACATTGTACATACAAATTATGGTAATTTCTCCTGTCAAAAAAAGGCTACCAGTTTAATTTGAAAATAAGGAAAAATATGGTTTCATAGTTGCTTAGTGCATTTGCTGTATACCACATACCTTTTTTTTTACTCTGTTAAATATTTCTCTTTGTCTTTTACATCTAGTGTTTATTTAAGTAACAGAAAAGTAGAATTGTTATAAATTACTAAGTTATGTCCATATTTTTGGCATAACTACTTTCTGTAGTTATGATTTTACATATGTTGGATGTGACTTTTCTTGTATTCTGGTTCATATTATTTTAGTTCTGTTCAAATGCTGGAAGTAGGTAGCTTTTTTAGAAGTTTTTCTGCCAAACAAGTATAGAAAGTTTCTCTGGATTTCTCCATCTGTTTGTGTGTACAAATTTTTTCATTATCTGGCAGGTGACTCAACCTTCATTGGGTCCTGTGTGCTAAACACAAGGAGACTATAACTTACTTCTGCTGAAGGAGGGCAAAAAGAACACAATAATGAAAGTTTTCTTGCTGCACCTCCATATGCATGAACTACATCTTGACAGAACTTTTCAGCTATTTCTTAACTAATCTCTTTACATATTCTGCGTTAGGCAATTTTTCACCATATTAATAAGTACCTTAATTTCATTCCCATGTACATATGGTTGTTTTATATGAGAAAAGAGATTTAAAAAACCCCTTACTGTAAGGTCAGTTGCTTTTTTGTTCATAAAGAGTCTTAATTTAACACTTTAAAAATGTGTTTTCTATCACTGATGACTTGGTGTCTTGTACTGGGATGATCAGTTCCATTGCCACAGTATTTGTATGACGATTTTGAAGTATGTTACAGCTTTGCAACCTTATATTGCACAGGAGTGCACTATTAATACATGGCAAAGGTGAGCACTATAATGTGATTACTAGATTCAACATAAAGTCTGATCTGTACTTTTAACAATAATGTACTCTTTGCTCCTTCTGTATTCCAAGTGATAGGAGTAGACTTAATTATTCAGAAGTAGACTTAACATATTAAATGCCAGTAACATTCAGCATTGTGCAATAGAGTTTTCTAGTCCAGTAGAAACAGAGGAGGTGGGACAGATAAAAAAGCTTGGTGGAATTTGGCAGGTCAGGCTTTTGAAGTTTGAATTGGTTCACTTCTTGTATTTCAACAGATGGTATTAGGGCAGTGTCTAGCTGACTCATGACAGAGAAATTTTCTGTGCTTGCAGTCTGGGAAATGCAGCTACATAACAATAATAATTTGTGTAGTGCAGCAGCATTGCCAATAATTAATTTTATTAGAAATTTTAACTTAGTAATAACATCATAAGAGCATGAGAAGAAAGGGGAAAAAGAAAGAAAAAAAATTTTGTGGGGAAAAAACCTGCCAAAACCTCCCCTGGAACCTCAGTAATTAAATTAGTTGTTTATTGTGTGTCACTTAACTTCTCAGTGGTCACAAAAATATCCACATTACCTTTCCAAAAGAACATTCCCCTCCTTTTCTAAGTTGCTTTGAATTGCTCTTGGCAAATATTAAGAACTTTACAAAATCAGTTTTGCAAAATCTGTTTTGCAGATGTGGAATCCATCATTTAAAAAGTTAAATTTAAACATGTGTATGTGAAGCCTTTTTCATGGATATTTTAATTGGAAAGGAATTTATGAAAGAGAAATCAAAAATGTTGATGTGACTGTGCATATTATTCAATGTATTCAAACCTGATGTAATGAACCAACAACAGTATATGTTAGAGGTATAGTTTAAAAAAAATCCCTACGTATAGTATTTACTAAAGAACAAACTTTTGTTAAACATAGTTTGTTTTCAGGTGGAAAAAAAGACACATTCAGGAAATGTTTTTCTTTTGTTTTTACTGGAGATCAAAAATTCCTTAGTTCTGCCTATTGGCAGATAAATATTACTGTTATACTTCTGCTAAGTGGTGCAACATAGAGCATAAAACAGTGTTATTGTTTCATCTCCCACTTTTTAAAGTCTGAGGATATACTCCTAGTAAGAGGTTTTTTTTGAACAAAGTGAATGTCCTGGAAATTATCTGATTGATGCAGGGGTAAAATTTTTTACTCATTCCAACACAAACAACAGACTGAGCTCAGAGAACTTAGGAAGTGAAAATGGAACTTCTGTAATGCAATCTCATTTATTTTTTCATTATGTCTGAGGAAGAGGAAATCGCTAAATGGTACAAAATATTCTAGAAAAAAAACCCCAGAGTCATAATTACGTAATATACCTTGAGTTGACTGTTATATGGTATGCTGATTGAGGGTCAGTAGCAAAAGGGGAGAGAATATATGGAAGCAGTCTTAGAATATTTTTGCCATATTATCAATTTAAATACAATATTACCTCAAGGTAAATTATTTGGGTTTCTATGCTTCTTTGCCTTTTTATCTCCTTTCCTTCTGGCTAGAATGGGAGGACTTAAATATTAGTCACAGTATCACAGAACCTTGGGGGTTGGATGAGACTTCAGCCGTCACCTAATTCCGATCTCCTCCCTGCTCTTGCCAAGGTCAGGGATGCCACCCACTACACCAGGTTGCTCAGTGCCTTGTCCAGCTAGATCTTGAACATTTCCAGGGAGATGACATCCGCAACTTCTTTGAGCAACCTGTGCCAGTGCCTCACACCGTCACAGTAAAGGATTTATTCCTAATACTGATCCTAAATCTCTTCTCCTTTAGTTTAAACTGTTCCCCCTTTTCCTATCACTATCTGCTCATGTAAAAATCACTTTCCATCTTTTTTACAAGCCCCCTTTTAGTACTTGAAGTTGCTTATGGTCTCCCTAGAGCCTTCTCTTTTCCTGTCTGAGCAAACCCAACTCTCGCAGCCTGTCCTCATAGGCAGGTGCTGCAGCCCTCTGATCAGCTTATATGTCTCCTCTGGACTGGCTCCAGCAGGTCCCTGTCCTTCCTGTGCTGGGACCCCAGAGCTGGATGCAGGGCTCCAGGTGGGTCTCAGCAGAGCGGAGCAGAGGGGCAGAATCCCCTCCCTCCCCTGCTGCCCACAGGGCTCTGGATGCAGCCCAGGACATGTTTGGCTCTCTGGGCTGTGAGTGCCATGGCCGGGGCATGTTCAGCCACAGAATCAATTAGGTTGGAAAAGGCCTCTGGGATTGATTCTGACCTGTGACCCAGCACCACCGTGGTCAACCAGACCATGGGACTCAGTGCCACATCCAGTCTCCCCTTGAACACCTCCAGGGATGGTGACTCCACAACCTCCCTGGGCAGCCCATTTCAATGTCTAATCACTCTTCCTGTGAAGAAATTCTTCCCAATGTCCAGCCTAAACCTCCTCTCATTCCATGAACAGTATTCCATTAAGGTATGTCCCCGAGGTCCTTCAGTGATCTCTGCTTCTAGTCTATCATTGCTCTGAAGGAAAATATAAAACATAAATAGTTTACAAATGACTCCTGATGTTTTAGTTGGTGGTGATTCAGTCAGAAACCATGCTAAGCTGAAATTTTGTACATGGTATTACGAGATGTGTTTGCAATATGATGTCCATTTTAAAATAAAAATAGGAAATATTTCCACAAAGAATAAAAATACTTTAAAGATCTTATGTGAAAGTAGACATTAAAGAGCTCAGTCTTAGCTCAAGAATCAAGTGCTCTCTGGGAGTGATTGAGAAATTTGTAGCTAATATATAGAAGCTTTCATACAAAATATTTACTTTAGTAGAAAATTTTTTTCATTAGATCCAGTAGAAGCAAGGCAACAGCAAACACATGCTCAGTGTGGGGACATTAAGAAAACCTTGAGGGTATGTAAAATATATACTATAGGCTATGTGGGCATTTTTGACAGGGCATGTAACTTATATGTATGGGAATATGGCCAACTGTCTGCAGCAGAAGCAGTAGTTCAGAGAACTTGGATTTTTCAACTGACCTGCTGATATTACAGCTGATTTAGGACTCATACTTCTTTTAATGTGTGTTATAAGGAATAAAAGTATACAAGTGCTTCTTCTTCCTTTACAGTAGAAACGTAAAATGGTAAAAAGCTTTGAACATGCTCTTAGTGTAGCCAATTTTGGGGGTTTTGACAGGACATTGAGCCCTAAAAAGAGGAAACTGAAGACTTTAAAAAAGTCGTTTCTTGCCAACAGAAATAAAGAATTAGGATGGTAAAGGGCTCCCAAGAGATTGTTTCTGGAATTACATCTGAGATGCTTGTGAGGCATTGGGAGTGAAAGGGGAAGGCAGGCTCTGAAGTTCCCTGCGCATAACTGTGTTACCAGGTGCACCACCTGAGAAGGAGTGTGCCAAGGCAGTCCTTGGGAACTTGGAGTATAAGAGAGGACAGAGCTTTTCAGCAGGTCATCACTGAAGGAAGAAGAGAAGCTGAAGGTACAAGATATTGAAATGAGATTTTGGAGGGATTGAGTATTATGAGGCAAGGGGAATGGAAAAAGACTCAAGTTTTGAGCAAATACCATGGTGGGAGAAAGTATGAACAAAAGGCAGGAGACTGAGAGGGTTATTGACAACTCAAGGAGATGAAGAAGGGAATCTCAGAATCATATAATGGCTGAGGATGGAAGCAACTTCTGAAGATCCTCTTGTCAACCTTATTATAATTGTAATATAGTGCTTAATTTAAAATAAAAATAATAGTTAAAACCACCAAACCACAAACCCGCCACTACCTCAAACCCAAACTAATGATCAGAACACTTGAATGTCTCATGCTAGAGCTCCAGATAGAGCCGTGAAGTGGTGCTTTACAGACAGGAGATTTGAAGACTTTTAAAAATGAAACTAACCTTGACTTTATTGTGGACAACTAGAGATTAATTCTACTTATTCATTCTAACTTACAGTTATTGATTTCTCATTACTGTCATTAAAGGTGCAATTAAATATAACCTCTCTGAGGTATTTCCACCTCATTTTCTTGTCTGTTTTTTTCTAGAATTATTTATATGGCATCTCTGTGGCCTGTCTGGTCTTGTAGCTCTGATGGAAGTTCCTAATGTTATGCTGTGGTATCTTTTCTCATTCTGGAGAAATGGCAGCCTCTGTTAAAGTTGTATTTGCTTTGCTAGAGACCAGTGAATTATGTGCTGTTGGATCATAGGCAATGTTTGTATAGTCTAAACAAATGGGGTTGTCTTGAGAACCTTGAGATTTTTTCTTTCTAAATAAATGATCTTCCTTCCTTTGCCAAATTCTGAAACTCTTCTCTGCATGAGATGTCAGAACAGTTTTGAATTTTTATCTGGAAAGACCTCAACATATTAAATGGACAGAAAACATTTGTATCTAAGACAGTTTAAAGGGTCCACCTGTATCTAGTGTTTTAGTTCTCTCTCATTTGGATGTTTTTCTGTATCTAAGGAACAGTGAAGATCCAGGCAGATACTCTTTTTCCATTAAAAAGAGAAAGGATATATTTGTTTTGCTAATAATGTGGGAAAAACTCAACTTGAAGAAAACAATATTACATAAATGAGTCTTTCTAAAGTATTTGAAGAACATTTTTATAATAGAATTCTAAGACCTTTGGGATTAGTGGAAGAGAACGACAATAATATTACAATTAATGTTTAAAATGCCTTTTAAAAATAAAGTCTGAAGAATAGCCAGCTAGTTCAAAGCAGAATATTCAGTTGTTGTTATGTCAGAATAATTAAGAAGTCCGTTTAAGTTATGATTTTGTATAATCATTCATGCCTGTTCTCTGAAGTATTCATTCTTTGTAGAGGACTGAATACTTTCATCTTCTTGATTTCCAGTGAGATTATGTAGTACCTCTGTAATAACCTTCTGTTATCTTTCCAGTTCTAAGTAATTTATGTATTTATATGAGAGTTTTGGGAAAAACTGTTTTGGTTTGGGGTTTGTTTGTTTGTTTGTGTGTTTTAATTTTTTTTTTAAACTTGAGATGCATTTTAATGTATGTGATGTTTCTTACTTGGAAAGTTGTTCTCATATCTTAAATGCTATTTTGCCATTACAACTTAATTTGAACAATATTATATATCATCTGTGCTGGAAAAGGATTTTGGTTTTACCACAAGAAGAATTATTTTATATGTATTAACGTTATCTAAAACAATTTTGTATTTAAACTCCTTTTTCAGAACTGTGAGGACTTGGGATGTTAACAATGAAAAAAAGCACAAAAGTGTATTTAAGCCACGATCAGTTCAAGGTAAACGGGTGATTCCTACAACTTGCACATACAGCAGAGATGGGAAACTTATTGCAGCTGGCTGTCAAGATGGTTCTATCCAGATCTGGGATAGGAATATGAGTGTAAGTCCAGTGTTCGATAACAATATGTGCTTCTAGTATTTCTAGTGTGAATGTTGAAGCAGATAAAATAAATTAATAAATTTCCAAGTTCCCAAAATAATACTTTTATACTTTATTTATTTCCCCTCCTCTCCTTTCCTCTCCTCTCCCTCTGTCCTGAAAACCAAGTAACTCATAGGCATAACTTAATATTTCTTCTGCCTTTCCACAGCTAATCTTTAAGTGTGCTGCCACTAAGTTCAAAATGCTCAGAAAACTCTTGGCAGTCTGTTTAAAAAAAAAAGACCACATATCTGTATGTAGATTATTCATTCATTTAAGATGCAATGCTTGTTAGAAAAGCTGTAATTTCTTATTGATTGTTACATAATTTATTTGAAATATTGCATATATTAAGGAGTAACTCTTAAAACTTGATACTGTAATCAGTTATTAGTCCATATAATAGGTAGAGAAGAATAGCATCTAAGTGGGTGAGGGTAAGGCCAATGATGCACATTGAATGGCAAATGTTGTTTTGTTGTCTAATGTGTAAAAATTAACGCTGAGGCAAATTTGAACCACTTGTGTAAATGGATTGTGGTCAGAAAGAGTCAGAATGGAAACGATTTCAAATTTTTCAAAATTAGGAAATATTTCTGGTCATATTGAACTAAATAATCAATTTCTAGTGTGTTATGACTTGAACTGGCAAGTACAATTCTTGCTACTACTTTATAGCTTGAAGCTTAGAGCATTCAGTACTCACTGTTACTTTGTATAGTACAGCTTGCAAACCAGTCCAATTCCAAGAGTTTAATTTTGCAATGTCAAGTGCAAATTCACCAGGCTAAGGTTTACTGCTTTGAAAAGTAATTATTCCAGTAAATCATCCATATCCTCTCTTTATGCCCGTCTTATGCAAAGAAGTAAAAGTCCCTTTCACTTCGGTGGGATAAGTACCAATGGCATGCATTGGAAGAGAAAATGGAAATAGGGTCAATTTTTTTTAAAGCAAAAGTGAGACTATGGAGGAAATGAGGCAAGAAGAGCAGGATCATGAAACTGATGTCATAAACCTCTGAAAGCTTTATAATTCCAGTAGGATGGCTTTGTGGAAGTAAAACTGAACTAGTACAGGTTACATGAGTCTGTTCAACTTCATATTTCAAAATATTTAATTTTGTAAAGGAAAACAGTCAATCTAGGGAGCTTTTTATAAAGATTTAAAAAGATTTGATTGCTGGAGGCAGGAGGAAATGTATAGATTTAAAAGGAAAAGAAAGCCTGTGGATCATACTCAAAGTACAGCCTGTATTTTGGGATTGTCATCTATTTTTATTTCTGTTTTTATTTCCACTATAAACCCAGTATAACTTCCTAATGGCATGAAGCTTGAGAATTCATCCTAAGTGTAAACTTGTTCTAACAGAATAATAAATTTTTCAGAGACTGGCTTTCATCACCTGTGTATGTTGTTTATTTTAACATATACAGTATTGAAATATTAAGCTTTCTGGTGTAGTTTTAACAATAGTGCTCTTGGTAGTCTGCTTTTTCATGTGCTTTTCCTTTTGAACTTTTCTGTGTCTGTAAGATGACATATTGCAATGCTGATTGAGTGCAGTTTAAGGTGATTATGAGTAATTTAAAGATATATCCTGTGCATCTTGTGCAATTTCCAGTGGGTGACCCCTGCATAACAAGGCAAGACTAAAGTGATTTTCTAGTGGAAATTAAGTGGTGGTGTTCTTGGGTTTGTATTTTTAATGTCTAAAGAATTTTTGTCTTTCCCTTTGTTGGTTTCATTAAGAAGTGTGCAAGAATTTTTGGGTAAAGGAGCAGGTAAATTGGGTTTTTAGTGGTATTCTTACCTAAAACTGCTGGTGTCCTCTGGAGATCCCTGTGTATAGTTAGAATCAAGTGTTTCAAAAGGCATTTTGATTAAACAATTAGAAACAGCCTTCATCTTGTATTTGGGGATGGGGAAGGGAAAAGAAAAAAATTTTCAAATGGAACATGTGTTCAACATAATAGTTAGAAAGAAGAGGATGAGATTGTCTCCTGTAGTGAAATGATGAAAGCACTTACTGGCCTGACAGGATACAGAGATGCTTGCAAAGGCGAAGAAGAAAATGATAAGCTACTACAAATTGGTGTAGTTCTAGGGGTACAGGTTGTGTGTGACATAGGAAAATGGGTAAAGTTGTGGAGAGTAGAAGTGTGAGGGTTAAGCTTCTTGAAGAAATATATAGTAGAAATATTAACTTCTGGTTTTTGAACAGAAAGCTGTTAATTCCCATCCAGCAAATAGAAATTGGTTCTGTTAAAACCAGTGTAGAGCTGTATATATACCGATTTTGCTGTGCTACAGTACAACTAGCTTTCAAGTCAAAATTAAGACAGCATTTGCGTTTATCTTGACAAGGCTCTATTGAGTCAGTAACAAAAGTCACTAGTGTTTGAAAGCAGAAAATAATTGTCATATTTTCTTATACTTGATCAGTTTGGAATGATTCTTGCATCATTATTTATGCTGTGTGCTTTGTCCATACGCAGCCGGAAGGAGAGATTCAGGAAGGTGTTCAAAATTGACTGTGGCTTACTTGAGGTACTGTCATGACAGGGGTGACCCAATAAAGGCATATTGTGACTGCCTGAATTAGATTTTTCTTTTATGCAAGAATATAAATGACATTTCAACCCTGATCTTGAGTACCCAAACCCCTGTTCCTGCATATGATAGTAATAGTACAAATGAAATCCATGAAGATATTCCATCCAGATATTATGGCTCACACTAGATATACATCTGTAGTGCCTGTTATCCTGGTCATCTTATTTTTGACTTGAGTACAAGCTATTGTTGAACACAGAGCCTGCTAGGGGGGATGTTTCTGCTTACTTCAGTGAAAATCCACAGAAAAAGGCTCATCAACACAGCACAGAATCACGGAATGGGTCATGCTGGAGGGGACCAAGGTGGGTTATCTGGTCCAACCTCTCTGCCCAAGCAGGGCCATCCCAGAGCACATGGCACAGGATTGTGTCCAGATCATTCTTGGATATCTCCGGTGAGGGGGACTCCTCAGCCTCTCTGGGCAATCTGTTCAGTCCTCAGTTACTGTACAATAAAGAAGTTCTTCCTCATGTTCAGGTGGAACTTCCTGTGCATCAGTTCCTGCCCATTGTCTTGTGTCCTATTAAAGTATGAGGTAGCAGTTCCAAGGGCAGAAGTGAATGCCCCGATAGGAAAGATGGTCTCTTGGCCCTTTCCAAGAGCAAAAGGGGCACACATTAGAAGCAGGCACAGTTGGTGGGAAGCCATCACTGTACCACTTTGCAAGACAGAAGCTACCTAAAAAGCCCCCACAAATCTCCTTTGCCGCTGTAGTCATAGCTTCTGACTGCTGGAATAGGTTTATTATTCTCTGCTTCACACATTACTTGTTACACCTGTCTACAGGAATCTTGTCAATCAAAGGGCAAAGAAATTAATAATGAACCTGTTGTGCAGTGGCATCCCCATCACCACAGACACATCACTTGTGTTGTACACTGCTCCACAGTGTGGAACTTGGTCTAGAATGGTGTGATTAAATAATTTTTGATTTTTAATTTAGAGGAAGACAAGATCTTCTCTATGTCATATTTTATCCATCCTGCTGAAGTCAAAGTAGCTGTTGTAAGTTATCTTCATCAGTTGTTTTTTTCCAAGCCACTTTTGAACCATCTCAGTATCTGCCTTTTTTTTTTTAATTACATTGCTGTGCCTAGGGAGTGATTTTGGTGTGCGATCAGTTCACTTCTTTAGTTCTGACTAGTAATGAACACCATTAATGTTTCATTCAGTTTTTTACTTCCACTCTTTTTTGGTGTAATTCCAAATCTCCCAGCTGTATGCAGTGAGAGTAAAAACACTTTTGGAACTTTTGGAGGAAGATTTTTTTCTTAATTCATGACGCTGACATTGGTAACTTGCTAATGCTGAAGTTAGCCAAATGCATTCTGGCTCTACCTTGCCTTTTTCCAAACTTCCTCAGCAGGATCATGATCCATGATAATCACCTGCTGCTGAGGATTTTTCTGTTTTGTCATAAATCTGTGTTATTTTCTCACGTATGTTATTTTGTCAGTGCATGTTTTTTCTTTAAGGTTCATGTACATGTGCATTTACAGTGCACATTAGCAGAGCGATCTGTCAATGTGTTTGAAATATTATGAACACTGTCAACCTGGCTTAAAATAACAGCTTCAAAGGACATAAAAAATAACTTCCTTCAAACTTTCAATGAATAGTGGAAACAAAAGTGTGAAATAGTCAATCATAACACAACACATTAGAACAGTTTCAATTTAAATGTTCTGAGGCATGGAGAAAAATGTCTGGCAGATATGGAGAGTTGGAGAGCATTAGTGGTCAAAATAAGAAAGGACCTTGTAAATTATTTATTCACAAGGCAGTGCAGTAAAACCACTAGGTTTGCCTACAGTTCAGATAAGTTCAAATTCTTCGTCTTGCCTGTGCTTGTCCATTCAGAGCTTTTTGCAAGCCAATAGTAGTACATATTTCTGAGCAAACTGATCTGTGGGGTCAGTCTTTAGTATCAAGAATGCAGAGTGTCTTGCCATCAGTAAACCTTTGTGCGCCTGGTTTTCCTGTCCAGGAATGGGAGCATCTCATTCAGACAGATAGGGAAAAACTGAAGTAGTTTTTGAAGCGTATTGTGAGTTAAAATTGTTTGAAATGTCTTTAATGAATAGAAAAGCTCCCCTCATTTTCCACAATAAGCAGGAAAGGATTAAGGTGTTTTTCATTGGTTACAAATAGGCTTTTTGGGGGTAAAAAAGCTAGACTTCTTAGTTAGCCTTTCTTAATCTTTCAAACCACTTGATGAGGCTACCTGTTAGGCGAATTTTTACGCCCAACTTTTCCTGGATGCATTCAGCACAGGACTGCATAAACAGCTTCTGTGTGTATGGCAGGCTGAATCATGTTTCACAGATTCACACATCACGTGTTTTATGGTGTATCACTGCAGTTGTGATACAAAAACATTAATAAGGATGTTAGGGAGGCAGAGCTTGTAAGAAGTGGTCATGTCTTTTAAATGCCTTTGAGGAAACAGCTTGCACACCCAAATTCTTGTCTGTTTTTTCTAGCTATATTAAATTTGGTTATAAACTTTGAGTAGTTTTTGTAAACTTTTACCTATCTACTGGCTGCACTGTAAGTAGTAAAGAATTAGTTTTGACAAATACCTCTTGTAATAGGTTTGTCTTTTACATCTATAATAGGTTCATCTTTTTATGTAGTGCAAATCTGAACATGAAAGATACAACGTTTTCTGATTTTCAGCATAATTCTCATTAAGCAAATTGATTCAGTGCTCATGGAAACATTTTTATAGGGAGGGATTAACCTCCATTTTTTTGCTTTCTTGCTTCATAGGAGGCTTAGCCATAGGTTTAACTCCATTCTTCAGCTCAAAAGTGAGTATTTGCTACAGTATGGCTGAATTACTGCTTTGCTAGCATTTTCTTTTTTTCTGGTTTTAAAACCTTACTCTGATTTTAAATGGCTAGAATAATTTGTGTATTGTGATCAGTTTAAATTACTTAGCTAAAGCTCAAAGTGATTTTGCAGAACTTAAGTTTCACAATAATATTGAAATTCAACACTCTAATAATGTAATGCCCACAAAATATCCTCAAAATATCCTCAAAAGTGGTGAATATCCTCAAAAGTGGTGTGATCGAGTGGTAATCCCAATAACCTCTTTTCCACACATCCTTAAGCCACCCTATCCTCAAAGTATAAGGGGAAGAAAAGTGAGATGTCGCAGTATGCACTGAAATGAAACAGATCTAAGCTCTGTACATTTTAATTACAAATAGTCATGTTAAAAGTATTTTCCAAATAATTGCATGATTTATAGATGTAAGATAAATACATTTCTATATTTAGTGATTGTTTGCTTTGAAAAGGTTTCTGTAAGCTTTAGTTTTGTGGTGTGCTGTTGGAAGTTTTAAGGTAGAGTTTTTAGATGAAAAGTTTTACCAGTACTGGAGCTGTTTTGAAAAAATACTGTACCACTAAGGACACAGATTTAGATGACGAAAAATTATTATGTGAGATACGTTTGTTTTTTTTTTTGAGTGGGAATCCAAGTCCAGATCTTATTTGGAAATTTTTTTTGCAGACTTTATTTTGCTGTTTATGATGGATTTTACAGCTGATGCTGCCAAGACAGAGTAATGACAACTAGTAGTAAGATCTGAGACTTGCTGTAAATATTTTCTCCATTAATTTGAAGGTCCTTTGAGGGGATATATACCCATGTATTAAGAAGACGAGGTTGTTGGATCTTTGCACAGTTACAGGATGTATTTTGCATATGCTGACATGCAAAAGACATGGCTCTCAGTAATTAATTCCTGAAATGGCTTATGTCTATCCACTAGAAAACTTTACTAGTGTACATATGCCTTTTTAGATGCAGTTTCTACAGTTTCTACCAGTTCATTATGTGTCCTTGATATCTTGTCTATCACAGCATTTCAGGATTACACTTTTTTCACACCAGCTAGATTTTATTATTTTTTTTTTACCATGGATTATTCACTTTTCTATTTGGATGATTTTTTTAATATATAGAATTTAATGTTTATGTTGATATCTTCACAGCATTAAAATTATTCCAGTGAAATGTCAATACTTAATAGAGACAGTTTACAATGACTGTTCTTAAATTTGCTGAATATCACTACTATAGCTAAACAGCAGGCAAATCTTCCAATTTCCCCGAAGTATGTAACATGCTTCATGCTTTGAAGAGGGCAGTCTGGCTACATCTGGAAATTTCTTGTGTAAATACAAGATGAAGGATATCCAAATATACTATATTCCCCTTTCAAACTTAAGGTAAGTTTTCCATATCCATAATATTCCACCCTTTCATTCCATATGTATATGTGCCAGACCTCTGTTCCAGAAACTGGAAATCACACACAAGCTTGCCAGAAGCAAATATTAACAGATTCATATATTACTCCTTTTTGTATATGTCTGGTTTAGCCAGTACATCACTATCTGTACCCTGAAGCCAGCCACAGTAAAGAATCTGACAATCATATGCTGAGATAAAATGTGCCCTGCTGTATTTCTAAGTGCATTTCTCTCTTATGTAATAAACAGTTTATAGTTAAGAACTATCTAAATGTTTGCACTATCTAATATAATGATGAAAGGCAATTCTAAATCTTGAAGTCTGTCACACCCCAATGAAAATAGCTTAAAGGATTTCACTTTGGATTCATGTGTGGTTAAAGGAAAAAGGCTTATCTCACAAGGATTATATATCTCTCTTTGGTTTATTATTTGGAAAACTAAAAGTAGAACTTACAGAAATAATTTCAAAATGACAATTTGAGAAGAGTAGGCATTATAGCAATGTGATTGGCTTTATTCATATTGTAGTGCTATTAATATTAATATACATGAATAATGTTACTGAAATAGAAAGATGAAATAATGAAAAATAATGGAAAAAAATAAAAGAGCCTTCTTGAGCTAGCTTTGGTATTTTAGAGAAAGTTTTCCTTTTATGCAGAGGCAAAAAGTGGAAAGTACAAATACTACATTCTGATCTAACAAGAAATGAGCTTCAGAGTGGTTTGGCTTATCAGAGAAATGGCTTTTAGATACTATAGTATATGCATTGCTCAAGCAAGCTGAACACTTCAGTGGTCTAGAGTCTGATAGGGTTTGTAAATTAAGAAAAGAATGTTGTGCTTGGTGTATGTATTAGGAAGCTAGTTTTGCCTCCAAATGCATCTCACTCTGCTTCATAGTAGGTCACTATTTCTTGAAGCTTGTGAAGAGATGAACAGCAGGATTAGGCTATGAATTTCCTAAAAGCAGTAACAAGTGCATTTCTGTACAACTCTTGGTCATTAAGTTTATTTTATTAGAGAAGCCTGAAACTCCCATACTTTAAAATGCTTAACAAAGGAAAGCTGTTGCAGCTTGAACAAGTAGATTAAAACTAAAATATGTAGGAAATGGCTTCTGAGCCATGGAGCATACAGGTCTGCAGAAGATAAGTTATAGTGAGGCGTAGCTTTTGTATGTAACATTAGGTTACATACATTTGACTCAGGAAGTTTGATAAAAAACAACTTTTTCTCTACACAGAGACATGTTTGTTTCATGGTTACATCCATTAAAGGTGCACTTCTGTGATGATACAGCTTAAATAATTGGCCATAATACACTAGAGACTGTCCTCAATTCCTAAAGAACATAAGTCTAGTTCACTTTAACTGAAAATATTTGAATGGCATTTCTAGAGAATTTGTAATAGGATTATAAGCCAAACAAGTTATTTTTGTGTCCATGATTATCAATGAGAAGATGAACTGCACAGCTAAAACACACCTTGGCAGCAGGGCAGCAGGTACAGAACTAAACCAATCATATGAAATTAAAAGTTTTATAATAATATTGTATCTTTTGTAAGACAGCTTCAGTCAGCAGGTTTCTTGCAACTCTAGGTATAAATCTCATAATTAAAACCTGATTGAATATATGTGAAGCTTTCTTCATAAGTAAGCAAAACTTCTTCCAGTGCAAAATATTTTAAAATAAAAGGGTTTTTTTCATGATCTTCCTATTTCCTAAAGTTTGTTTTCAACAGATGTTAGTGCTAAACAGTTAGCAGAGAGGGTGGTGAAATAGGTGGAGCATTGTCCAGCTGTGTTTTATTTAATGTATGACTGCAGTGATACTACACAGACTGAAATCAGATACATCCGTGAAACAGCTGCTTTCCTTAAACCAAGTTCTAAATTTCTCATGAGATAGAGAACTAGACTTGGAGTTGGATATGACTACCTATGTGTTTCACACATTATGTGTAAATACATATACAATGTGTCTAAGTATGTCCAGAGACTTACAATTGCATTTTAGTTCAATAGAATTCCTGAATGTGTGTAATCATTTTAAGCAGTAATTTAAGCAACGTATTCTTAGATATTTCAAGATATGTAATTTTCATTTAGATTAAGCACTATGTGGAGTTTTTAAAAAATGCCTCTATGGTTACTATTTCGCTTTGCACTGTGTATATGTATCACTTCGAGATTGGCTTGTGACTGTTTTGTGCTCAAAGCAGTCACCCATAATTAGCACTGAATTTTCTTTTGTATTTAGTGCATTTTGTAAAGGTTGGGATAGGATGGCCAAATTATAAAGTACTGTGCTAATTCACATACAAAGAGAGAGTTGCTGTAAAAGCTCTAATTCATTGTATAATCATGGACTCTGTGTTGTTTTTATGGACACTAGGAGCTCCTAATAAATATAGCTGCTGTGATCAACATGTTCCCTGGTATGAAAATATAAATGGCACTGCATCCTAGCTCACTAGCCTGCTTTTTGTCCTCATCATTAGGCAGTTCTGTGGTCTCACTTGGAGAGCCCAAGATCTGTAAGCAAACTTCATCCTGTTGAGGCCGTCAGAGTACATCAGAGTACACTGTGCAGGCCTTTATAGATGCTGTTTCACCAGGGCTCACGAGAGCAGAACTAGGACAGGTAGTGCATCCCTGCCCTTGTGACATGAGGACTGGCATGTATTCAAGACTGCCGACTGCCTTGAAGAGCCTGAGTGATTTTTCAGAAGTAGGGACACCTGTTGCTGTCAGCAGAAAGCATTACATTGCCTGCTATTGTTATTTGTCACAAATGTGAAAATGCCTGCTTGATTTCAATATTTGATGTGTTGAAGTGTGTTGCCAAACTGGGTAGGAGTTGGCAGAGGTGTAGGAATGTTTTCTGTATTCCAGACAGGTCACTGTGGTTTCTTGGCTGTTGCATTTAGGTGGGAGGGCAAGGCAAGGCTGCAATAAGGTGTGGTGCTGTCAGTCTGCACGTGTAAAACAAACTTCAGTTTTGACTTCCTTCATAACTAAAGATGGCTATGTCAGAAAATGAATTCTTCAGTGTCAAGTTGGTAAGAGGTTTACACCAGCAAACAAAAACAAGGCAATGTGCAAACTCAGTTACTATTTGTCTCCCATGTTTTTTATTTTTTGGTGTTTTTTTTTTTTTTGTTTGTTTGTTTTTTTCTGGTTGGTTGGTTGGTTGGTTGTTTTTTTTTTTTGCTGTTGTTGTTGTTGTTTGGTTTTTTGATCATTTTTTTACCTCATAGTTTCCTGTATTTCCACATGTGTTGCAGAAAAAAGAGTGGTGGTTTTGTTGGGTTTGATTTTGGTTTTCTTTTATTTTGTGAGAAAAAACCACAGGTGTGCTTGCAGATTAAATGAATGGTCTGTAATTGCTGTTATTGAAAGACTGTGTATTTAATTCACTGGTGAAATACAGCTATTAAAGAAGACAAAATGAGGCAAGAGTGGGCCCCTAAAAGTAAAGAACCATTATCAAGGAAACAAAGAGGGAAAACACATTAAAGTAATGAAACTGGCAGTGGGTTGTTGGTTGGATTTATTACAGTATGTTTTACAATGTGTGACAGAAAGGAGATGACACATTGTGATGCATATAACAACATTTTTCTTATGATGGATGGTTAAAGGACGTAAGATCTTCCAGGGAAATTGAGAAGATATGGTATCCATGTAAGAAAATCAGGAAACAGCTTTCATCATGTTGAATTTGTATTGCCAGCTAAACAAAGTGAAGTCAAGGTGAACTAAGATGTTCAGCAGAGAGACAATGATGTCTATTGGAAGACAGTTCAATGGTGTGAAAATATTGGGAGTCATAGTTGTGAATAAGGTGTTTAAAAATACACGGTAGAGTGAGAAGTTCAGTGACCAAGGGGTTGAGTAGCAGTGAATAGCCAGAGAAACTGGAAGGTCATCATGTATCAGAGGAAACAGTGAAGAAGGGAGCCAGCATATAGATGGTGTGCAGGAGATACTGGACCTCATCAAACAATGAAGAAGGGGAACCAGAAAATAGACGCTTTTTTCCCAAAGTTGCTGACAGTAAGGGTGGTGTAGCATCCCATATTGGGTTTGTCAGGGATAATCCTGAGACTTAGGAGGGAATTTAAGTGGCATTTTCAAGGTGGAATATAGTGGGATTGATGAGGAGCGAGGGCGGAGGAGAAGGCAGTATTGGATGAAAAGGCAAGAGAGAGAGGGACTAAGAGAGAAACGTGGAGCTGTTTGGTGAAAAGTGGGTAATGCAAATAAGGTTTTGAGAAGCAAGAATTGCTGCTTGTGAAAGTTCTGTCTCCCTATGCTCTGAGGATGCTGTTGCTGGTGGAGAACAAATACAAAGTTAATGGGCATAAGTGCGAAATTTTGTGCTGAAGTGAAACTGGGAGGCTGGAACAAGAAAATGAAAGGGAGAACAAATACAAAGTTAATGGGCATAAGTGCGAAATTTTGTGCTGAAGTGAAACTGGGAGGCTGGAACAAGAAAATGAAAGGGATCTTTTTGTTGGATGGAGAAGAGTTCTAGGGACTCTAGGGGTCAAAGAGAATTGTAGTGGACAGAGGTACTACATCTTGAAAATAGAAAAAGAAGAGGAAAGAGGGGTTTGAAGCCAATAGCAAACATTAATAGTAGAGGAGAAGGCTAATTGCAGAATGAAAAATTCTGTAACAATTCTGTATCCTCAGAGACAAATTTTTATGGAAATACTGCAGCCTGTTTGAAGGAATCTTGGATATCAATTCAGCCATTGTTATATTTCCATAGCTTTAATAATCACCTTATTATTTATATTACGTAAGACAAAAGGGATTAATTGATTTAAGGATGTTAATAGCAGACAAAAAGAATTCTTTCCTCTCATACTTAAAATTGTAATTTGGTTTTAAGGTCTATTAAAAAGGAACACAAATTTTAAAAGTGACCCATGTTTGAAATTTTACCAGAAATTGCACTGTAGAATAGCAAACAACTTTTTCTCTAAAGCATATTACAAGCTTTTTCACTCTATCTGATGCTGAGGTACTTGATTGCTGCTCTGAAGGCTAGCTTGGAACACTCTGTTCTGTTAGTGTAAACCACTATAAACAATTTTTGAAAATTTTTTCCTGCTTTGCCACTTTTTTGCTTGCAAGTGTGTAGAGTTTTTGTTTGCTTATTTAGCTAGTCAAACATATGAAACTATGTGAGAAAAAAGCAACATCAAAAAAGGAACCCTGAAACTGAGATAAGAATATTGCTTGAAAAGAAAATTAAGTTTACTTGAGTTGCCTTTGTTTTACTTCTTTTCCAGCCAGCTCCTTACATTTTCATTTTGCTCATATATGAGTCTGAGGCCTAATCCTGAAGTTGGTGAACTTATCAGGTAAAATTCTGAGCTAAAGATAACTGAAATTAAGGGCATTTAGAAACTCTGAATCTTGCGGATTATTAGCAACATATCTTGGATGATTAAAAAAAAGCGTATCACCCATCATCCTCAAGTATCCGGCTGGCCTGTAAACAGAAGAAAAGGAGTTTCCTTTAGCTTCTCAAAACCACCTTCTCTTAACAACTTATTGCATTGAATGATGATGGCATTTTTTGTCTTCTAGAGACTTAAAAAAATAAATTCACATATGTATTGTCCTTGAAAATAGGCTAAGTACACTGAGCTAATAATCTCAGCCACTTCATGCAACATTGTAAACCACTGAGTCTCAGAGCTAAGAATGCTCATTTTATCACTGACATGCTTCATGAGGAAAAATATCACCCCTTTAACTGAGTCATTCTTCCATCTTCATCTTTCGATCTGAATAAACAAAACCAAATCCGTAGTTTAAAAAAATTATATATCTTTAAATAATATGCAGAGAAAATACAGCATGATGGTTTACACTACTTTTTTATCAGAAAAAATCCATTAATGTAGAAGAAATAATAGCTTGATATGTTACAAGGAGTTTAGTGAAAATCCTTTCATTTCTTAGAGAAATACACCCATCCTCTTAGAATTTACACGTGCTAGCTGCTGTTTATAACAAGAAAATAGATTTATTATACAACCATTTTTGATAACTCACTGCAAACTACACCTTGTTTGGCTCAAGGGTTACTGAACCAGAAATGTTAACTTCATGTAGATTTTTGTGTATTTTCAGTCATATTTTGCTCTATGCCTCTGTTAGACCACAAAAATGGTTTAAGCTTTAGGGAAACTGAAGACTGAAAGAATATGAGAAATTATACCGAATAATTGGGAATAAGCTGGGAATGAGTCTGTCATAGTTGCTTTTTGAAGACAACTTCGTAGCTTCTTTGTAATTTTTCCTGTTTATATTTTTGTTTGTTTATTGCCAGTAGGAGAAAAGCAACTTTTAAATTATATGTATATCGTCCAGTGTTGGCATAGATGAGTTTGAAGAAATCTGTGGACTTTCAGTGGAGTGCTAGTATATCTTAGCTGAATCTTTAATGAGATTTTTGCAGAATAACATTGATCGCATTTGATTGTTTTCTGGAAGGCAAAGAAACCTTCAACAGCTGTGCAAGTCTAAGACTGATTAATTTAACTTTGAAAGAGGCAAAAGGAGGAGTGGGCTTTTTTGTTGGTGTACAAAAGCCATATTTATGATAGTACAAAGGAGGAAAAATGTAAATTTGCTAGGATAATGTGAGATGGGTCAGATAAGTTATGAAAAGATACAGAAGAAAGTTTCTTTTACATCCTTGTATGTTTTTCTCATGCGGTGTAAAAAATCCCCAAAGGAAGCCAATTGAACAGTTTCCAAAAGCTATTTTTATTAGTAATATTTATCATTTTCGTGGCCAAGATAGGTTATTTTCTCAAATGCAAAGTTTGACCATGCAGCCAAACATTCAGCTGGGGTTTCATTTTCAAACCTTTAGGCAAATATTTAGTAATGCTGTTAAGAAGCCATCTTTCTAAAATAGTGTCCTGAAATATTTCTTGATGAATAAGCTTAAACAATAAGAAATTGTTTCTGTGGTCAGCAGTATTCTTAGAAATTGAATGTCCTTCCTGTTGAGGTAAGCATGGGCAGATAGGAAGGACTTTCTCGTCATTCTACAATGGATCAGAGACATCTCTAGGACAGGCCAGCCTGCTTGCTTCCTTGTTTTGCCTAAACCCACATATGGTCAAATGTATCACGTGCCTTGCCTCATTTCCTTCTGAGTAAATGTTTTAGATGATTTTAAAAATAGAAATCAAGTTTTTTGTATCAATTGTCATTAACAAAACACTAAATAATTTTTCACCTTGACTGGCTACACTGTTGTATGACTTCTCTTCTAAGACTGCTCTTTTTCGTAACAGCTGAGCATTTTGTAATATTTCACACTTTTGTTTTTATTTTCATTCACAATTGCATAATATATTGCATGATTCATTGAAGATTCCATAAACTTTAAAAATAGTTATATACATATTTTTTTCCTTCCTGGTTATGCAGGTTTTCCATTGTAATATAGTTGCTCAAGAAAAACTACACAGTATTAAAAAAAAAAAGCCAAGTCTTTTATGTCTTCAGTAATTGCAGATAACTAGGTAAGCTTCTCTATAGTATCTATACATGTGAGAGAGTATTGAAGTGGTTTGAACCAGTGCCGAGTGTGAAAGATAAAGAAATCCTGAAGACTTGTCACCCGGAAAAAGGCCTTAGTTGCAACAGATGAGAATATTACGGATGCACAGGACAGTTAAATACAATTGTCAGTCAGATGTCCTGGTTATGATAAGTAAAGTTAGGCTGCTGTATTCATAATTGGTTAGTTAGGATTGAGAGAAAAGAAGAAGCGTTTAACGTCGCTAATGATACACATAGATGTCGCTGAGTTAGAAAGTCACAGAGAAGAGGAAATCGTGTAAGAGTGTAATCATGTAAACACTAAAACCTCAGATTTCACAAGTTAATCTTGTTTTGCATCAGTGTGCTCGTTACTGAAACAGCATCCATTTCTACACCACGGGAAGTGGTATTGAAGTGCTGTCACATAAATTGAAAGCCTGGGGATCATGTTTATGGAGACTTCAGGAAAGCATCTGATACAGCCTGCAACTGCCTACTCAGGGAAAATATTGAGAAATTCCTGAATTCAGCTGACATAAGTAGACCTGACAATTTTTAATTGATATACTAAACCCAGAAAGTACACTTATATTTCTTTTGTGGATTATAATTGAGAGCAAAGGAAATATGCTTCCTTCAGTAGAGGTGGCTGAAGAGGGGATGGGGAAGTAGACATTTGGAGAGTGCAACTCGTGCCTTGGGAACCTGTCTGTCTTGTCAGCTGTGATCACAGCTCTGAGATGTTGTCTGTCTCTGATGGGATCACTTTCAACAGCTTTGCTCAACTGTGACTAAAAAGGAGATTTCTGGTTTGTCTGGTTTTTTTCTCGCAGCTTTATAACTCATAATTTTGTCACCTTGAGCCTGGCCTATGATAATACGTCATCTTGGAAGGCTTTTTACATTTGCTAAAAATTACAGCTTTTGCAATTGAATATTGTCCGTGTGAGCTATTTTATTTTGCTGTAGGTGTCTTAGGTGAAAAGATCCATTTAAAACTCAAGTAGCTGTACTTGGCCTGGGACTTGCTTGTTGGGCATCTCTGCTGAGCTAGTCCTGCCCTTCTGCCTCTTGTTTGAAACCAGCGTAAATCTCAATTGTGGTTGTATGGTTGTCTGTGTTCACACTAATAAATAAGTAATATTTTGCTACACATCTGTAAAACAGAGAAAGATTGATATAGCCATATTTGTATGTCTCACTTTCCCCAAGGCCTGCCTTAAATTTATTGCCTCTGCTTTTAAAAAAAATCTAGAAGATATTAGGAATAAGAAGGAAGAGGAATGTCTTGGCTGGGACATTCAATGTTTCGTTAAAAGAAAAGCGGGAGGGGCAGAATGTGAGAAGCATTATAATCTTGGGAAAGTGTCGGTTTACTGTGAAATATTGTATCCCAGAAACAATGTGGAAAGTTCAAATATTCCATCAGTTAAACATATCGTTATTTTTCTCATGGATGTGGCTTGGATTTCTGAGGTGAACAACTGAGTAGGTCTGTCTTTTTCCTAGAATAAGTTTTATTGAGTGTTTTGGAGCAGGAGAGCAGTTGTGGGATGCAAAGCTGTAGCCATGTGGCTCTGTTGTAGGTCATTCTTTTGTGATAAACCCTTCATGTGGCCACTGACGTCTTTACTTCCCATACAGGTCCTCTTCAGTCCATACGGATTTTTGTACAAGGGATACTCATTGCTGGTGCTCCTCCAGTCCTTTTCCCCCACCCCCACCCCTTCCCAATCCTTTCTCTGGTTTCCTTTTATCTTCTGGGTCTCGTCCTCTCTAAGGACTGTGGCAATATTGCAAACCCTGACATTTATCTGTTATTCTAGGTTTTTTTGATACATGCAACTGTGTCCCTTCTCACATGTGCTTCATGTTTTATGCCTGTCATCTCGTTTTGCACACAAGTACAGTCAGCTGTAATTGCTTAACAAAAATATATGTGCTAATACAAAGCTGGGAAGAAAGTGCTTACATTGCTGGAGTTATTTGTTAGAAAGCCTTTAAACAAGTTGCAGAAGATAGTGGTTTACTGCAGAATTTGCTGAAGTAACTAAACCTTTAAAAAATGTTAAGGACTGATGAACTTGTTAAATTTTGTATGGCACATGACTGTTACTTCATAATAGCAGGCACCTCTGCAACAAAAGGAGAAGGGTAATGAAGGAAATATGTAGATACACTTTGCCCTAATTATCTTGACATCTTTATGTTATGTTTCAATGCTCTCCCTTTCCCTTCTGTAATCAAACTTTTGAATTGCGTACATTGGTTCTGTTGTTTCATGTCTTTCCAGCAAGAAACATTCTGATAACAACTTTTTTTGCTAATGATTTGTTAGCAAGATTAGGCATCTGTTAAAAATATTAAGAGGTCAGAGGCCAAAACCATTATTTTCTTTGAAAACTGCAATGAATGTTTGCCAGTATGTGTAAAAACTTCTTTTCAACCTTCAATCATTTTAGAATATTTGATTTAGTATTACAATTCAGGGTTATATTCCTTTGCAGAATAATATATGGAGGGCAAGCTTGCAGAGCTCAAAGTTAGGAAAACAATCTTTTTACTGGTAAACTGAGCAAATCTATTTTGAAAGACAAATATAATCGCTCATGCAATCTTACCATCCCTTTCTGACAAGCGTGATTTTACATGAAATCCTAAAGCGTTGAAGCTGGATAGAGTTGGGCAAAATTTGTTCTTTTGTTTTCATTTTTGTCATTAAAGGCAAATAATGTCAGTCTTTGATATCTATATGTAGATGTTTCCCTTTCTCTGTAGGACAGTTGAAAAAAAGGGTAAACACTATTCAGAGTATAGGTACTTCATTGAGAAGGCTCTATAGTGCATGATGTGAAATCAAAAAGTCCTTTCAGTTGGAAAAGACTTTTAAGAGCATCGAGTCCCACTATTGACAACCTTATATACAACCTTAACTCTGCCAAGCCCACCTCTGAACCATGTCCCCAAGTGCCTCATGTACACATCCAGGCATGCTGACTCAACCACTTCCCTGGGAAGCCTGTACCAATGCTTGACCGCTTTTTCAGTGAAGAAATTTTTCCTAATACGGAATCTAAACCTCTCCTGGCACAACTTGGGGCCAATTTAAGATGAGTTGTTAATTACTGAAAGATATGTTTTAGATTTTATTAGTGGATTAAGAAATTGATGATAAATAAAGTCAGTATCTTTGACCATAGGAAAATAACCCAAATTCTGAACTGTTATGTGATTTGCTGTGTATCTCTAGATAGACATTTTGGATTTTTACTTGTAAAACATAAAAGAAAAGGCATTAGTTGGACCCCAGATCTTTTTCTCGGTTTTAATTTGGATCCAACACAAAACAGGAGGAAAGAATTTCAGATTGACTGAGGATGAAATGAAAGGAAAAAACCCTCCGCCCTCACATTCAGTTGGGCAACAGAGTGAAAAAAATGGTATTTTAATATATGTATGCCAGTGTGGCATTGCCTGGAGGGATGGGAGTGTTGTGGAGCCCAAATGAAGTTTTTTCAATTTATTTGAATTAGTTTTATATCATAATGTAACCTTTCTGGCATTTTTTAAAGTTTGAATATTAACCATTTATGATGTTTTTGAAAGTGTCCGTGGTATTTCTTAGACAAAAAATACATCATTTTAATTGCTTGTTAATGTTTAAGAAATACTACAGAAAATTTATTTCTTGATAGCCAATTCACACTTTATTCTTTACATGTTCCCACATACTTGGAAAATTTTATGCAATTGGATGCACAAAATATGTTTTTTAGTATTAATAAACACTCCCACTAAAGACAAACAGTTGTAAACTGCAGTCTGTTCATGGAGCCCAGGGTATGCATAATTGGCTAGAAGTGACAGTAATTTCAAAACAATTACTATGGCTAAGTGTAGGCCATTCCATTCTATGTTCAAATACTGTAAGAAGCATGTTCTTAGTATTTGAAGTCCCCCTTTGTTGAAGAGTCATTTGTGGAGGGAATGCCTCAAGTGACTCCCCTCGATGATTGACTAAATCTGCACACCAAGATAAGCTTGCAATAATTGTGAATGTCATCACACTAAGATTTTCTAGCTTTAGAACCAAATTTAGAACATTTATTCTTAAAAATAAATATTAATTACTTTACTAGTTTGTGTCTCTTACTGACAAAGTAGCCCATAAAAAGCACCTTAGTAAGGTGCATAGTCAAAAATTAGAAGATAAATTAACTGAGGATTCCTGTGCAAGCTTAAATCAGTCTGTATGATTGCATTTTGTGACCACATTGTCCATTTTTATTCTGTAGAATTGTGTCTCTTTTAATGCATAGTTTGGATAGAAATCACTGAGCAGCTGCTCGATGTTTTGTCCTCTTACTCTTCAGGATGGGATTCTAGGTCTGATTTTACCACATGTTGTTCAACTCCCCCCTCTGAAAAGATATGCTTCTATTCATATTTTTCTGTTTTGTTCATCACTGTGATAAATAAAGGACTTCAAGGTCACTAATTTGTTATCTTCTCCTCTTTGTTTTGATCCTTATCTTACAGATGGGAAGATGAGATACAGTTGCACTGGCAACCTTTAAGTTTGAATGCTTAATTTTACAACTATATGAATTAGTTTTCTTTTATGAAAAGAGGGCAAATGAGAAGCATAGTTACCTAGGTATTAAAAAAGGAATCAGCCTGTCTCAAATTCCTTTGTCTCTGTTTCTGTCTTTTCTCTTTTTTCCCTTTTTTGCTTCCTGTGTTTCCACTTCCTGTTGTAATCTTAGCTGAGACCTTTGTTTTTGATTGGGAAGTGGGAAAATTTAATTTTACAAGACCATTTAAATTTAATTTAGTTTTTAATAGAATTTTTAGGTATTTTACTAATTAATGACTTAATAAATAAGAAGTGATCTCCATATAAGAACAAAATGTGAACTTGAAGATAATTTCAACATTTCTTTAGGATTATCAGCAAAATAGAAATAATTAAAATAAAACATACATCGTTTCCAAACTTGGATTTTACTGCAGCTAAATGGAACACAAACCTTACAATATCTGAACTTTGTTCTATTATGTAAGCTATGAATTCTGTCAGGGATTAAATTTGGCAGAAATAAATTCTTCCAGTCCTTTTAAGTCCTTTCCAAAGTATGTATATTGTATTTTGGTAGTTTTAGAAAGTAAAAGCCTGCTTAGGGGTGTGTTGAGAACTGTCTTGGAATGTATTTTTATCTTAACCAGGCATAACTACCTTTGTTCAGTGCTAGTGGGAGTTTTCCAAGAGCGCTGATGCTATGTACATCTGTACTGTATAATTAAACCTATGAAGAAGTCAAATTTTGCATTCAAGCTCTTGTTATGAAAGCCTGTTCTGAAGCACATACGACATTTTTAAAAGGCTGTTGGAAGTACTCAGCTCCTGTACTTCCTAAAAATGGAGGGGTTTCTGTTTAGAATTAGGAATAGAAGCAGAGCACAGAAAATGCTTTGAAGTAATGTTTGTCCCGTTTGTTTCATTTGTAATTTGATTTATAATTGTAATTTATTTTGTAATGTTTTATTTGTTTGACAAACAGGTACATACGAAGTTCCACTGCAGGCAAGCCCATGCTTCAGGCACTGACACTTCATGTTTGACATTTTCCTATGATGGTACTGTCCTTGCCAGCCGGGGAGGTAGGTGATTGAAAGAACCCTATGACGTGTTGAATGTAAGACTTTTAACTTCAGTAAGTGAAATGGTTCATTAAACAAACCATATGAATCATGTAATTGTTATATATAATGGTTTATGATGGAGATAAGGTAGTGAAATCAGAAACTAGTGTTTCAAATCTGAAGTGTTTCACAATTTACTACTTTCATTTGATACACCATGCAATACTATGTTTCTGAAAGAGCATTTTACAGCAATTAAAAAATATTTTAAGAGAACTTTGCTGATTATATTACACAGTTTCTGATCTGTCTTCTTGTCTAGCAATAATAATACATCGAAAGGAAATAATTATCTTAATTAAAAATAAAAAAAGTCCAGTTTTGTTGCGTAGTTCTTCCTTGAAAGATTATTTCCTCTCAATAACACTGTCTCTGTTCTGGAGCTATTAATTCCTCATATAACTTTCTTAAGCAATGTCATTTTCTGTCCTATTTGGAATTTTTATCTAATCTATATTAAAAACATCAAAAGTTGATGACTGGAATTGACTTGCCAAGATATACTTGAATGGCAAAAGAATTTAGAATGTCCACAGGGGTGGAAAGAAAGGGTTGTGTTGTAAACTTCAGATAAAACTTTATAAAAGAGTCTTAGATAACAGAACAAGACTTGAGAAGGCAAAGATGTGTTTGAGGACTCATTCACTTCATTATTGGGATAGGATGGTGTCTGTTGAAGACAACTTTTCATGCAGAGATTTGTCTACCCAGTATGTTGCAGGCAGGTGCAAGCACACAAGCCAAGCTGTCTGGATGGAAAACAGCTGTAACCAGAAGCTCTGTGTATGCATTAGCATTGCCCCAAGGCCAAATAAACAGGCCTAGGGAGAGGCAGTATACGTTAATGTCGGCTAATGCTGTGCCTAACATATGTTTAGGACATCTGGTCAGTTTGGTACATAGACAGAATGAGATTATGTACACAAAATACCAGAATAGAGGTATTCATAGATGAAAAAAACTCTGAAGCAGTGGATGTGTTTTCTAGCCAAGTAGCTTGCATTTTCTTTGTGTCCTCCCTGTGCCCCTGTCCCTGAAGGGGGTGGAGTGTCTGACCAGTGCACATCAGTACTGTGAAATGCAACTAATATTGGGTGCTGCCCCACTGATTCTTTGTATGTCTTGCCACATTTCAAAGATTCCATATGTTGTTTCCCGGAACACATCTTTCAGAGTAAGGACTTGGTAGTCTTATCCTCAAAGGCCCTAGGCATATGGACACTAATGGCACTTGTGCTGTTTCATAACTGCTGTTCAGGGTCCTCGATCCAGAGTTCTGCTGCCACTGTACCCATCATGAATGGGTTCTAAGTGGTGAGGTAAAAGCTCTCAAGCTTTTTTTGTCCTTGCTGAACCAGACTCTTATTATGTGTGAACCTTCTCCTGCTTGGAAAGTATGTGAACTCTGTGTCTTTCCATTCTGCATTAAGTAAAATGCTGCGTCTGTCTGCCAGTGGTGTTTGCCCCAAAATTTCACACAGACATACTTCAGGAAATTTAGGAATAAAGCTGGTGTGCTTTTAAATATAACAGCAAACAGGGCTAATGCTTAGCAAAGGATATTCACTAGTGCTGTCTTGAAACCTCCATTTATGTAAATTCTCTTCTGTTTCACATTTATGAATGTAGATCACATAAATGACCATTTCTTATTTTTATTGCATGTGGCACTTTTACTTGCCTGCTCTTCCTCATCTGTCTCCAGTTTTTGTCTCGTGTTAAACAGACTTTCATTTACTCAAGTTTTATCTACCACACTCTGCTCTAAGCTGTATAAAATGTTGATTGATTGTTTGCAGAACGTAAGACTGCACCGAAATTTGGCCACTCCATGTGGATAAAAGTGCTACCTTTGTCTAGTGTATTAAAAGAAAAAAAGGAGCTCTGTGTGCACTATGCTGGAAAGTAAGGAGGATTCATACCTTATTTTGACTTGTTTGGTTAGTGCTTTAATATGAGTATTGCTTTGGATCTGTACCAACAAAAGCAGATGTGGATCCAGCATTCGTAGATTAACACACCTGCCAAGTGCTGAGGATCAAAGAGAGGATAGTTGTTTGGGGCATGGGAACTTTCATTGAAAGCCTGATGGACTTTCCTGCATCTGATGTAGATTCTATGTTGGATATGAGAAGATGAGGCATAGCTCAGCTGCAGGCACAAGGGAAAATGAAAACCTAATGAGCTGCTTATGAAAGTTTCCAGTCTTATTCTTGTTGGGTATTAGGTAGTAACTTGACAGAAACTTAAGAAAGTGATATTTCTGCATGCTTGAAACTATGAAGGATAGTATTTGGGGAACATTTTCTTTGTTTAGCAGGGGAGAAATAAGGATTAGGATTGGACTTGAGGTCTTACTGTAAAAATATAAAAAAACTTGTTTGACTCCTGATGTTTTTTTGTTGGTATTGTTTTTTCCATTTTACTTGTATTTTTTTCTTCATTTTGAAATTGGGTTAAAAGGTAGAAACACCTTGTATACTCAAGGGTTATGCAGCAGCATGTATAGTGACTGTTTCGTGTAGTGTAATAACATACTGCTCTTCATAGTAAATCCAAACATTAGCATTTTAAAAATCAAATGGGTTTTTGTCAAATATTGTTTCTCAGGAGCTGAACACTGTTGTTCATTCTAACAGTGCCAAAAATGCATTTACTAGTTTCAATAGGCATAGTCAGCTATTTGGAATACTTGGAGCTGAAATGGCTTTATGAAAGTCTTCTAGTATCCTTCTTGCCATATGTTCACATGTTCTTTCCATATGTTTAGAGAAGATGATGCACTTAAGTATTTGATCATGGATGCAGGTGATGCTGAGAACTGTTCCAAATGTAGGTATAGATTCCTCAATTTTTGACTTCCCTCATGAGATCTCCAGCTTTGGTCTCAACCTGTGGTGCCTCCAAAGGTTGTTCTGTAGTTGTTGCAGCTTGTCCTGCAGAACCGGTTCAGAATGCAGAAGCCAGTACCTTGTTCAGTGTCTCTCACATTTGTAGTATAAGCCTTCACAGAAAGGCTCAGAGCTGATAAACATATTCTGGTAAGCTTGTTATGCTATGCATTTCCTGAGCTGTAACTTCTTAAAATTCCCAGTTCCTATGTTTCTTTGTTTTCCTCATTGATCTCTGTGAACAGTTTCTATCCTTGAGCTTTGCTTTCAACACAGAACTCCCTCTTTTTAAATAGACTGTTGCTGACTGTAGGCTGTGTGAATTCCTGGCAGCACTTTTGCTTCTTTTGGGCCTGTTCGCATTCATGGGCTTGTCTTCCTGGTCAGTATCTTCTGAAAAGAAAAGAAAAAAATCAGATAAAATCTTCATAGTATTTGTGCTTTGGTCTTATTTTGACTAAAGGGCATTTACAAAATGCCTGTCTTTGCTCACCAAAGACTGTTTTTATATGACCTAATTGTTGCCTCTTAATAAATCCAGTGCTCAATACCATTGGCGTAACGATGTCTGACCTGATTGTGTCAGTCTTGAGCCTGTTTGTTGGTATCTTTCTTACTAAAATGGCAAAAAAATAGAGTTTGAGATGCTACTAAAAATGCTATAAAAGCTTTAAATAATCCTGCCAGGCTTTGGAGAAGTATACCGTCAATAAAAAATACTGAATGATCTGAATAGACTATTTTGAATGCTTCATACTGACTTGCACAACGTCTGTTTATATGCTTCTGTTTAAGAATAACTATTTTTGTTCATGTGTAAAGTAATTAAAAACAGATCACTACTACTGCAGCTCTATTAAAGAAGCCTCCTAAGCATTGACAGAAGGATGCTACTGGAAATAATCCTTGCTGCTGAGGAAAGTTGATATTCTGTAATCTTAGTGACTTTCAACTCCAAATGCAAATTAGGTTTAGGAACCAATTTGCATTTGCACACTGATAATTTTAATAAGGAAAAGTGAATTTGTGCAAATTCTTAATGACAGTAAAGTTTCATAGCATTAGCAAGCCATTCTACTAGCATTTTTTGCTCTCCAGATGCTTAATCTTCTATTTCTGCCCATTTTAAGACAATGTTGACTTGGAATCAACCACAACTTTGAGTCCTACTAGAGTCTTCGAAAGTTTTTAACCTGCCCATTACATTTTCTTGCTAGAAAGGAGCTATAACTACATGTCTGACTGCTTTTCTCCTGCTAAAACCTGGCAGGACTACATCTTGAAGATCATGTCAAGGCTTATTCCACTAGGAACAGACCAGCCTTGGCTGCTAGCCGTGGATCTGTCCCTATCCAGGAGATTTTGCAAAGTGGCCAAGTGGTGTCCTTTGCATACATTTATAAAGTGCTGGTTCTTTAGATGTAACATCTCGACAATAAGTGGTTTTTTTTCTTGGGGGTGGGAGGGAAAAGGGAGGGCTCATTTTACAAGACTAAATGCTTTGAGGTACTTGGAATGGAGTCTACCGGGAAACAATAAGAAAACAGATATTCCCAAAACAGGGACTCAACGTTTTTCTTTCTTGTCATTTTTTTAGCTTCCCAATGAACAGTAATATACTCTGCTCTAGACATCATTTATTTAAGTTGTCCACTTCTTAAAAATATTTTGTAGTAAGGAGTTATCCTAGTCTTTAATATAAACATACATGATGTACGAGGCCACACATTACTGCTTTCCCTGTAAAGGGCACTACTGACCTTGATTTCTTTTGTTACAGCATGTTACTTCTTTTAAAAACATTTTATTTCTAAGGCCTCCTTTGAGCTCTTGTGCTCAGAGGCTATGAATCCACAGTATAATTGTAGATAACCAAATTACTTCCATGCAAGATTTGTACTTTGGAAAAAACAGATCTTGCCTCTTTTCCTCCTAGGTCAGGAAGATTTTGTAACTTTTTGTTCTTAAATTAATCTCTAGATATTTTTAAAGAGAATTGTTGCTTAAACAAATGCTTCATTTTACCCTTGAAAGTGCTGAGGCACTGCTGTCAAATGCTAGGACATGTCTAGGTGCTTGAGTGAGGTACTTCAAAGCTCAAATTCTGTAGCTCATCTCATGCTGTAAATATGTGTTCCAGAAGGATGATCAGAGCAGAGATGCAGATGTCTCTGAGAATAACCAGCTAATCTCCTTTTTTACCCCTGTTCTCACTTTGTTAATATGTCATAACTTTTCAAAAAGGGATAAACAGCCTGACTTTTACTGGCCTACAGTCACACCATGTTTGTCAAACACAGATGAGAATTGCTACAAATGTCTTGCTGTAACCTTGATTTTGGCTTTTGTGGCTAAAGGTAGTGTTGTGAAAAGGTGTCATTACAGCAAGTGTGGTTTCACTTACTTCCCTTCACCCCCTTCCCTGAGGATTTCTGACTGATTCCACAGCATCTTCTCCATCCTGAGATAGCGGTTTGTTGCTGTTTGCCTGCTAAAGAAAGAGGAAGACTTTCATGTGCTTTCCATTCTTTCTGATTGCTTTTTCAGGACAGGTGAAAACCAGACATATAGAACGTGATTAGTTTTTGATCTAGACCATTCATGGCAACATTTTTAATTTCTTTTGGTATCTTGAAAGTTAAATTTGCTCCTAGCAGTAAAGCGCTAATGCTCACAAACATAGCATAAATTAGCGATTGAGGAATCTGATTCCATTGTGGATAGTGGTTCTTGATAGGAGGGATTACCACAACAGAACTGAGCCATTGAGGAGAAGTTTCTGTTATACTGGAGTGGAGCATATTGAGCTTCTCAGCCTTGCACTGTCATAGTCATTTAGCGATGAAAAACTTCCAAATGGTTCCCATTTTGGATTCTTCTGCTATATAATTTTGTTCTCTTTCTCTCTGAATTAGAGGAGGAAAATTTCTGACATGCCCAAGTTCTTGACTTGAATTCTTTATTGCTAACCTTTGTCTCTTTTGTTTCATAGGAGATGATACTTTAAAGATATGGGATATTAGACAATTTAAAAAGCCTCTTAATTCAGCAGATGGACTGCCCAGCTTCTTTCCGATGTAAGTATTCTAATTCATTCCAACTAGAAGAAATAGCAGTATTTTTGCTGCATGGGAAGGGGTTCTACTGGAGTATTTATTACAACTTATCCTCAGTTGTCACTAGGTCCACAATTGTGCAGAGAGGACTGCACAAGGAGGACTATGCAGTGACAATTCTTGTCTATTTTAGGGATTCCCATTACTTTAAAAGATCTTATTTTTGTGATATTTCAGTCTCATATGTCTTAAGTCTAATTAGATTTGCAGCCTTTCAGGAGGAGGCCCTTACTTGTGTGTAATGAGATATAGATGTAAACCTCATTCTTATTTAGTCTATGATTAATAAAAAAGAGCTGAATGAAAAAGTAGACATAACATGAAGGTACATGGTATGAATTCAGGTTACGGTGTCAGAAATGCTGACTTTATTTAACTGCATAGTACTGAGTATTGTTTTCAATATTTTTATTGGTCTGATCTGCATTTCTGTAGCTATAATACAGCCAAAGTCCCTAAGCACCGTTTGTAATTTTGAAATAAGATCTTAGAAAGACAAGTCGTGGACAGCTCAATCTTAACTGCAATTTGTAACACAGAGGAGAAGTAAACAGAAAAACATTTTTGGCCTATAAACACACCACCTTGCATCACTGAAGAATGGATCATCAGCAAAAACAGATTTCATGACTAGTACATTTTTTTTACATAATGATGACAACCAGATTTGGAAGTACTTTTTTTTGTTTGTTTGTTTCTCGTATTGAAAAGCTTGTAGTACTT
The DNA here is from genome assembly GCA_013397815.1 of Aleadryas rufinucha. Classification (NCBI taxonomy): domain Eukaryota; kingdom Metazoa; phylum Chordata; class Aves; order Passeriformes; genus Aleadryas; species Aleadryas rufinucha. The sequence goes on along the minus strand of VZTH01004811.1, from coordinate 221,706 downwards.
TAGAGTGCAGGAGAATTTTGTTGGGAGGAGGATTTTTATTGAATCTGCCAGTTTTGCACATCTTGTGCACGACTGTAATAAGAACTGTAACAGATAACTCTAACTGATAACTATAGCAGTAGATGACAGCTAACAAAGCTTTGTCTCGAAAGGACTAACTAATAGAAAAGATTGTTTTAAGGAGTGCAATTTATATGTAAGTTCTCTATATGTTAATTATTTATCTGCCCAGTGAGATGCTTTGTTTTCTTCAACAGGACAGATTGTTGTTTCAGCCCAGATGATAAAATCCTTGTCACAGGCACTTCTGTTAAGAAAGGTGGTGGCAGTGGGAAGCTATTTTTCTTTTATCGTGAGACCTTCCAGAAGCTGTATGAGATAGAAGTTACAGATGCGGTATGTATTTTAGTTTTGTCATCTCTTCAAAATATGAATGAAATCATAATCATATGCTTCTTTTCCCTTATACAAGTAATTATCTGCTAACACTGTTGTGGTTTTCCTACTGCACGATTAAGAGATAGGGCTAGAGTAACCTGAATAGGTGCTATTCATGTTTCAATTAAAAAAAAAAAAAGAATCCTAGAACAAGGTGTTTAAGCAGTAGAACTTCCCTGCTCTGGTGTTACCATTGCGTTTCTCAAGAATTTATGAACTGTGAAGTGAGACACAAATCCTAAAGTACGTAGATGTTTATGTTGTTTACTTCACCAGTTACCATGATGAAATGCCCTATTGTGACAAAACTCCTTTTTGTCCATGAGACAAGATTAGTGGTTACTGTAGAATGTGTTTCTTGTCTAAATGGAAGAATTTGGGATGAAAGGAAGGCATCGTTAAGAAGTCCATCAAAAACACCATTCTCACCAGTTACTACAAAAACCTGTAATACAGAAGGGTCTGTGTATTGTTTGAACTGACCTCCTATTCCCTTGTACAGAAGGGAAAAGCCTAATGCCATAGTTGAAAAGGTCCTTTTACCGTTTTGATATACAAGTAAGCTTTTAGGTGATAACAAACAGGAGTGGATGAAATTAGAACAGAATTGCCATTGGTAAGTGTGGCAATGCATGCTTATGTCCCTTTAGTTGTTGCACTATGTCAGATTAGCAACTTTGTCACTTTGTTTCAGGATATTGTTTCCTCCTTCTGTGTGTTTTTTAAGCCAGCACTGCAGTCTTTCCTAGCACAACAGAACAAACCTCCTTCTGCTGGATGTCATTTGTCAGAATCTACCTTTGCGTTTGCTTTTCTTTTCAAATCGTGCTTTCTTTTCCCTGCTTTTAGTTCATCTTAAGGTAAAACCTGCTTATAGATGGATTTGTTATATCTATAATTTTGGTGGCAGCTGTCTTGCAAATTAAAAAGGCAGAATTCTTATCAAAGCAGAAAACACGTATTTTTTCCTAGAGCAGAAAAACACCTGTTTTCATCTTAAGCATATAATCTAAACACAAAGGGGTTTTATAGGACTTTGGAAGTTTCATTTAGTACTAAAGAATTTCTCCAAATACAGCAGAAATTGGCTTTTATATTTTTCTCCTATGGAACATGCCAAACCACAAACCAAACTTAACTCGTGAGAATTTCTAGTGGATTTTTATTTTCTCATGCAAGCCTTATAACCAAGTATTTATAACCTTTTTCTGAGAGAAAACATGAATGCCTCAGTGTCTCCTCTGAAACTTCATGACAGAGAAAAGGAAAACAACTACATAAGATAAAGTGCAAGAAGTAGATTTTTGTGGGAGCTCTCCTGTCTGTGGGCACAGGAAACAAAATAATTTCATAATTCCATTCACAGTGAATTTGAACTCCTTAGAACTGAGTGGAGGTGGTCATGATGGCATCTCCTTTTAGTACTGGTCAAGTCAATAACAGTGTGCAGAAACTTCACTTAAGCTCTAAGACTGCAAGAAGGAAGATCTTGTCAGTGGTGGATCCTGTGTCTCCAAAGACACCTAAATAATGCGAAATATTGCTTACCAATCTGCTTTTTTTTGCATTCAAAGAAAATATTATTTTCATTCGGTAACTTTGTCTTCTAAATCTTGGAAATAAAGGGTCTGTTTACCTGCTAAGGTAGTGCTACAGGAGAGTCCACAAAAGATCTCAGTTTCTCTCAGAATCAAGAGCTAAATTTCTGTTCTTTGCTTCAAAATGCAAAAGAAACTTGGAACTGAGACCCAACAGTAGGAAACTGTCAATAAGCAACTTCATTGGGGCCACTAATATAGTAAAATTTTAAGTCTGTGTACAAATTTAAGCAGGTTCATAATTTTATACTATAACTTCGTATAGGTGCTGATATTTATATGGTACTTTTTAAGACTGTAGTTAATCACTTTGGTCTATAGAGCTTTAGTGCTGCTGGTTTTCTTCATTTGTAGTTATAAAATTTAAGACTGTCATTCTTCTGCTTTGCATGTAGTGGAAAGGCAAATAATGGAAATAATAGGTGAAGAATTGAGACTTACTGATCTTATGACATAATTTTCAGTGAGTCAGCGCTACCAATATCTGTACAATGAATGTGTCTAGCTTGCAACTTTAACTCTACACATCTAAGGAAAACACAGTTTAGCACTTCAATCTGGATCTAAAAGAAGAAAAATTACTATAAGTGGTCTTACAAAATAAAAGCAGTATATTTTTTCAGTGTCTCTCTACTGTTTGTATCTTTTAGCTTTTTCATTAGTGTTCTTTACTTGTTCTTCTCAAATTACTGTGTTTGATGGAATATAAACGCTTAAAGGCATGCTAAAAGCAAATGAATTTTCAAGAAGTGAGCTTTTATGTTTTGTAAGCAGTAAATGCTGTTTGTTGGAAAGATCATTGGTCTGTAAACTGGGAGATTAATATCTTGTGTGTAGTTTATCAAAGCATTTTTTTCAGCAGTGCAGTAATTACTTGCTTTCTCCCAGCTACTTTCCTAGTTTCCATTTTTTCCTTATACTCTCAAAAATAGCAGTTAGCGTTTAGCATTAGTGTAATTAAAGATAAACACATAATGTTATCTAAGACTTCAGTTTGTTTTCTGCGACTAAGTACTATACTTCTTTACATTTTGCATGTTACCTAGTGCTGAAATATGTAATTTTACTCTTTTTATTTTGGGTTTTTTAGGCATTGCAGAGATGAAGTTATGCTATGCTATGTGTGTAATAAAAGCTCAAATGCACCAGTATCTCCCTCTGCAGAGTCTGATCTGCTCTCATTCCTATTGAAATAATTTCAGTGATTTCAGTTAGATTTAGTCCATAGTGCTAAAGATAAAAGGCATCTTTAGTAATTCATTTCCAGTATAAAATTAAAATGGTAAGACTTTATGAAGGCAGTCGTATACCAGTTTAGTGGTATAATGTATATAATCAGAATAACAGAAAATCTATTGTGAAGGAAAAGCATAAACTATTCATGTGATACTTTTTTAATTTCACAAGGATTTTTTAGAGGGAAATGCCAGCAAGCTTAGAAAATTGAAAAACAGTAAAGAGCAGTAAACATTATCTTAAACCCCCTTGGTAAATAGCCAGTGAAATTGGCCTGTGAGTGAACCTAGTGGGTAATGAGAAAATATTTAATGGGAATGTTTGACCAAAGCTGTGTCTGGCATTCCTTTCCATCATACCACACAAACCTTTTTTCACCTTTTCTTTCAAGTTTTCATGGGAAAATCCATTACTGTTTCAGAGCTGCTGGAGTGAAACCTTGTGGTTTTACTAATGGACTAACAGTCTGATTAGTTTCTGCTGTTGTGGCTGGGTATAGAATATTAATTTGCTTTTCTTCTCTTGTATTAGTGTTGTTTTTTTTTTTTTCTCAGCCACAATCTGTGCTTAAACAGCTGTGTTGTTGCATCCACTCCTGAATGCCATCCCACCGTGTAGACATTGGGACTTTTGTAAAATTCAGGCTTCTTAGATAAATGGCAATACTTTTTGAAGGAAGCTAATATCGAAAGAGCTGTAGACCACAGGCTCTGTCTCTGGCCCATAGCGGGAAGGGGTGTGAACAGGACAAGCACAATATTATTGGTGCTTCTCTGACCATCCTTTCTACTTCCCTCTCCCACTCTGATAATGAAGCTGATGCTCTGTATGCAGTACCCTAGCCTTGCTCTGGCTCAATGTGTGCAGGTACAATTGGAAGTTCTGAGGACTTTGTACTGTAACAATGGTTATGTTTACTAAACTGTACAGAATTCCTCTCTTTTTTATGGAACTTGAAAAAATCCTGTTATGAATGTGCAGCCTCTTCATAGTTTATCTGTCTCTTTCTCTTCTATCTTGACGGTGTTATTTATGAAAGATTCTTCTGCTCTCACCTCAAATGTTCACAGTAAAATACGTTTATTAAACTTTCTCAATTTGATCATTAGAGGCTTATTTAATCTGAAATACCTGTAATTGCACGCAGAACCTTTCTTCACTCCATTTACATGGAAAAAGAGACTTAAACAGAAGGCAGGAAACAATACTGCCAGAGTATGGGAGTACAGAGTTTGTGTCCAGAACCTCAGAGGCCATTTCCCTTTCTTTTCCTCAGGTAGTATGAGAGGCAGGAAGACCTGTAGCTGCAAGGTCTCCTCTTTGGGATATCTGTAACTGCAGTCTGAAAGGGGAGGGAGATTTCACTGCCAGATGAAAGCCAGGGAGGGTTTATTCTTAATTCTTGCTTTGGTTATGCAAGCAAGAGATCTTCATGGGAACCAGTTATAAATACCCAGTTTATGGGAAAAAGAATTGGGTACACAACATTTCCCCCAATGTCAGTTTAATTTAAAATAGCTGTGGATAGGCACTTGAATCGCTCTCACATGTCTGTCATTCATTTGGCTACTTCCAACAGATCACCCGGTAGTTATCCTTATTACAGACAAGATTGATCTTGGCAGCAGTAGAGTACTCATTTTCCCCATATGGAAAGGACAAGTATTACACCCCATTACTGCCAAGCAAGAATGGGCACTGAGAAAGAAAAAAAAAAAAAAAAAAAAAAAAAAAAAAAAAAAAAAAAAAAAAAAAAAAAAAAAAAAAAAAAAAAAAAAAAAAAAAAAAAAAAAAAAAAAAAAAAAAAAAAAAAAAAAAAAAAAAAAAAAAAAAAAAAAAAAAAAAAAAAAAAAAAAAAAAAAAAAAAAAAAAAAAAAAAAAAAAAAAAAAAAAAAAAAAAAAAAAAAAAAAAAAAAAAAAAAAAAAAAAAAAAAAAAAAAAAAAAAAAAAAAAAAAAAAAAAAAAAAAAAAAAAAAAAAAAAAAAAAAAAAAAAAAAAAAAAAAAAAAAAAAAAAAAAAAAAAAAAAAAAAAAAAAAAAAAAAAAAAAAAAAAAAAAAAAAAAAAAAAAAAAAAAAAAAAAAAAAAAAAAAAAAAAAAAAAAAAAAAAAAAAAAAAAAAAAAAAAAAAAAAAAAAAAAAAAAAAAAAAAAAAAAAAAAAAAAAAAAAAAAAAAAAAAAAAAAAAAAAAAAAAAAAAAAAAAAAAAAAAAAAAAAAAAAAAAAAAAAAAAAAAAAAAAAAAAGAAAAGAAGTTGTATAGCTACAGGAATTGCTGATTTTTAATGGACATGTAAGTAATAATTTAATTTAAAAATGAGCCAGGATGATGAATTTGTGTACGTTATAAAATGAGATGTGCAAGTTTTTAAAATATCCCACAGGTTTTTGTAGATAAGCAACAATCCGAAAACATTGATTTATGATTGTTTTCGGAAACCTATTTCTGTTTAGGAGGATTCTTCAGTATTTTCTTAGTTTCTCAAATATAAGCAAAAGTTAAATTATTAAATACTTCTGAAAATACCTCTAAGGGATGTTTCAGGAAGGTCTTCTGAGACAAGCTATAAATAAAGCTTCTTTTTAGATGAAAGAGTGCAAAGGAAAGAAGGAATAAGGAATATGAACCTTCCAGCATCCTTTATGCACAGTTGATATAGGATTGCAGTATTTCTTTTCTTGACCTCAAACAATATCATTTAGTATTTATAAAGTGCAGTAATATAGTAAAGGGCTTTTCCACTGTGGCCCATTTCACTAAGATTTAAAGCTTTTGAATTTAAGTAAAATAAATTCTTTTAACTTCTGGAAGAGATCATTATGCTGCTTCTGTTTTTTTTCTTTTTTAAAAGCCATTTGTTTTATTTAAAAGGAAAATCCATATTTTCCACATTAGGTAAGTAAGTACAATATTTAAGGCCCAGTAAATTTACATGTTTTTTAAAGTGAACAACAACAACAACAAAAATCTAGTATAAGATGTGAATCACAGGAATGTGTTTTCTTTTGTAGTGTGGTAGCCTGTCAATTTTCATTCTCTGCTTCCATACATGTAAGGACAATGTGGTATTTCCCTTTGTGTATCCTGGAGCAGCATGTACTCTGTTTTAGGGGAGCTGTCACTAGAGGTTTGAGGTATGCAAGAGTAATAAACTGTGAGGGTTTTGCCCCTGTAACAGGGACTGGGGGTGTTCATGAAGGTTGTCTCCCTTAGTTTTATGATATATGATGATGAAAGTGTGGCTGTAATTTTAACAGACCAGGTGCTCAAAAATGCTCAACATTGCAAGTACAAGGGAAACAGGTTGCCACCTTGATTAAGTTGCTTTTTATTCATCAAAAGAGGAAAGTATTGTTCAGTGGCTCTGTGTACTTGTAAGAATATATTTTATAGCTGTACTTGGAAAGATGACTGGTAGAGCATTGTTATCCATGCTTTCTATATTGAAATCCTTCTTTAATATATTGGCCTCTGAAAATGTTTTTAGGGTATTTCTGGTTTCTACATTGAAAATTGTAAGTTTTACCCATTTCTGGTCCCTTTTCTATTGAATATTTCCACACATTTTCTAAGTCTTTTTTCACAAGGGAAAAACATTAGTATTCTTCCCTCCACTACTGTGTTCTCATGAGTATTTTAAATCTAATGATAGCAGGTCACTGCATTGTAGATACTCCCTAACCTCCCACCTTATTTATTGCAGTTGGCTCTTTTCCTTGGAAGAACTCCAGGGAAATCTTGAACATAAAGATTTTTGTAACTGGGGTTTTCAGCAGATTTTTAAATATAATATTAGGGCAGTTTTATTATGTGAGCAGCCTTTTTCTTAAATCAGAGCATGCATAGTAAGAACATGTAAGTGTTAACCATATTTTTGCTTGAAAGAAGAGATGGCAGACATTTGAAAATGGTATACTTCTAAATCTGTTGTTTAATTGTTTTTATTATTATTAAAAATACAGCAGTTTTATGAGTTACACAGTTTTATCCCCTGTTCTGGTGCTTCCAGGAGGCAGACCAGCTTTTCCAGGTAAAGCTGCATGGCAATCCAGGTACATGGCTATTATATCACCTCTGTTCTCTAAGACACTAGTGAAATGAGATTACAGAGTGTGTAGTGGGAATTGATATGGCCTCTGAGCAGCACTGCCTCTGTGTGATTCTAAAGGCAGAAACTCTGTAGCTCTTGGAGGGCAGCAGATGGTTATTGTAGCTGATGTTTAATGGAGATCATCTGCAGAGAAATCAAGATAACAGTAGGAGAAGGGAAGAACTATCTATATTGGAGTATTTCCTTACAATGCTAACTTCATTGGTGGATTTTATTTTCCATTCTGCATTTCAATCATCATTATCAATGATCTTTGATTGTTGTGTAGAAATGATTGTAGCAGGTAAGATTGCTTTTATCTTCAGATTAGAATATCAAGTTTCTGATTTTTTTAATTTTTATTTTTTTCCTTTAAATTCCAATTGCACAGAATTGGAGAGAAATTATTTGTTAACATGGGTGAAAATGTGTTGAAACACTTGCTTAAAAGTCCTTAGGGCCTGTTTCTGAACTTCATGAAATATGAGTGAGAGAAGTGTTTTCTTTTAAAGCATTGAGATCTTTGTGACAGGAAGGAGTTACTCTACTGCCTGTGAGTTAGAATGCATATGGATCTTTCTTCAGCATGAGATTTTGAGGCATTTTCCTCTCTTTCCTTGAGGGGCGTATGCATTCTTGCTGGGATGAATAAAATAAAAAAATGGCAGAGGTTTTTTGGTCCATGAAAACTGTGATCCACATAAAACATGTCTGTGAAAATTTGTACAAAAACTAGATTTGGATCCACTGTACATCCATCTAAATATCTGAAGTTTCTAAATGGTTCCACACCTTTATTATAAAATGGAAAAGCTTGAGAGCCCCTGCTTTAATATCTTTCCTAATTAGAGAAGTTGTTTAAAAGCAGTAGTGACTGAACAGGGGTGGGGAACAATCTTGTGGTAATGGGAAGCTGTCTTCAGCAGTTGACATCTAAACATTTGCGTGTTTTATTCAAAGACACAGAAACTCTTATTAAATTAATGGAGAGTTTTTCCTGAAATAACTCTGTACATTCCCCTTCTCATATGGGAAGACACTCTGCTAAAATCAGAAGGACTTAATGTGCAAGTTCCAGAACTATAGAAGATAAAGCTGAAAGGCCACACTGAGATTTGATCCCTCAATCCAGCCCAAGTTTGAAATTGCTTACCCCTCTCAAATACAAATGTAATATAGGCTTCAGTGAGAGATAATGTTAATTTGGAAGGTAGTTGCTTTTTATTATAGGATTCCAAAGTAGTATTGCTTATTATGTTTTGAGCTCCTCTGCATTTAAAAGATACTACAAGCAGTACTTCCCTGTAAATACGTAGTAGTTTTATAGGAGAAAAGACAGAATAAATGTAGTAAATAAACTAGTTGCATGCATAGTTTTGACAGGCAAGGTTTTTTCAAAAAGACTGGAATTTGTAACGATTACAATTAAGATAAATCCTCAGTTCAGTCAGAAAAACCCCACTTAGCCACTGCTGGGGTCACCTGTCCTTGCCATGGTCAGAATCCAGAGCCATGGTGAGAATTAATTTTCCGTGTTTGCTATCTTCCCTTGTGACATGTCACTTATCTGATTGCCTGGACAGCCAAGAGCAGCAAATCCAAGCAGTGCTGTTCAAACAGGGCCCATCACATACCGTCACGGCCACTGAAGCAAAGCTTGCACATAGGAAAGAGGGAGGGTTTGTTTAAGTTTTTCATCTCCTAACTGAAAATATTTTCTTAGGGCAGCAGCTCTTGCTTTCACTTTTTCATTGTATAGCTTCAGAACAGATGCTGAGGAATTATTTATTAGACTGTAGGTTAGGAAAGGGGTAAGCAATAAGGGCAAACAGAGTTTTTTCTGTTTTATCCCTATTCAGTTGTTAAGTATCTCCAGAGCTAGACCTGATTTTTGAAGCTAAGATTTTCAAGATTTGTTGGGCAGTTTTAGAAGTTTGTATCTGATGTATTCTTTCTACACTAGGAGTATTCAGTATGTGTACCAGGATTCTTTATCTTGAGCTGTGGAGTTTTATCCAAGTAGCACAACATGCTGTAATATAGATCCTCATTAGTTTTCTGTTTTTCTTTTATAGTTATTTTGGCCATTGTAGGCTGTAGGGATTCACCTGACCAAATATAGATGTCTACAGCTGATCCAGTCACCCTAGGCTCCTTTTCTAATCAACAAAGAAAAATAAACATATTCAGACTGTGATTTTATCTCATCCTGAAATAGATCTCTAAAATAGGTTAGTTGAAGGCCACTGTGAAATGCTTATTTCTCTCTATTAGCTATAAAGAGAGATATTTGTAGACATTTAAAGAGTAGACCTCTAAAGATTAGAGGTGTAGACATGTTAAGTTTGATGAAACAAGTCCCACCTAAACTCTTCACTTCTCTGCATGGGTGTTTATTGTCTTCTACTAAAGCACTAGGACATTTAATCTCTTGTTTTCTGACCTTGCCAATAGCAAAGTAGGAGATAATGGGTTACTTTTGCATTCATTTCTATTGATTTAAGGATTTATGACTGTAGGCAATTTACAGGAGAAAAGCCTGCCACACTATGAAAGGCTTGCACTAGCTGAGAGTGAAGCCTACACTCTCTTGCACCTGATTTCCCAAAAACTGTCAAAACATCAGCAACGTCACCATGAAGTTACTGAACTTTATCTAAATTGTAACACTTTTTAATTCAAATGCTCATGAATTCTTGCTTCATAGGTGTGAAAACCTAGGATTAGCATATTTCCTTTCCATTTTCATTATTTATCTGGAATTAGCAGTATTTTTTTCTAGTGACTATTTGGAAGATCACTTTTGATTTTCACAGTTTACAGGTGGAATGTTGGCTGTACATTCAGCACAGGGAAAGTATGAATATTAGCTGTATGTCAGCATCATTCAGTAGAGATTTCCACCTTCTCAGGGTAGTTTCATGTAGGGATGGAAGTAGATAGATGCAGTCTGCAAAGCAGATTTGTAGTCAGTGTTTTCATTTAAATAGTTTGCACTGATAGCTGTGGGAGGAGACATTAATTTAGTGAATTTAGCTTGAAAGTCTGATAGCTGCTCTTAACTGATTAGTCATATCTGGTATTTTGCAGCAAATATATAAGCCAGTTGAAAGTCAATTACAGCCAGAGAAGAGTGAAAGTGTGTACCTGAAGTGAAAGAAAAATGGAAAATGTTTATTCCAAGAGTGCATAACTGATAAGGAAACATGTTTTTCTTTCCTCTTCCCTACATGGCAGGAGAAGCTTTACAAAAGAACTTGAAAAAGTTGATACATTATCATGTGTTGTCTGAAAGTACACTTTACATGAAATGTTCATTTTCAAAAACAATTGCATGGTACGTAACCTTAAACTTAACTGTCTTTAGGGAGAAAGGGTAGCTTCCAAAGAAAACAGGGCCTGACTGAGAAGCACTAAGACCTCCTGAAGGAGGGAAAAGAAATTAAAACATCTCTGTAAAATATGGCCCCTCTAATTTACTTTTCATTTCACAGTAGCAAAGAAAGAATATAGTCTGTTGACGTAAGTGCTCTAGAAGTGTATGGTGATTCCTATTGATGTCAAAAGTATGGAGGTTCTAGGAATTTTTTAGAAAATGGTGAAACCATTATCATGCCAGTCTTGTAGCAATTAGGACCTCCATGTGCATACACACATACATGTCTGTTTAATAAAATTTTGCTAAGAAAAGATTAACTGTTACCGTGGAGCTTGTTTACATAAAAAGTTAGTGAGATTTTGTTGGATCTCAGCTGAAATGCACCAAATAAAAAAATCAATGCTTCTGTACAAGATCAACTCACAGACATGTAAAATGGTAGTATAGGAATGCAAGAAGACAGTGATGGACAGAAACCTGAATCTTCCCTTAATCTTTTGCAGCACTGTGAAGGAGGATAGAGGTGAATAATGCTTTCAGAAGACATTCTTTATATATGTTCTTGTTATTTTGTTACATAATGGGCAACCTCACATTTTCGTAGATTCAAAAGATACTAGTAAGATTAAGTAACTGCTCAGGCTCTGGAATGCTGCATAAAAATATTTTAGGTCTAAGATGTAGCATTCATGTGAAGACTGTATGTACTCTGTAATTGATAGGAACTAGGAATACTTACTACATTAGCTCATTCATGGTTTTTTTCTTTATATGTTTTATCACAGAAGCTCTCCAAAGCTTCTTACAATCCACAATCACTGCTGATGTGTGATCTCTAACCATTCATAGTCCCTCTTACTAGAAGTTATTAACCTTTCTTTCCTGCTTCCAACCTGTACTGATCTTCTCTTCCCGTCCTGGATCAGCTCTATCCATACTCTAAAACGGAATGTTTTTGTCTGAAGTGTGGACCAGGGAACTGAATTTTGCTTTTGCTGCTGCAGTCTCGAGCCATCTTTATAAGCAAAGATCCAGGAAAATTCTTTCAGTCCTTGACATCAGTCTGTAGTTTTATGACTTTACCAGCTTCATGGTTTCATCTTAGGGGGCAAATTTTCCACTCCTATGCCACAAATCATTTTAATCTTTTCTTGCTGACCTTGTAAAATGCCCTCTCTGGATTGTTTACTCCTGTCAGGGTGTTGCCCAAGTGCTCTGGACAGTTTCAGTTGAGGTAATTAGCTTTTGCTTGCTGACAATTCTGCTTTGGTTATTCTTCACTGTGCCTGTTAAACACAGGGGTGTATTCCTAGGCAAGGATAAATGTCCCATTCTATGTTACAGAAAATGAGGCTTCAGTTTCTTATTTAGAGGCACTGCTGTTAACTCATGTCAAAGCTCTACTACTTGCACAGTACCAAAAAAGCTGTATGTGTAGTTGCCTAGTGAGCTCACCTAGATGGAGAATAACCTGATAGAGAAATTGTTTGGTGGTGTTTACTGTTTACCTGCAGCAACAGCTCTGCTTATATGATTCGAAGGGAAACACACAGGTGAGAACAGACTGATAGGGCTGAGACTATTTGGGAACCGCCCCAGAGCTGCCTGCTGTCATTGACACCCACTGAATCTCTTCTAACCTCTTTCACAGTGAGAATCAAGAAGGTAAATTTGGAGTGCTTCTCTTTTGGGTGGTATTTGTAATATTTTCCTTGTCTGTCTTGGCAAAAATATTTTCACAATGTTTTCCCAGTATTTCCCAATGTAAGCTACTGTGTTTGTATATGCAATGGACGTTGCCAAAGACTTTTCAGATTGATTTCATTTAAAGAACTTAATGCTTTTGCCACAGCAAAAGTACAAAACAGCTTTTAAATCATTACTAGTAATTATCTTTCTAATTTTCTTATAATCACAAAGCTGGCCACATCAGTCTATGGAAAAATTATTTTCAGGATTTTTATGACAGGCTTCCAGGACTTCATGCTCCAAAAGCATAGTGTCCAAAATATACAGCCATCACAGAAATCCTTTTTTGAAATGTTGAAGATGTTTATGTGATTATACATTCTGCATTTTATCATTCTTATTTGTTATAAGACATTTTCCATTTGCTAAGCTATGACCTGGATTTTTTTTGTTTTCAGAATCTACATAGGTTTTTCTTGTTTTAAACAAAAGAAAATGATTTGGGGTTTTGTTTTTTTTCATGGTGGGGCTGGTTGTACATTGAAACAGTTTGGTGAAAGAAGCTGTTGAGTCTCCATCCTGGGAAATGTTAAAAACCAAACTGGGTGATATCCTGAGCTGTCTGTAGTATCTGACTGTGCTTGGAGCAGGATGGTTGAATTAGTCATCTCCAGAGCTCTCTTCCAACCACAGCCATTCTGGAGCTGTGTAAAATTCAGTATCAGTAGATGGGTACCTACCTATGTACACATGTTGGCAAAGCCAGGTGAACACTTCTTTATCTGCAGTTAACATACATACTTGCCTGGAGAGCTGGGAGGTAGGACCTTCTTTGAGATGGAATTTGATATTTAGCATTTCCAGTGATAAAGATGTGTACTGAGTTATTCTAAGTGGAAACAGTAGAGAAGTTAGAGGCATCGCAGAATAAATGCTCTTTAAGTGTTAATTATTTTTGTGTGATAAAGATTCTCCTTATCCTTCCCTCCCAGTGTTAAGACCTAGCCTGCAATGATCCCTTTGTTGTACAGTTGATTAGAATTTTCACTTATTTGGGATTATATGATTGGGAAAATTTTTTAGGGTGTAGTTCAGGGATTCAGTATTTTGGTATTTTTGAAGTATTGTCAGTTTCTAAAATAATCCGAAAACCACATAAATAGTTTGTATTATTTCTTCTAAAGTAGGTTTATATGCCAGTGGATTAATAAAATTACTTGCATGTTCAGAGCTTGAGTTTGTTTAGTTTTTAACAAATTATATTCTGGGACTGTTTTACGGTTTCAGAAGATTTATAGGGTTACATTTAATGGCAGTTTCTTTTGCCTGCTCTGTAGCACGTGCTATGGTGGTTTTAAGTGTGCTGTGCATGTTTGACAAGTTAGAAACTCAGCAAACCCCATCAACGCTGAGCCACACTGTCTCAGGCTTGTTTTTGTTGGCTGGTATCCACTACCATGCTATAAAATACATTTACTTGACAGTAGAAAGTGGAGAACCACATTAACTACAGAGTTTAAAAAGGCTGGCTAACCACATGCAATAAATATTAATAAAAGAAAAGGCCACCCACCTTTGACCTTCAATACTTGTTACTAGCTTTGGTGTTTTAGAGTTACTTTAGCATTCTGAGCATTACATAAGAGTATGTGAGACTCAAACAACTTATTAGCAACCCTCTGTTGCGTACCTCAGATTTACCTCTAAAAATGTTGCTTTGTAGTTGTCTTCTAATAAGCAAGCCAGGTTTATTTGTACCTGTAAGTAAATGGGAAGGTGTAATGTTGTATTTTGTGTGTATGTAAAAGGACGATGCTTTGCTGGGGAACCTTGTAAAGAATGACAATTTGATTAATGAAACTTCATCTCGCTCATTTTTTCTTCTGAAACAAGAACACAAAGCAGAAAAAACAGCTCAGAAGAGTGTCATGCATCATCTTATGGTAAAATGAAATTCTGATTCATGATGGCTGAATCAGCTTCAGAAGTTTTTCAGTACTTTTAATGTTATGTGCCTCCTAGCATTCAAAAAAATGGAGTCTGGACCAAACCAGAAATAGCATGGAACATGCAATGGGAAGTGGAGGGAGAAGAAAGGCAAGGCTAGAAAAGGGAGCATTGTTCCATGAAAAACTGACAGGATAATGCATCTTGCTAGCTCTGGATACATTTATTACGAAAGTGGCACAAACCAACTTCAGCCTTGGACACTATCCCTTTAAGGCATCACTATCTGTCAAAAATAGATACTTTTGTGTTTTTGATGAGACGGGTTGTCCTTTGTGGCAGATTGTGCCCACTTTAGTTCTCTCTAGTCAGAAGTTCGAGTCTTAGAGTTTCTGTGCTGGACTGCTGAATCAGACTGAAAACAGTACTCACATGGAGATTCAAAGTCACATGTAGAACAATACTCTTAATGTCTGAAAATGAGTTTCGCTGCTGACCAGAGGGGTGACAGTACTGTGAGACATTGGCTTCGAATACCAAGTTCTTAGTGTTGTGGGTAAGAAAGAAGCAAGAGTGAAAATCAGCATCTCTTCCGTTTCTGCAGTCAGCAATTGAAAGGTCAACAGTGTATGAGAAAAAGGGAAAAACCAGATAAAGTGATGAATGAAGTGGGAGAATTAAGAATTAAAAATAAGAATACAAAAGTCATGAAGGCCTGGATTGCTATATTGTATCTGAAACTTAATTGTTCTCCTTCGAATCCCTGTTTAACTTTCCATTTCTGTTATGCCTGTGAAGACCCTGGCAACAGATAGTGTGTGGAAACCACTGTTGTTCACCCTGTCACCAATTTTTACTTATTTCCCTGCCTACATCCTTATGTTGATGCTTTTTTTATTTTGTATTCTACTCTGGAGTTATTAATTCACGTATTCACATGCTTATTCATGTGCTTAAGCTTGGTCCTACTACCTAGTGAGATGCACTCTTTGACAATGTGAATATTAATTCTAAGGTCCAGGTGAGTGACCAACTAACAGTCAACATCTCACTTTATTTCAGAGTGTTGTGCGTTGCCTTTGGCATCCCAAGCTGAACCAGATCATGGTTGGTACTGGAAATGGTTTAGCCAAAGTGTACTATGATCCTGTCAAAAGCCAGAGGTATGTAATCATCTTTTATTATGGTTGTTTTCTCAAATTTAGCTTGATTCTGTGATTCAGTAATTATACTAAGAAATGAGAAATACTGGTTTAGTAACATTTGTTTTGCAGTTATACTTATTTAGCAACAATAGAAAGAGAAAAAAAATAACCCAGAATGTTTGCTTATGAAGAGTGGCACTTTTTCCTCTGGGCTTTTCCTGTTGCAGTATGCTGACTCTTCTACTTGAATTTACAAATGCTTTCATTTTTTAATTGCATGAAACCTGCAGTAAGTATACCCTTTCATCCTGTCTCTTGGAGGTTGCCGAGGAAGTGTGACTGAATGGGTATTTATTGTGTTTAGTCATGTGTTTTTAATGCATATCTTTTTCCTGAAGTAAAAATCTTGTTTAGAAGCATAAAATTCGGTGCTGGTGAAGTAATACTGGAAGACCCAATTTGACAAGGTGCAAAGCACAGAAGCACATCCCCACCTTTCTTCTAGTCTTCTCTGCCACCCTCATTTATCACATGGATTTTGCCTGTACATCTAAGGGAAAGGTGGTACTGATTTATCAGAAGGTGACTTGCCAGCCTAAGATGAAGAGGGCCTAAGTAGCCTATAAATACTTGTTTTGCAATTAATTTGCCCTTACCATCTGGATTGAGTGGAGAACTGGGGTATTCTTCCTTCCTGTCAGCCAGGAGGAAATGTACAGTTCATTGATACCGAGTGGGATAAATAAGTTGTTTCCCCTGTATGAGGCATCTTTGTTTTGCTGGCATCCAAAACCAAACTGTGTTACAGTTAATGTTTTCTGGATACTTACTGTCACCTGGGCACTTGGATGTGAAGATAAACTCTGGTTTACAAAATTATCAGACATAAGTTTTGTTTTTCTGGTTTTGTCAGTTTAGAGAACAAGAGAATTGGTCATCATTGTTTGGACCATAGAGCCCTAGCACAGTTTTATGACTGGTTTGTTTCCTGGTATTTACCATGAGGAGGAAAATACTACTGGTTTAAATCAATCTTGCTGCAGCCAGGCTTTATGCAGTCTTTCCTGCCTCAGTGTTACAGACACCTCTGGTTAGATAACTGCCACCTCTGCTGCTTAGGAAGAATAATATCATGAGCAAGTGAGTGCCAAAGTTTGGAGAGCAGCACTTGCAGTGTGCACACTAAAGTACTGTGGACAAATGAAGTGTGAAATGAATCTTCCACCCTTATTCCTGCATGTCATATAAACCGCTCTATAACAGAAACACTATAATCTCTCTACCCTCCTTCACGTGAGCATGAACAGGCAAAGATACACACATTCATGAATATTTAGAGTGCTGTATAATTTGGTTGAGACTGTCTTCCACAAAAACAGATTTCTGTTTGATATGAACAGACTAACTGAACTGCTCTGTTTCCTCCTAGGGGAGCAAAATTATGCGTGGTCAAAACAAAACGAAAAGAGAGACAAGCAGAGACTCTCACACAGGATTACATTATAACACGTAAGAAATTTAAACATATCTTTATAGCAGCATCCTTAGCTTATTCTTAGGTTTGAAATAATTTGCAGATCGTTCAGCTTTATCTTTTCTCCTCTAAAATGCAGTCTTTCATTAAGCATTGATCATTGGTATCATATATTGGTGCTTCATACAAATTTTTTGTAGTGTTGCACAACCAGAAAGGTATATATTCTGTATGCTCTGTAAAGTTGTTAATAGTGGTTGGTTTCTTGATTGTGGTACTCCTGAAAGCCTCAAAATTTTGGAGCAATTGTAAATCTTCAGTTTTGCATAACTTAATTGTGGAGTGTAGATAGTTTTAGGAAGAGTTTTGCCACTTTGCAGTACCAGTGACAAAATCAGAGATGAGAGATAGGTCTTGAACAAATACCAAATGATTTTTCCAAGTTTATAACTTACCCAAGTTATATAGGGTTTTAAATAATTTCACTATCCCTAAGCTTAGGGGTTTTTAAGACCTTGTGTTCATACTAAGGCTCACTGATGCATAAGAAATAGTTATCGTTGCTACTATAAAATGTTTAATGATCTGCCTTTTCCCAACGACAAATTTTACAATGGAAGGAGGGGATTAACTGAGAGATCTTGACCCTCGCCATTAGCATTGCCCTGTGTAGTGTTTCCTCATGTGAAATGAGAACAGTCACGCAGTTGTGCCATCTTGCTTCTCTTTATCCTCTTCCAGTTCCAGGGTGTTCAACTCCAATTTCTTGTAGGCTTGGTTTTACACATACTGAAACCATTTCTTTATGTTTGGCAGCATAATAAACAAAAAGAGGTTTAGAATGAGAAAATTTGGGCAGTCTTGGTAACTAGACTCATATCAAGGCACTTCGGTTCTGGGTTCCCATCTTGGGCATTTTCTAGCCACGCTGTCTCCAACCTACCTTACTGCTGCAGATGTCCAGCTCCAGTTTCTGGGGTAAACTTAAGTAACAACTGCCAAAGATTAGGGGTATTCATCTTCATTCCGTGCTCTTAATCCATCTTTATAGCATCCTTCACTGCAATGCTTTGTGTGCATGGTCATTAGTGTTTATACTCTAAAGAACTTTTGTGATTTTTTAAAGAAAATTCTGCTTAAAATCAGTGAAACTTGTGTGTTCAATGGCATTTATAAGTGTCATTGAAAGATACAGGTCCAAGTTACACAAATTTTGGGGATTTTGTCACTGAATTCTAGCTGATTAACAGTTTCTTCCACATAATTTTGAAACTAAACAAGGATGCTTCCATATACAGTAATGCAGAAAAATGTTGTAAGGATTTGCTTACCAAAATTTGAAGTTTTTTGCACATTTTGGAAACTCTTCAGAGGTTAGACGTCTGTCTTGTAATTTTACAGATAGAACTGGGAAGACCTGAATATCTCCGAAGTGCTTTTGCAAAATGAACTGACCCCTTTCTTTCTTCTCTTCTTTTCCCCCTCCCTCTTTTTCTTTTTTTTCTTTTTCTTTCAGACTTCTTGTTGCTCTTTAATATCAGAATTGCCTGTAATGGCTACTTAAAATGCAGGAAATGCAGGAATGTTGTTTTGAGGGATTAAGTGTCACTTTTAAAACACAGAAATGCACAGCCTGTTTTTCCTTTAGACAACCTTGACTCCACAAATGGCAAAAGCTTGGATCTGTGCATTAGTCACCTCAGATGCTCTGTGGAAGCTGATCAAGCTTAGTGCTTAACAGAAAATTGTCCCTGGCATTCTGTACTTAATGAAATCTACAAAAATAAAACCTAAACATTTGTTTCCAAAGATCTACTGCATGTCACCTGGCTGTGACTTCACTCAGTCTAATAAATTGAAAAGGCTTACAGAAATAAGCTGAAAACTCAAGCTGATAGGTACCTGAATGCTCCCTGTTGGTGTTTTTATTCAGTATAGAGATGATGTTCCTAAATTTAAGATTTGTTTTGTTATTTTTTTTCTTTATGGGATCATTTGACCCCTACACAAAATCCCATATTTTGGGAAACAGCAGCAATGAACACACCTGCGTGTGAGATATAAACCTCACTGCAAGAAAACCATGTCCATTAACATGGTGTTTCTCCGTTCCTGACAAATGAGTCTCTGTCTGAGTGGATCAAAGCCATTACTGTGATTGAAGATAGCACTTATATGAGGAATTAGAAGTTTTAAATCCTTGCAATTTAGCCAGAGTCCCTCAGTTATGATATTTTTCCAATGGTGATTAATCTTATTATTTAAGAAAGAACATGATTGTGACTTCATACGTGTAAAATTACATTTGGAATCATTGAGTCATTTCTGCTCCACTCTTTGTCATATCCAGGAATGTATCAAGTGCCTTGTCATGCTCTGAGCGCATGAGAAAGCTGTAGAAACATGGGAAGTTCAGAAAAGAGTAACTGGTTGGTCACAATGCTAATGTTGAGAACTGAAAGACAGAGGTATGGATGAAACATGCATAAACTGTGCAAAGAGTATTTCAGATGAGAGGCTCCTGCCTGAAGGAACCCTGATATCTGACTGTTTTCATCTTTGAAAAATTTAGCAGGAAGAAACCCCTGAAAGTACAACTCAGTAAACCATTGACTGGATATAGGATTACCAGGAGGCTGCTCCTGTCACCTTTTCCATTGCAAGAAACAATCCAATTCTTTGTATTTAAAGTGTTAAAAAGAAAATGGAATTTCTAACATTTAATTTTCTCCAAATTGTGACCCTTCAGCTCATGCGCTTCCGATGTTCCGCGAACCACGACAACGAAGCACGAGGAAACAGCTGGAGAAGGATAGGTTGGACCCCATGAAGTCTCACAAACCTGAACCTCCAGTAGCAGGAGCAGGTAATCTAGGCATAATTGTTTCAATGTGTTGTGTGCCGAAGGGGCTATCGTGCTTTGGTTCTACACTCATTTGGATTTGCATTTTTTGGGTGGTGACTCTACTCTGTAGATCCAGCACTTTAAGACATTGATGTCTCATTGGAGTGCTTGCCTGCAAAAAATTAGTAATTACAATGGCTTACTTTGAGCTACAGAGTCATTAAAACACCCACCTGAATGCAGCTCTAAGTTAAATCCTTCCTATAGCATTAAATTACCTCTTTGTATCAGATCACCATTGCAGGCTCTGCGTATTTCTTAAATATTTTTCTCTTCGTGCCGCAGGTCGCGGTGGCCGTGTTGGGACTCACGGGGTCACCCTGTCATCATATATAGTCAAGAACATTGCCCTGGACAAGACAGATGACAGCAATCCTCGAGAGGCTATCTTACGTCATGCAAAGGAAGCGGAGGAGAATCCATACTGGGTGGCTCCGGCATATGCTAAGTAAGGAAACAATTAAGAATACAAGTAACATTTCTAGAGGCCAGTAGGACTTTGGTTGAAATAGAAGAGACATTTTTAATGCTACACTTTGCCTTTTTTGGATTGCTGCCACAAATACATAAACCAAGAATATACTCTTTTATGAAGATTTGAGTTTCCAGGAGGTTGAATTGTTGAAATTTCATATTTCCACTTTTAAAATGTACCTGCCAGTGCTAGAAGTTATTTTAAAGATTGCAAAGTTGATTTGAGTTTAGAATCTTCTCCAAATCCGTGTCTAAAATTGCAATATACTTTTTAATAGGGTACTGTCCCACTGATATATCGGGATGATTTTCCAATATGCCCTCTAGTTCTGACTGATTCTTCGGTTAAACCTTCAAAATATTTACTTGGTGTTATGACAGGATGATTTCTTGACTGTCATAAGTTTTTATCTGAATTTTTCGTACATGAGGACCCAAGTAACTGCCTGAATTAACTTGGTTTTAAAGGTACAGCAATATTAAAAATTGCACTGATAAAATCTCCTACCAGAAATTCAACATAAAGAAGTTTTCAGTTGTTACATAAATTAAAGAGCCTCATCAAGATTTTTTAGTAAAACCTTAGCAATCCCACAGATGGTACTTTACTCAATTTAAATTGTATTTGTGAGTGTGGTATTTGTGTCTGTATATTAAAATGAAAATTGTGCAGTATGCTTCTTGAATGCTTTCTATCCAAGGAGTTTTTTTTCTAAAAAGAAATACATTTCAAACAATTAAGTACATTCACAATAGTATAAAAATAAGTACTACATAAATGCATTTCATACAAATAAACTGAAACTACCACTTTAAAAATTACTAGAATTGTCACATTTTATTATCATTGAGGGAGATTTTTTCACAAAATAGTGTCAAACAGTGTTTTCAAAATGCATAAGGAAAACATTTTGAAGAGCTGAAACAGTCTTCACAGAACAGTCTGCCAATAATGAATTGCTTTTATTTTTTGCAGCCCAGTGTTCTATGTCCAAGGCTGTACATTCATTAATACTTTACTGACTACTTTCTTTATTAGTGTTCAGCTCTGTAGCTGAACCAATCACCACCTTTTTCCAGAAACTAGAAATATACTAAGAATCACATCTTGTTTCTGATGGTGACATTTGTTTTCTGACTTGACCCACGTGTTCACAAAGATAACTAAACAGCTGTTCCAAAGCAGCTTGAGAATATCAGTGACCCAACCTGGCTTTGACTGGGTAATTAATAAGTGTGGCACACTGGTAATTGATAAGTATGGCATTTGATGTAGTACATCAAGCCAAGGCATTATACAGTATCACTCTTGGTACCAAAGTTGCGATATTTGAAAGTCTAGCTCTGTAGCAGTTGTTGTAATGAATATGCTAAATATTGATTTTTAATTGTTTGAGAGCTCATGATTGCTAGAGAGGAACTGTACTTGGAATGTGTAGGCATCTGGTGTTATTTGAGGAATCCATTCTCAAAAGTAAATACAATTACACATTCCATCAGGTAGATAGATACCTCAGCATATTTTTGGCTTAGTAACTTCATTGATTGTGTATTAAGTTTCATCCCTGACACCTGCAATGTAGTAGACATGAAAGTTTTAAAACAAAGCTGTGTTACAGGAGGTTTACTGTGTCAGGTGGCCAGATCTCATTACAGTTCCTTGTTAAAGATGTGGCTGCATGGGAAGAGGAGAGCTGGCTGAGAAGTGGGCAGGATGCAAATCCAGACTGCTATTAACTTACACACCAGACGGTGATACGTATGTGGGGGAATTGGACTGCAGCCAGCAGCATGCTGCCTTGATGGATTTGTCAGCTGATAAATCTCCTCCTGGTGAAGCTGCCATTATCCTTGCTTTAAAAGCTTGACTTTCAGATATACTCTGTCCAAAGAGCATTAAAAAAACCCCAGACAATAATAACATTAATAATAACAACAGTAACACAATAATAATACTATTAATAATAGTAACACCAATATTAATACTAATAATATATAAGACAATGAAATGCAGAAACTTTCTTATTGTGTTGTATTCTTAGTTTTCAGAAATTCAGGTCTATATTAACAGCCACAAAAAGCTGTGCTATTATAATATAATATATGCTATTATATTATATTATATTATATGGAATATAATAATATATGCTATTATAATAATATCCTACCTCTGGCTTTACACAGCATGTGTATTTAACCTGTATATAAAATTCATCTTACAGATGTACTTAAAGACTTATATTTAATAAAATAGGCAAATTGAAAGGAATTGATATAAATTATCGTGCAATACTATTGGTTTGTATATTGGACAGCTGCTTTAGCTATAGCATAAGTAACACTGTAGAGTTAGGAAAGGTGATATTCTGATACATTCTTAAAACCATACACTGTCTTAAGACCTAAAACCCATACATTCAGTATGTTTCATTTTTTAAAATAGGGTTTATTCTTTTACTACTTTATTCTTCTGCTACCAGTTTTTCCATATTTCTTGTAGTAAATTTTTACTTAAACATGGTATAAAATTACCCACTTGATATATCTTTTGTTTGACAAGGCTTTTGGTCCTGTGCTGTCTACGCACATAAAGTTTTTGCTCTTGTACAGTCTTTTTTTCTGGTTAATCAGTTTTCATGGCTTGGAATATGATGGCTGGATTGGAGTTTCTCGATTCCTCATCCATACTGGCTAAGTCATTCTGAATCAGTTAACTGATTTAATGCTTTTTTAATTGTATGTGAGGGAGAGTGACTTTTTTGTAAAGGTGGATAGTGACTGGAGAAGGGGGGATGGTTTTAAACTAAAAAAGGAGAGATTTAGATTAGATGTTACGAAGAAATTCTTTGCTCACGGGGTGGTGGGGCACAGAATAGGTTGCCCAGAGAAGTTGTGGGTGCACCATCTGTGGCAGTGTTCAAGGCCAGGTTGGACAAGCTCTGAGCAACCTGATCTAGAGGAAGGTGTCCCTGCCCATGGCAGGGGGTTTGGAACTGGATGATCTGTAAGGTCCCTTCCAACCCAAACCATTCTATGATTTTCATTTCAATAAATCTTCTAAGAAACTTATAACTTCTGCTGTTAGTTTATGCATTCTATGTAAAAATATATCCCTTTTTTTGGAGTTAAAGGTGCCTAATTTACTCTTGAAGCCACATATTCATTTGCATTATTGATCACTTGAAAAATTTTTCAAGCTTGTTATCGTTAGCTTGCCTTTCCATTTTGCCTGACATTTGAGCCAGAAAGAAGGAAGAAGTACGTAAGAGGCAAAAGAATGGGTGAAAACCAGATGCTGCTGAAAAGGATACTGGGGATGATAAGAAGTGCATGCTGAATCAGAAGATGACATGTCACAGAAGCCCGGTGTGAACAAAGTGTCAAATAAGATGTGATCAACACAGCAGAAAAGTCATAATGGATGAGGATAAGGAAAAGATCTTGAGATTTCTCAGGAAAAAGCTTGTTAGAGTCCTTGGCAAGAGCCATTCCAGTGGAGTGAAAGGAAAGGAAGGACAGATTGAAGATTTCAAGTAAAGAAGTACAGGAAACGAACTTGAGGCATCAGTTGTAAATGTTTGAAAATTACATTCTTTGTGAGCTGTTTGTTTTAACACAGCTGTACAGATATACTATAATGACTTCAGATGTCCCTCTGAAGGATCAGCAGGAATTACTAAGCATTGTAGCTGAGTGCCTAATCAGGCCCAGATGCAGCTTTCTTCTCTACCAGAGAGAAAGTGAGGGTGGAATTTCCCTCCTCAACAAGGTAAACTACAGTTCTTGAAAATACCTTTCATTTCAGTGATGTTGCCCCTATTTTGCAGTCTTTTTCATTGCTGCTTGTCACTGTCAAAAGGGAATGACTTGAAGCAAGAGTCTGTAGCTGTGTTGTGTTCACTGAACTTTTTCTCAAGGGCAATGCCAGTGTGTGAAGTGTTAGTCATGTAATAGCTCGAGTATCATTAGTTGAAGAATCAGGACTGAACAGAATGTCTTGTAACAGCAGCCTTGTTGGCATGCCTTGGTGTTTTTATCCTAAATCTTTTTTTGCAAATTGTTAATTTTGGAAGGGGAGCCCCTGAGATTTAGGGAAGAGTCAGGCTGATTGGTGGGGTAAAGAAATAAAAAAGGTGCGTGATGCTGAAAACCTTAACTTTTCAGTCTGACAATTACCTTTATAACATTTTTCTGGTTTCCAAGCATGCTTGAAAATATTTTTTCTTTGTTTCTGTGCGATATAAACACAAATTTCAAAAGTTACTTCGACATGAGTCACATGTTGTGATATGCAGTTGTCATCTCCAGCTGGTTTTGCTGCAGCAGTATTATTTATCTGCTAGTCTATGATCCTCACAAGTCAATGAGCTACTTTTTTTGGATCCCTGGAAGGCAATTAAGAAAAACAACCCCTAACCAGAGGGATTATGGTGACTCTAAAGCAGTCTTCATGGCCCCTGGAAATTTTCTAGAGGTCTGCTTATCTGAATATCTTTAAAACCACTGAAGTAAAGAGAAGCACATAGTATAAATAAATCTTGCTAGTTTGTTTTCCCGTTTTTGTTTGCAGCCTGTTACCATAACCCACAATAGGAATGCATTTTTCAGTGTATGAGATACTGGTTTCAGCTGACAGTCATGTGGAAACATAGGATCATAGAACAATTTAGGTAGGAGGCCATGCCTGAAGTCATCTAGTCCAAGTTCCTGCTTAAAGCGCGTTCACTTAGATCAGGCTGCTCAGATCCGATTAGATTTGGGTTGTTCAGAGGCTTGCTCAACCAAGGTTAAGTATCTTCAAGGATGGAAATTCCCACACCTCTCTGGGCAGCCTGTTCTGGCAATCAGGTTGGCAGGCACAGTATGCCCTTGCTAAGTCCATGCTGCCTGTTCCCTACCACTTTTGTGTCCTTCATGTATCTGGAAATGCCTTCCACTTAGAGTCACTACATAGCTTTCCTAGGAACTCAGGTTGGGTAGTTCCCCAAATCCTCCTTTTGCCCTTCATAAAAATGTTTACTTTTTCTAGCCAGTGAAAACATCTCCCAGTCACTATGACATCTCATTGATGATGGTGTGCCCTTGCAATGACATGGACCAGCTCCCTCAGTACCTCTGGATCCACCCATCCAATATGGATTTTTGCATGTCCAATGAGCTACAAACTCTGTCTTCCTCCTCCTGTTAGAAATGTCTCAGTCCCTACCAAAGATTCTGCTGTAGTGTAGGAGTACTGCAGGCCTGAGGGCAGACCTTCCCAGGAAAGGTGGAGCCAAAAAAGCACCGAGTATCTTGACCTTTTCCATATTCTATGTTAGTGGTTTACCTGCTCAATAAAGCACAGTTTCCTTTGCATTCTTTTGGCTGTCAGTGTAGCTGTAGAAGTCCTTTGTTGTTGCCTCTCACATTTCTTTTCTGTTTCAGTTCCGTCTGAGCTTTGGCTCTCCTAACTCTATTCCTCCGTGTTCATGTAATGCATCTGATCCTCTTAGCTGAGGGTGTCCTTGCCTCCTTTTTGCCTTCCTTTTTGGAGTTTGTGGTTTATCACAGTCAGATCCATATGCATCCACACCAGACTACTGCCAGGCTGTGTTTTCTGCAGATGAAATATAATCTGTTTTGAGGAGATTTCCTCAAAGATCAACCACCTTTCCTCAGGCCCCTTTGCCCTCCATAGTATTCTGCTGTGGGATCTGCCAAACAGCTCTGTAGCAAACAGAAATCAACCCCCAAAGTCAAGGATAAATAAAACTGAGAAATTTGATGGGGAAAAAGAACACCACTTTCCACATGTATTATTAACTCCTCAGAAATTAAGAATATGTAGAAGAAGAAAATTTGTTTTGATAATTTTTATGTAAATATTAATCATACAGCAAACTCCTACTACACTTGCAATCTCCAGTGCAGTTACTAAGCAGAAAAAAATTGTGTTTAAATTAGATTAAATGATCACTGCTGATAAAGCAATAACAAAACCAGTGTTTTAAAATGGTCAGGTGTATGAATCACCCTAGGTGCCCCAGTTACAGCTATGTAGCCTGGGGAGGTGGAACAGTTTACATTTCAGCTGAGACTACAACTATTTCATGGTAATTTTAAAAAGTGAGGTGGCAAGCAGACTTGATTTCCTCTGCTTTTTCTTGCTTTAGCTGAGTACTGCTAGATTATGGTACAGTTTTTCTCTTTTTTTTTCTTTTGTTTTCCTTCTCCCCCTACCTCAGTTTTCCTGCACTGAGTAGCACACTTACATTTTCTGAAGTCTATGCCTTTTTTCTGTGTCACTCCTGTCCTGGAAAAAAGATAGGTTTTGCTGCTTTTTTCACAGGTTTGTTCATTCTTCTATGTTGGAAATGTCTATCTGAATTATGACAGTTGCAGGTTTGTGGTCAGAAATGATAGGCTTGCACTTAATTAGTTGTGCTTTACTAATGAAACCCTTAATACTGAAGTCATCCTAGAGGGCATTTAGATACTTTTCATCTATTGTGGTAAAAGGAGGGTACATTGTTAAAATGGGATAAATAAACTTCTGTCAGTATGCTTGGGAAAAAAGAGAAGATGCCATACATTCTTCCTCTTCAGCAGCTAGCAAAATCCAGTATTTCAGCCAATAAAACCTTCATCCCTGCTGTCTGGTTTGGATTGAATGTTGATTTATTTTTTCTTTTTTTTTCTTTTTTTTTTTTTTAACATCTTTCTTCAGCAATGGTTTAAGTAGAGTTTATGCAAGTATTTTATAATGAAATTTTAAAATTGTAAAGTATTTTTTCATTATGGTTCTGCCTTCCATGGGCAGCAGAAGAACTCATCTAAATTCCATAGTATAGGTCCTCATGTGGGTGCAACGTCTGCTACAGCCTGCACCCAGGGACCATGTGCCAGTCAGAGTTCTGCAGTAGGGCCATCTCTGGAATTATCAGTATGACCCTTTCCTCCGTGGCAAGCTTGGAGGATGGAGGACCAGGCAGGGCAATAGAAAGATCCTGTGTGTAAGGGGAGCTGTCTTTGACGAGTTTTGGTGATTTTGAACCTATTTGTGTCTCATATTTAACAAGTGGAGAATCCTTCTCTTTAAGAGCTGATGGCTTGCTATTACTCTTTGAAGTCAGAGGCAATATTGGATTTTGCCTATTATGTTACGTAAGGCAGGCACAATTTTGTTAAGGTTTCTGCATTTTATAGAGTTTGCCAAATAACAGTTGCTATGATAATAATGCTTCACATCCTTAGACTGTTGCAAAAACATTAGTTAATATAGTAATGAAATGATGACTGCCTTGTCTGCATTTTATACTTTGTCATGTTGAGAAGTTGAGCACACTAAGCGTTAGAAATCTAATGGTTTCAGCTCTGTAGTGATTGTGCTGAGAATTAGGTTGGAAAAGGGGACCATGCAGTTACTGAAGAGTAAAACAGGGGAACTGAATGTCCAGTTTATTGAATTGCTACTTGATACTGTATTCATTTAGAAAGTAATCAATAATTGCTTTTGTAAAGTTTAAGTGGTGTTTAAAATTCAAATAAGGAGTGGAGGAATTGATACCATCATGCTTGACTGTCAGAAACACTGTGTTCTCATATGAAGATCATTAGGCTTTTTGTGTTACAGTAGTGTTAGAATAAAGCCTCTGGAGAAGAAGCTGTTTTTTCATGCATAGGCTTAGCCAGAAATCTGGCTTAGCTGTTCTGTTTTCACTTACTGGCTGCTGTTCTACAGTGTATCAAAATGGAAGTTTCTTTTCTAAAAGTCATGGAATGAAGAGACCAGTGGCTCTGCTTTTCTAGCATTGAATTAAATATATTTGTTCCTCATGTCTATCTTAATTTTATTCATGGAATACACAGATACTGATTGTAAACTAATGAGGAGATAATACTTGCAAAATATGTGTGTTTGTTGTGCTTGTTTGCCTGTGAGCTGCAAGTTTCTTCAGTTCTGAGAAGGTTAGTTGATAGGTTAATGTCAAAAATAAAAAATGAGCAAGTCTAGAATGCTCTTTTTTTTAAAGTGTCTATATGTATCTATCTTGTTGGTGTCTAGTGCTTGTCTAATGCAGTTTCTGATAAAGTATTGTAGTCTGACCACTGTTTTAATCTTTTTAATGTTTTCTAGAACACAGCCAAAAACAGTTTTTGCAGAAGTGGAACCAGAAGATGATGAAACAGACAAGCCGGAGTGGAAAAAACGTAAAATTTGAAAAATAATTGGTTTAAAGAATTGTTTTAGAGCATTTGAAACAAAATGAAACATTTATTTCTTTATTTGGGATAGTGGGTCAAAATTTGAAAGCAAAAATTACTTCAATTTATAAAACTTGCTGCAGTATAAAAAAGGGATTATTGAATTACACTGGGTTAATCCCACATCTGAATTTTGTGATAAGGAATTACTTATATTGTGCAAATAACTCCTGTATGTCAGTTACTTAGCTTTGTGAGTTAAGTGAAAAATATTTCTTTATAAATAGTGAGTTCATTATATTGCCATATGTTTTTTCATTACCGCCAACTTTACAAATGCCATGTCATGACAGTGTTCAATGAATTTAAGTATACAAATAAAATAGTAAAATTTTTCAGACTCCTTTTTATTTTTTCCAGTTGAGCTAACAAATTACTGCTTTACAAGTACAACAAAGTTTAGATTAGTTATTGTGTAATATTGAAGTTTAGTTCATTTGTGTATTCACATGAGTTATAATTCAGTTCACACTCTGCGAATTTTAGAAAATGTGTTTTCTGGTGTCTGTAATTCTTTGCATGATGTTCCTTTTAAGTATGTGTAGTATCTACAGTAGATTGTATACAGCTTTTATTTTTAAAAAATGTGAAATTGCAATGGACAATTACATAATTTGATGTAGTAAAAATAATATGTTTCTTACTGAGTCAGTGCAAAATTTTGTTCAGGCTTCCTTATCCCTATTAGTTTGTAGGGATGAGTTTTAGGATAGAGCAGATCTGTGTATTCATTACCAGGTCTTTGTGTGTTTTGGCTTTGTGTGTATTGACTTTGACTTTGTGTATGCCTGAATTATATATATCCTGCCTTACACTCTCTGAAGACTGATACTATTCTTTATAAAGTAGTTTTTCTAAATATGGAAAGTTTTCCTTTTTTAACACAAAATTGCAGTTCTGAGTGTCATAAAGGGAAGGACAGATTTAAAATTAATGAATGTCTTTTAGAAAAGGATAAAGGACCTAGGTTAGTTTTAGGCATTTATGTTGTGATTATAATAATACACAGTATGCTAAGTATTGTGATTATAATAATACACAATATAACAAGCAGTCTGCATTTCCACTAAGAGCAGAGAGTAATAGACATGATAAGCAATCAAGCTTTCTTATTTATGAATAGATCCTGGAGGCATATTTTAAGACTATATTTAGTAAAGCCCTTAATCACCTTTCTAACCTCAAGACTATGGTCCTGATAGTCAGCAGAGCTTAGACCTTTTTTTTTAAGCATTGTTCTGCATCACTGTTTCATATATGATTTCCTTTTCCAAGCTTATCTTTCTTTTTCAATTATTATTTTTATATTTCAGTGAAAAATAAGCCTGACTTCAAAAGGTATAATGAGAAGCATTGGCATAAAATACCCACAGCAGAATATTTCCACTGCTTTCACTAGTGTTGTCTTTTGATAAGAGAAGAACTTCAGTACTTAGTCCACAATTTGTCTTTGACCCTTGTAAAATTATTTTAATACGTACTTGTGTATAATAGCAAATCAATGTTTAATTTACAATTGCAGCTGTAATATGTGGAATGAGAGACTGAGTAGATGGGTGGAAAGTAAGTGGTGAAGGAAAAGAAATTCCAGGTAAAGAGAAGGAGTTAACAAAATCTGTTGAAGGCCTCCCTATGCAATCCCCCCCAACAAAAACCCATAAGATGGCATTGCTTCATTTAAGGTTATTTTTTGTCTCATGTTTCATCCAACTATTGCCCTACAAAATAAAGTATTTTCAAAGAAATTTCTATTAAATATCAATCAATAATTTTAAAGTATTAATATGGTCTTCATTTTAGGCTGAATGTTAGCATTTTATCTTTTTCTTTGTTAGTTGTTCACTGAGGCAGTGTGGCTTAGGGAGCAGAGCTGCAGGGGAAGGCAGATGAGGAAAAGTGCTGCTGCTGTTCTCTGAGAATGAGAGGAACGTCTCCTTTTATGCTGTTATTCATATCTAGATCTTGTTTCCTAATTCTTAAAAGAATTAGTTCTGTAAGTGAACACTGCAAAAATTCTGTTAGGATTTCTCTAAGTGTTCATCATTGTTACTTGCACTGATTGTCTTGAATGACTGTTCTAGCAGCCTAGAATTTAAAACAGTGCCTGTGCAGATATGTATTAAAAACATTTAAAATTAACTTAAGTTTCATTTATTCTTTAACTCTTGGCTTGGTTCATTTGGCATCGCCCTTAAACTGGGTTTCCAGGGATGTTCATCAGCAAAGCACATCTTAGTACATTTTTAAAAACAATTTTAAATCTTGAACAGCTCAATGGTAAGAGTTAATCTAATCAGAAAGAAGATGTGAACAGTCTACTTAACCATACTTGGGATAGTAAACTCTTGACTCAAGCCTTTGAGTTGTCTTGGAAAATACCTTAACATTAAAAATACTAATACAAATAAATATTTGCTATGACAGATGGAACTCTGGATGCAAACTGGAATATGAGAAACCGTATTGTATTAAATTTTTTAAAATCTGGTTTTCTTATAAACTTCACAAAGCTTTTAGCAATTGCCAGGTTGTAATCTTGGTCCTCTATATCTGTATTTACTGTTAAAGTGGCCAGAAGCCAGAGGGGAGTTTGTTTCTGCATTACTGAAACAAGGTGGGCTTATTTTGTTTGCTTCCTTAGAAGAGTTGTTTACAGATGTACCACAATCACCGCATGCAGAAAGGCTTCCATGGTGCTTTCTCCAAATCTGGATTTTTCTGTGCAGCTTCTGGGTGTTTCTATATAGTAATTTATGGTCTTTATCCCTTTGTGCTAATGACAGTTGTAGACCAACTGTTAGATACCTCTTGCCTGTCCGTAGGGCCAAGGCATTTCCCTCCAGACCATTGCAGCCCACCAGATACTGGTCAGGCCAATTTCCCATTCCTTGTTTGTGTTGCTGCCGCTGTTACAGAGATCTGAATTTGACTCTGTAGTCCTTTGTCCTGTCCTGTCCTTCTTATTCCTTTTCCTATCTTAGCATTTAAGTCTTCTGCAACAGGTGAGAAGATTGACAAGTCCTGGCACTTTCCTCTACCTTTTTGCAACTATTTGATGACTGTTTTAAGTTCCTCTCTGATCTACTTCCTATGGCCTATAATTTACTGAAGACGATGCTTTTGCCTCTAGTTTTTGTGATTGATTGCAAGGGCTGTGAATTTGTGCCCAGAGGGTCCAGTTGCTGGCTCCTTTCTCATGACTCCATGCTTAATTTCATGTTCCTTGCCCCAACTGCATTTTCTCTGTTGTGGAAAATTATGTATTATGGGAGAAGAAACAATGATCCTTTCTCCTATCGCTTCGATCTCTGCTGGACCCTGGGGACTGTTCTGCAATGAGTGGCATTGCTGAGCTGAAGTGCCATCCTCTTGGTTAGATGTTTATCCATCAGTTTCTTTGACCTCTGATGCCTTCGGGGGTATCCAGCTTGAGACATTTATAGTCACATCTTCTTTTAATACTGAATCATAAGAATTTTGATGTGGCCTGTTAGTCACAACAGTATTGCAAAATCCCTCTTATATTTTTTGTTATGTTAAATGCCTGTATGTCCTTCTAGGCTGTCTCTCAGCAATGGGAATTTACTGGAAGTCCTACAGTTACCCCCATAAAAATCAGCAGGTTTATTTTGACTTCTTACCATGGGTAGTCTGGGAGTTCATGAGATTCTGTCCACTGCTGTTAATCCCTGGGCTCTTCTCATCTGTTGAACTTCCATGCATACATGTGGATAAAGAGTTGGATAGCTGGCTAGCAGAGATGTCCTTATGCTTGCCTGGAACTGAAACATGGATGTATCTTACTACATCAGTTTTTAAATCTGCTAAGATTTTTGGCTAATCCCATTAAACACAATTTTGTATACAGTATGCACTCAATATGCACTTCATCCCGTGGGACTTCAGCATCTAATTGCTTCATGCAATCTGGATAGCTCTGAAATGTGAGATATTTGTCTGTAGCATATGACTCCAGATGAAATTTGCTTTGGATGTCAATGCTTCCCATCCTACATACGAAGGTATTGTCTCCCACTTTGGCAGCAATGTCTTAGATCAGCTTCTTGGAATCTCCATAACCTTTGTGTCACTGAAGCACTTTGGCAATAGTTTGTGATTTTTTTTTAATGACTGATGATCACACAGTTCAACTTGTTCTATGATGACTCAAAAGAAGAATGATTGGGAAAGCATAGCCAGTATGTCTCCCTTTTTTTTTTATTAATCTTAGCTGTCCCGTGAGGCTGTTGTGTGTCAGGCTGGTGTAGTTTTTGTTATTCTTTCAAAGAAGTATTCCTGTGGGCTCTGAACTATTTCCTTGTTCTATCATGAAATAGAAGATGCAACAGATTAATACCTGCAATAGATAAACAAGGGCTAGATGGGTCCTTGAGAAGTTCCATAGTCCATCATTGATTCAAATCATCTATACCTGAACAAGGTCTGGCATGTTTACTGTATCTTTAATCGCTGCCATGATAGACCCTGCACAATCTCCCTAAACAATCTGTTCCAGTGCTTCATTCTTCTTAGCACTAGAAAATTTTTCACCATCTCTAAGAAAAACATTCTTGCAACAATTTAAGACCATTGTTTCCTGTCCTGTTCCCAGCAGTCATTGAACTAAGTGTATGATGTTCTTCTTTGCAGCAGCTTTTTATTATGTTTGAATTTTATTATCTTCTCCTGTCCCCTCTTATTCTTTCACTTTTTCTTTATGATTTATGTTTTCTGGAATATCATCCATTACTTATTTTTCTCTGCCTTGTTCTGATTGTCCATGTTTCCTGTAGTGCACTGCCCACAATTTATACAGTGTTTCAAAGTAAGCTACTTTTTTAGCACTATTTAGTAAACAGCAAAAATGTTTGCATGTCTCATTACAGTCACTTTTTTTTCTCTGCAGTTTGGCCAGTTTTTTATGTTCAGGAGCTGTTCAGTTTTGAAGTCCTCTGGCCGAAGCAAGGTGCAAACAAGACCAAACATCCATTCAACAACACAGACTTTATTTGCTAATGTTTAAGTCTATAGTGAAGGAGAGAGTGCAAGCAGAAGATGGTCACCACTATGGATCCAGTGGCTTTGGTCCTTCACTGCCCTGGGCTTCTTTGTGGTGGTGGGGTGGTCATCAGGGGTCTTCTCTGGAGGTCATACAAAGCAAGTACCTCCAAAATCAAGTGTCCTATTTCTCTCCCTATTTCTTGCACTAGTGCAGTTATTTCACTTGTAAAACATTCTGCAGTTGAATATTGGGGTGAAAACTATCAGTGTCAGTCCTGTCCCTGGCAGGGTCAAAACTCAATCTTTATTCTAGTTTGTGCAGAGGCACCTATGAAGTTTTCTGCAACAAGTTTTCGCCATGCAGCTTGTTTAAAGCATATACTGGAAATATCACTAACCCTTTCCTTGCAGGTCCTTATCCCACTAAGTGCAGAACCCCAACTGCAGAGCTGCTGCCCAGACAATTCACTTTCTAGTGGTTATGTATTATTCTTTTGAGTTTTGTTCTTTGTGCTGAACTTCACAGTGACAATTCACACAAAGAACTCATTGAGCACTTCAGCCTTTTCCGTTTCAGTTGTTACCAGTTCATCCTTCGTGCTTACCAGCAGGACTACAATTTCTTTGGCCTTTCTCTTCTGACTTATGTCCTTACTTCTTGTTATTCTTTGCATCCCTTGCCAAGCCCAGTTCCATTTGTGCCTTGGCTTTACTTACCCTGTCCCTACACATCTGAACTATATCCCAGTATTCTCTCCAAGTCACCTGTCCCTCTTCCACTGGCTGTGCATTTTCTTCTTTCTTCTCAATTTGAGGAGCAGATCTTTGCTCAGCCATGCGGTTTTCTGGCCTGCCTTGCAAGATTTCCTACTCATCGTGATGGCAAGCTCTTGTGCTCTACGAAAAGTGATCCTAAAGTGCTGCCAATTCTGGTCAGCCCCCTTGTCCTTAAGGACAGTTTCCCAAGGGGTCTCATTCACCAGCTTCTTAAACGTGAAATTCTTCTCTTCTAACCTTCAGGGTCCTGACCTTCCTCCTTGCCAGGCCCACACTCCATGAGATCACAAACTTCATCAGGGCATGGTCACTACAGCCCAGGCCGCCTCTAGACTTAACCCCTCTAATGGAGCTCATCTGCATCAGTGAGCACCAGGCCCAGTAATGCTTCACCTCAGCTGATCTGTCCAATACCTGGACCAGGAAGTGTTCCTCTGCACACTCCAGGAGTGTCCTGGATTGCTTACAGCTGCCTGTAGTGCTCTCCCAGCATATATCTGGGTGGTTGAACCCTCCCATCAGGATGAGAAGTGGTGAGGATGATGTGCCCTGCAGCCAAAGCAAGAAGGCCTCATCAACAGGCTCCTCCTGATCAGCAGGCTGTGGTAACCTCCACCACCAGGTGTCCTTTCTTAGACTTGTCCTTGACTTTTAGCCACAGGCTCTCAGCCTGTCCATGGCTGTTTCCCAGACACAGCTCTTCACAACCTATCTCTTCCTTGACACAGAGGGCAATACCCCTGCTCCTCCTTCCCTATGTCTTCTGAAAAGCTTGTCCCCTTAATTACAGTTCTCCAGTGATGTGACTTGTCCCACCATGATAGCAATTGTGTTACAGTTTGCTANTCTTCCACTGGCTGTGCATTTTCTTCTTTCTTCTCAATTTGAGGAGCAGATCTTTGCTCAGCCATGCGG
Source organism: Aleadryas rufinucha (assembly GCA_013397815.1). Taxonomy (NCBI): domain Eukaryota; kingdom Metazoa; phylum Chordata; class Aves; order Passeriformes; genus Aleadryas; species Aleadryas rufinucha. The sequence continues at coordinate 186,398 of VZTH01004811.1, read as the reverse complement.
TTTTCTGGCCTGCCTTGCAAGATTTCCTACTCATCGTGATGGCAAGCTCTTGTGCTCTACGAAAAGTGATCCTAAAGTGCTGCCAATTCTGGTCAGCCCCCTTGTCCTTAAGGACAGTTTCCCAAGGGGTCTCATTCACCAGCTTCTTAAACGTGAAATTCTTCTCTTCTAACCTTCAGGGTCCTGACCTTTCTCCTTGCCAGGCCCACACTCCATGAGATCACAAACTTCATCAGGGCATGGTCACTACAGCCCAGGCCGCCTCTAGACTTAACCCCTCTAATGGAGCTCATCTGCATCAGTGAGCACCAGGCCCAGTAATGCTTCACCTCAGCTGATCTGTCCAATACCTGGACCAGGAAGTGTTCCTCTGCACACTCCAGGAGTGTCCTGGATTGCTTACAGCTGCCTGTAGTGCTCTCCCAGCATATATCTGGGTGGTTGAACCCTCCCATCAGGATGAGAAGTGGTGAGGATGATGTGCCCTGCAGCCAAAGCAAGAAGGCCTCATCAACAGGCTCCTCCTGATCAGCAGGCTGTGGTAACCTCCACCACCAGGTGTCCTTTCTTAGACTTGTCCTTGACTTTTAGCCACAGGCTCTCAGCCTGTCCATGGCTGTTTCCCAGACACAGCTCTTCACAACCTATCTCTTCCTTGACACAGAGGGCAATACCCCTGCTCCTCCTTCCCTATCTCTTCTGAAAAGCTTGTACCCTTAATTACAGTTCTCCAGTGATGTGACTTGTCCCACCATGATAGCAATTGTGTTACAGTTTGCTAATTGCATAAGGGTTTTCAGCTGTTCTTACTCGTTATCCATGCTGCGTGCACTGGCTGTTGACCACCTCAGCCTTTGGGAGGGGCCCTCTACAACTCCTTTGGGAAGATTTACAGGTATTTCTTTGCTGTTCCCTGAAGTCCTATTGTTTCCTGTTTCCTTGCTGACCCCTGCTAGAGCATCCTTTTGCCCCACTAAATCTAGTTTAAAGCTCAGCCATAAGTTCTGCACACTTGCTTTCTAGAACACTCTTGTCCTGCTTGGTCAGGTGCACCCCACCTGGTGCCAACATGCCCAGTCTCTCCAAGGCACATCCCAGATCACAGACCCAAGGTCCTAAGCATGGCACTGTCATGCAGCCAGTCATTCACCCCATCAACTCATTTCACTCTACGTGAGTCCCAGTCCCCTACCAGGAGAGTAGAAGGGAACACTATCTGTGCTCCAGACCCTTTCAACTTCTTTCTGAGGGACCAGAAGTCACTTTTGATATTTTGGAATCTCTTTGTCCCAGCATCATTTGATCTCACATGAAAGAGTAGGAACAGATGATAGTCCTCAGCTTTTACCAGTCTTGGCAGCCTCTTTGGAACATCCTGAATGTCGGCCCTCCAAAGGCAATTCCATTGCATTTTCTCAGAATGTGTCATTATTTAGGTCAGATTATTTTGAATTTTCTCTTGGACCTAAAGTGCTGCAACTTTTTACAGCTTCCAGTTGTCAGTGGATGTAACAAATGTAGTCCTTGTTCATTCAGCTAAGCCACTATTAAAGTTGGTGGCTAGTAGCAAATCCATAAGGTTTCCTATATGTATGGGAGGGAAATGTTTCGTATATGTTAATTTTCTTAAGGGTTTATAAACTTACAGTTCATGTACTCAGAAATTTTTAAGAAAACAGTTGGCTTTCCTAGAAATTGCTGGATAAATCCCTTAATGTCATTTCATTTCAGGATTTTTTTCATGGCTCTAACCCTTTGTGTCCAGCAGGAATCCTGCTGACATTATCAGTGTTAGATGTGGAAGACCTCAAGACCTCCTTGTGCTCAGCATTTCAATACTTATCATTCTGAATGTATATCCAGCTTTTTTTCAGGTGTTCTGATCCTGAAGTTTAATTTTCCTAAAGTAAAAAATGCTATAATCTTATGTAATTTGTGAATCAGCAGTAGGGCCAGCCACAGGCCTATAGGAGTGCACGTGTTCTGCTCTGTGATAGGACTGAGTTCCTGCATCCATACCTGGCAAGAGCTGTGACACTGTAGTGAGATCTGCAGCTGCCTTTCTTGTGATTGTGTTGCCTACACGTGGGCTTTCCAAAACCTTTTACTGAAGATCATCATCTTTAGGCTTTCTTTTAGCCCATTGCTAATGCTTGTCAAGATCACCAGGACTGTAGTACAGCTGATTTAAGAAGACAGGAGTGTACGTGGCTTGCCAGTGTAAGAGCTTGCCAGTGTCGGCTGACCCTTGGTGTGCAGGTGTCCGTAGTGTTCAAATGCTGATCGTGGAGCATGTTGGAGATCTCTGGAAGTCTGTCTCTGGGCACTGTCTGTGCTGCTATTCCTTGTGTGCTACTAACCACCTAGTATCCCTGTTTCTCACATCCTCAGAGGCACCATTGTTCCTGGACTGGACTTCGTCTTTTGCTGTTGCTGCTTGATTTCTGCAGTGTGCACCTGGCTCTGAAATCTGCATTTCTGGTCCATCCCTGTGCTGCACTACTTAGCTTAACTCTCTACAGTTTGGCATGCTTTCTAATACAGAGTTGCCATTGCTAGTAACAGGTCAAGGTATGTATTAAGCTAAAAAGCCTAGGACTCATCTGGATCCAGACCTGTCTTGGCTTGCCAGCACCTTTGCCTGAGCTGCTCTTGCTGCTGTATCTGTTTATTTGTAGTATTTATTTTTGTGACATTGTGTATAGGCACACTTCTCCCTCCCATGTACACTACACAAATGGTAGTGCAGCCATTTTTAGCCAGCTGGGGATTATCCTTTTTCTGTATTGTTCACTTCAATTGTCACTTGGCTTCTCTCTAATGCAGTGAACCTGCAATGGTTATGCAAGCAAAAGTCTTAGAGTCTGTTTGTAATTCTAATGAAGTATACATCTTAGCTAATAAATTTCAACTTTTCTAACACTATGAATTTGAACATTAACAAGGGGTCCCCTCTGTGAAGGAGTTGGTGTATAGTTTGCAGCTGACTCTTCATTTAAAATTACCCAACTAAGCAGAGGCAAATATCAGGAATATTCCAAATAAACAGATCGGCATCTTCAAAATAGCCTTTGCAGGCAGGGTTATCATCAATAGCTCTAAGGTTTTATGGTATTTTCCAGTAAGTTCTCCTTGATTACTCATAAACTAATTTCAATGTATGTATATATATATATTTATATATTAATTAACCAAGTTAATAGTGGAAAAAAATTAACAATTTTGTGAGAATATGAAGTTTATTACAGTAATACCACTATAATTTGTAACAAAGAGTCTGTAGGCATGTCCCCGTATTTTACTAGTGCATCACAGAGCTGGTGCAAAACTGTTGCTATTGCAAAGGTTCAGAGAAACTTAATTCAATCTTTAAAAGCACAATGTAGCAGTCAAAGAAATCACAGAAGCTATTCCAGACTAAGAAACCAATGCCCAGCTGCTCAGGAATTTTCACCTGAAAATGGTATGTCATACGAACACAGTATGAGCAGAAGGCAAAGAAACGGGTCATGATAAATAATAGGGCACAGAGGTGAGTGGGAGGTGAGCAGTGGGATGCTGCAGGAAAAGGGAGTTTGTGTCCGGTTTTATGTAACATAATTTTAGGTTACCCCCTTCAAGATCATCAAACAGTGTGTTAATGAAATTAACAGATGATGCAGAAGAATACTGCAAACACCATTGAAAAAAGAGAAGCAGGAAATAACAAGAAGTCACCCTGACAAATGCAAGATAGTACATCTGGAAAATGATTATACAAAATGCAGATTATTCTTTCCTCTCTGGTGGGTTGACTCTCAGCTACACCAGAGATAGTGGATGGCAGTTTGTGTTTCTGAGTTTCCTTTGACAAGGCAGACAAAAAAAATGCATGTGGAGCTTTTGCCAAAAGGATTGCTCTTGACTGAGCAGCTTGAGTGACACCCAGGCTGAGAACATAGCACCTTCTGTCTCACAGCCACTGAGAAGTACAAAGGTGGTTGGGATGGCTTTCCTCTGAAAATCAGCCTGGTAAATACAGTACAGAGGCATCTCTTTTTGTGAGCACCGGTTGCTGATGTCATATGTACTGCAAGTTAAAAGTGCTTCTTTGTGTTTGCAGCCTTGCAAATTCAGCTGTCTGAGAGGCAAGCTCTTGTCTCCCATCAGCTTTAAAGAACTGCTTTCTTTCTCCTGCCTGTAATTGCAGTTATTTGCATCTTTAAAATCCTAGAGTTTCAAGGGAAGTTGCAGGAAGATACTCTCTCTAGTTTGGAAATTTTCACATTTCAGAAGGCAATTCTATTGATCTTTTCCCAGTCAGGCTGTTAGCCAAACGCATGTGCTTCAGGTTCTCTGTTTTAGAGTTTCGTGTGATTGTTCGATTGGGGGAAACATTTTTCCCTTTTTCCCTTAACAAGCAATCTTAAAACATTTGGGGGTTTGATCTCTTCCTCCTCGCTCTCTCTCATCCTTCCCCTCCCTCCCCACCCCATCTAAAATATGTATAGGGATTTGAAGGAAATACAATAATGAAAAAAATAAGCCTAATATTGAGCTTGCCAGCTGTTGTGGTTTAACCCCAGCCAGCAGCCAAGCCCCATGCAGCCACTCACTCACTCCCCCATAAGTGGGATGGGGGGGAGAATAGGAGGGGTAAAAGCTGGAAAACTTGTGGGTTGGGATAAAGAGGTATTAACAGGGAAAGCAAAAGCTGTGCACACAACAAAGCAAAACAAGAAATTAATTCACCTGCTAAAGTAACTGAGATCAAGTTGTCTTTAAAGTGACAAATGTGTGTGTACATATATTGTTCCTCTTATTTATGGGGACAAGCAGGTATCTAGGGGGGTATTCACCTTAATTAAGGCAGAGTCTTGTAGGAAATGTAGAGGGCCAGAAAAACTGAACCTGGGCATGTAATCAATGAGAGGCACAGCCCGTGAAGGAACAAGTGGAAGGGTCTGCACTAAGTCTTTCAGTCTGAGAGACATGAGCCTCCCTCAGGCCCATTGGAATATGCTTAGGCAAAATTCTGATATTAACCCTTTGCGGAATGGAACAATGCAATGGAATAGCCCTTAAAAAAAACCCCAAAAAACCGAAACAACAAAAACCCCCAGAAGATGAATTAGACTTACATGGTGCTGAAAATTTTCTTCTTGATGAGATTTTCCCCAGTGCTGAGGCATCCAGTTTTAGTTATCCTCTGCTGTGAAGTTCAGGCTTGTGGGGTACTATCGCACTGACACTTTTTTAGGAAACCTTTCCAGGAGTGGTGAGACTGACAGATGGACACTCCAGGCGAGTTGTAGGATGAAGGTGGGGGATGAAGATGATGCACACCCACGCATCAAAGCCCATGATCATTAAAAAATGAATGAGCCAACTTTCAAAGGCTCCAACAATGTTTTTGCAAAAAACATTGCAAAATCATCCTGTAATAAGAAAGATGGCAGAAGAAGAAGCCTTCAATAAAGATAACTATCACATTCCCAAATACAGTGGTAGATTTTGTGGCTCACAAGGTGATAAATTTTTTTTGTTCAGGCTCTATAAAATGCCAATTTGTTGGATTCCTTTGTCAATTTCTTCTAGCTCATGTTTACACAAAAAAAATAGTTCTGGAAATTATATAGGTACCACAGTGTTATATATTCTTTCTGTGTCTTTTAACCGCTTGTTTTACTGTCAGCATACTGTTCTACTTTGGCATACAACAGAGTTTAAACAGTTCTGTAAGAGAAGTTGTTTAAATTCTTTTCTTTGAAGGGGGAGGGAAGTAACTTAGTTGAATTCTCAAGAGTATCCCCACTTCCGCCTTTCCTTCTTGCTTTGCTATAAGAACTCTTTCAAGTTCAGACTTTTATTCTATTAAGTTCTTCTCAAACTTGTGATCAGAGATGGTATCATCTGCTTTAAGAATCTAAATGGGAAAACCAGCTTGTAGCAGGATTGAAGAAACAGAAATACAAGATGAGGAGAGCTAATCGAAGTCAGATTAATGGCAGATCTAGGAATATAGTTCAACTACTTCAGTATCCCTCTGGTGCTCTTTAGTAGCTGCAGGAAAGTCTGTAAACCACCTTTCTGAACGAGGGAATTCCTCTTACCTCGTGTTTTGTGCTTGTTTGCCTCCACTCTGCTCCTTGACTCATTCCTGCTCTGCTGTTCCATGTGCTCAGCCGGGGAGTGTTGCACTTTCTTTGGGAAGCAAGGGTGCTCCACTGGCTGTCTACAGCCCAGTCTCTGCATGATGATGTTTATTACTGAATCACACTGCACTGCTTGGGAGCCAGGTTTATTTAATCAAAAATGTTTGGAGTCTCAAGCGTAGGGCCCTCTGCCTGCACTCCATAAGTGAGTATTCATAAGTGAGTATTCATAAGAATGAATGCAGGGGCTGCACTCCAACAGTCTGGGCAGAATCAAACCTTGCTATTTCACTTATGCTGTTTATAAATGCCTAGACAAACAAACAGGACCCCAGTGGGTCAGCGGACAGCTAGACTCTTCCTTGTCCCAAGGCACGATCAGCATTCCCATTTGCTTCACTCAGCACTTTTGCACTGTAGGGCTTTGGTTTAATCTGATGATTAAATGCATTCTTTTTTTTTACCAGGGATTTTTACAGTCAGTATTTACCACATGGATAATTTTGATTGTTAATGACTCTGGTATCTTTAGCCGTAGAGTCAGTGTTGAGGGTGGTGGCAAGGGGGGAGGAGCTATGCTCAGCTAGTTGCCCTCTGCAGCTTAACATTCAGCTTCCAATATTAACATGATTTGTTTGACTCCACAATCAAAAATACTGTACCAGTAGCATAGAGTGAACTGGAATTCAGGAGCCAGCACCTCTGCTAATGGAAATGAGCACTAAGGAGCTGCTGTGACTTGAGCCAGCAGAGGATGCTGCCAGCAGGTTTTAGCCTGCTTGTTTTTCCAGAAATTTCCACAAAGACACCAGTTTTAACTGGACAGAAAGCTGGGCCAGAGTTCTGTCTGCAGATCATAGTGCTGCAAAGTGGAAGAAGTGAGTCTGCACCAGCACAATGCAAGCATATCTCTGAGGTGAGCTAGTTGATTACACAAGGGACAGGGACCAGCTGCCAGCAGTCCTGGCTGGCGAATAGCTCCAGGCAGCAGTGATGGAGAGTGTGCTGAGAGGGAAAGTCAAATGTCTGGTACCAGGGTGGTGGGGATTAACAGAACTGTGGTCTATGGATTGTAACCTGTGAGTCAGCATCTCCTTCTGCACGCTCCATAACAGAGTGTCTTGGTATAAGCACTGTTGAGAGTCTTCTGTCTTTTCTTTATGTAAGGGCAAAGAAATCTGTCCACTCTATTCAATAAGGCAGAGGAACTTCTCAGCAATTAGGAATTACAAGATCTGGGATGTGGTGTTTTAAGTCGTTTAGATGACAAACACTATAGAAATAGGGAGGATTTTGAAGTTGCAATTCACATTGCTTGAGCATAGTTGCTTAAAAATATCATACAAAAGGCTGAAGAAAGGTAAATTGGATGAAATAGAACCATTGGGTTTGTATGTGGTGGGATCTGTGCAGCCTGCACCTGCAGCACACATAATGCACAACTCACTTGGAAGGCCCACACAGTGCTTGGGTGCACATTGTGCCTGGGAGTCCTGCAGTGAGAGTTATGTTTTCTTGAATGAAACAAGATGGATGAATGAAACACTTGGATGAAGTGAAGCATGCATCCTTAGGATTTCCAATACTACTGCTACCATGTCTAAGCTACCACATTAACTTGTATCTGGAATTTGTACCAATAAATGGTATCAAATATGCACCTTTTTACTGTGAAATGATTGCAGAGAATAGGACTTGAATAGGCTCCTATTGTAGCACATAGCAAAAGGAATTCCTTGGCCCAAAATACTTCTGGTTTAAGAAGTATTTTCATACATGTTTTGAAAAACTACAAGAAACAGCTACTTTTAGCAAACCAAATGCTTTTAGTTGAGTATGTGTGTGTCTGGTGCTTGAATTAAGGCTTATATCAACTTACTGTTTTCTAGGGCTGTTCTTGTTGACAATCATTATAAAGTCCTAAGGTCCTGACCATATAGCAATGCCATGAGCACATTACAACCGCAATGACCAGCTAACGGGGTATCGAGGTGATCAGCAGCAGCAGAAGCCTTGAACCTGTTTGGAAGAGAGGGTTTGCTTAAGGGAAAATAGCACCTAGAGATTTGCGCAAGGAAATAATTTTAAACTGGGAAAATAAAATAACGTTGGAAAAAGCATCTGGATATTAGACCGTTATTCAGAGCTCATAATACACTGTGGTACTGTATGCAGCTCTCTCAGTAGCTAAAATTAGGTGATTATGTAAGGAGACCACAGCGTACATCTGAATAGCTACTGTATTGGGTTAATGATGTCACTCATCTTTATTGAGTCGCTATGCTATGGCTTGGCCAAGGGGCACCATGGATTCAGCAGTCATGAAATCATAGCCAGGTTAAACTTCAGTGAAATAAACACAACAGAGCTTTTATGATGGAGAGGGAAACAATTCTCCACCAGAGCTCTCCTGTCAGGAGTCCCAGGTGACATTACCGCCAGCTGTTATTCCCTGTAAATCTTCAGGAAAGCCCATTTGTAGCTTTTAAACCGATGATAATAGAAATGCTACAATGAATCTATCAGTTTGATTGATTTGGAGAGATCAAATGATCTATTTGTTTTAGCATTTTAATTGTTGGCTATCAAATTGGTTATTTTTGCGTTGAGGTCCCATTGCTGAAACAGTTGATGAGTGCTGTACTGTATACATTGTCGACATGTGAAAATAAATACAGGTATGCTGAAGGTAAAGTGAGAATTAAATTTTATCTATGCATAGCAATGTGCCTTAGTTTTCTCACCAGATGCAATCCAAATTGATTTTCCTGTCGTATTTTTCTTGCAAGTGATTTATTTGCTCACCTATGTTAGGTACTGTAGCTTTTTCATGCTTAGTAGTGGTATATATGCCACACATCTGCACATAGTTGCTGATTTTTGCCAATTTTATATCAGCAAAGACTGAGGAGGATGTAAAGGTGTAGAAACAGGCAGGTTGGTTTCCTCAAATTTTGTGTGACCGTATGGCCCTGAGCTGATGGCTCTGATGCCTTCATCTGGAACATCCCTGTTAAGATGAGCTCTGGGACTGTCCTCTAGAGTTTCTCCATGGGTGTTTTGCTTCCAGTGGCCTTGGTGCTATTATCACAAGCTCTGGCATGCAAAGCCTCTGCAAGGAAGAAACCTGGCAGCAAATGAAGGTGTGTTTATTCCTCAGAAGGTGCCCAGGCCTGCAGAGTCACAGGGCTTTAAAGTGCCAGAAGCAATTGTTTTGGGGATAGCTTGGTGATGAGCAATGGTCAGGGCACTGATGGTGGCCATGGTTTGCAGCCCTGGCAGTAGAACTGAAGAGCTCTGCTTTCCCAGACCAGAAAGCAAAGGCTGCATTTGGAAACTTGTTCTTTTCCTAGATATCTACTCCACTCTTTGAACTAACCGTTCCCACGCATTTCCTGTCAGGGGTCCTCCAGGCCCCCAAACTCTTTTTCTACTCTGTTCTTTTTTAATCCAGAAAGCTGCCTGCTTTGGGAAAGTTTGCCTGGGATTGCACTGTACCCATTTGTTTGCAATGAATGAGAAGCATTTTTCATTTTTGCTGAATTATTGTTGCCAGATACCATGTGTACACATGTTCCTGGCCATCTTGCAGGGGGAGCTGGCAAATCTGCAAAGCTGATGTGAACTGCTCCAGCAACTGAAATGGCTCCTCTCAGCCAGACCCCTGCCGAGGCTGGGAAACACACATGCTTTGCTCTCTGTGAGATCTCAGAGAGAAGGTTTTCTTCAGCTGGATGGAAATAGTGGTACTGCTGCCCAGCCTCCCAACTCCAAGCACCTTTCTGCTTTCTCCCTGCATTCTCATCCATCCTGTTTGCTGAGCACTTTTGGCAGCACAGGCAGCCTAGAGCAAGAGCCTTTGGGGAACACTTAGAAAACACAAAGGTCCTGAGACTAAAACTGTGTGACTTAATGCAGTCTTAGGACTACCTTTTGCAGTGGTTTTGTTCCTCTAAAACTGATGATGTGAGAGTTGTTACTATCTTCCATTGCCTTCATTGGGAGGGTTCTGTAGTGGTCATTTATCAGAAAGGAGTAGGGTTTTTGGCTTTGTTTTTAGTTTCACCAAGTCCCAGAAAGAGTGTGTGTTTGCCCTGATTAGCATCCCATCAGCTGGCTGATCACAGGGCTTGTCAGGATGGACACAACATACTTGCAGACCAGTATTGGAAATGAAGTGCCAGGAATGGGTAGCTAAGGATTTCTGTCAAAACCTGTTGGGATATTCTGGCCCTGCAATGCCAGAGCATGCATGCAGTGCATTTGTTGTACAGCCTGACATGCTGTGTGGGATCCATGGGAGAGGTGAGCTGAGTTCCCTTTGTTGCTTGCCATAGGAAGCGTTGGCTGAACGGATGAGTTACCACAAAAGGTTTCCGTTTTGCTGAGATGACTTCTTCTGATGGAGAAATGAACTGCTGGGTTTGAAAAAGCATAGGCAAAACAGTCAATCTTTACTGTTCTTCTTAAAATATTTGTATGTGGAAATGCATAAAAGCCCAAGAAGTAGAGTATTTGCTTGTTTTCCCTTGCTAAACAGTTATCCATGTGAAACCCTGTAGGTCTAAATGAGGCTAACCACCGAAGCAGCGTCAATCCCCTTGATCCTTGAGTGCTATTCCTTGGATGTGACTCAGAGGACTTGCGTTAACTTTGTTTGCCCTGAAGCGGTCAATCAGTTGGCCTACATGATCATTTTATGTCCCTTCCAACAGAAAATACTCTTCTGTTGTATTCTAGACTTTGTATGGACACAGCCCCATAGTGTCAGTAAATCCTGTGCACAGTGGAGGCCACTACACATTTACACAGCACCAGCTGGCAGTGTTGTGCCACTGGTAGTGTTCCATCGGGTGTGAATGTGGACAAATGTTTGTATTTCTGCACAGCGTTGGCCTCGTTGCCCATGGCTACAGTGTCTGTGCTCAGGGAGGGCAGCACAGCCCGGTGCCATGGGCCACAGCAGATGCAGCTTCTGAGTTTGTGTTACCGAGCAGAGCAGGAAAGGGATTTTCCATGGGGCCTCCCAAAGGACGGCAGAATCACTACACTGAGTTTTCACTGCTGCTTATGTTTCTTGGATGGGGATGGATGTAAAGATCAAGACATCAGCTGGACTATTTCTAGTGTGTGAAAAATTATTGAGCCAAAGCACTAAAAAGTGAAAAAGGGGCTCTGCTCTAAAAATATGCTATTTCTTAGGGAAAAACCAGCTATAAATGTCATCAACAGGCTAAAGAAAAGGCAATAGTACCAAATGATGAGTGGGACTAGGGGAATGTGTGTTACACAAAGCATATAAGGAACAAATCTTGACAATCTGAAAAGAGCTGACAATAAAACACATGATTTAATGAGCGCCAGAGAGCAGACTCAGCCATAAAACTATACATTTAGTGGCTGTCCTATTTACTGAGTTATAACATTGGGAGAGGTGCATAAACATGACTAAGTCCATGTGGGATTGCCATTTTTTTAAAGCGAGGCTTTATCATAATTATTTAAAAGTCTTCACACAGTGTAGTTTTAAAGTACACTTCTGAGTTTGGAGTTATCAAAGAAGATAGGGGAGATTTATGCTTTATCATGAGACAGGTTAAACCAATATATGAAACTTTTAATGAACTTTATTGTCCTAAATACAATAACACTGTTGTGGCCTTGGCTCTGGGCACTCATGTTTTTCATTTATCCTTCAGAGGATGATGAAACAATTTTAGGTTGTGCAATATTTCACCTTCTGCTAAAAGGCATATTATGTAGGGCAATGTCATGTTATATAGGGGACTGTCACGCCATGTTACCAATGTCATGTAAAAAAAATCTATGAGATTTATTTACATTAAATATGGCCAACATCACATCTATTCTAAAAGAACAGATAAAAATATAAAGGTATTTAAAACAATCTTCCCAGAGTAGCTATCCTAAACAAATTATATGAAACAGAGGTGCTCTGCTGGTTTCTACTAGCACATAAATACTATCACTCACAGTCAAATACAAAGTCCACTACTAAGATTTACCTGCATTATCCTATAGTAATCACCTGTTACTGACACTAAGAAATCAGCCTAAGGTGTTACCAAGCCTTTCATAATAGATTTGCAGAAAAAATTCCAAGAGAACTGTTGAATTCTGGAGAACATTTTTAAGTATTCCTAATTTTGTTTCACCAGTGGTCAGAATCAGAAAGGGAGGTTTCTGTACTCTTTGCAAAAATGTCTCATTATCACTGACTTGTCCTGTGTTTTTAAACAAGATTTACATTTATAGCTGAAATGAAACCAGATATCCTTGACAGGCAAACATTTGCTGTAAGCAGAATTTGGTGTCCTAGATAAACACCAAAAAAATCTGCTGCAGGGTTTTCTTCAGCTCCTCCCAAATGGCCCCTTGGATTGGCTTCATTTTCCCCTTGCAGTGGGCACCCTGTCCATGTAAGAGCCATAGAAACTTTCACTTTTGGATACATTTTTGCATTTACCCTTTTGTTTCAGGGCCTGACAGAAACCCTGTTCCATTGATCATCTCAGTTTGGGGGTGGATGGCATGTGCCAGGTTTTGGCTTCTCCCTGAAACCCTTGTATGCAGCAGCACTGCACACAATGCTTTCACTTCAGTATAAAAAAATCTTATTTTGGCTGGCACATGATACCTTGTATAGACCAACACAATTGGAGTTAGTCAGGTTCAGACCTGATAGTTGGCAAAAAGTTCTGTGTTAAATAAAGGGGATTCCCAAATGGATGTAATGTGTTGCCTCAGGAGTCATGTTTCTAATGAGTTCCCCACCCAGCACCTGAAAGGAATTTTTGGAAACAGAATGGAAAACAGAGAAGAAAATATCGATGTGCCTCTGTGGAAATCCAAGGTTTGTTCCTGCCCAGCATCCTGAAGGGAGCATCTTATTCCCTGTGGTCCAGATGGAAGAGAGAGAAAAGACATGGATGCCAAGAGATACGAAGGTTCCTCAGGCTGGACAGATCTACATGAACTACTAAGGTGGAGGAGATCTGGTAACTCGCTGGGACACAGGAATGAGTAGGAAACTGATGAAATGGAGTTTCAGTGACAGCAGAGAAGCTCTTGCTTGCATTACAGAGAATTAAATTGCCCCAGAGTACAGGGGAGCTCTGATTCACAAAGGAAGATGTTGGGCACCTTCCCAGCAAGACAGATCTGACAAGGGTTTTTGGACACCAATAAAACATATGGCTTACACTGTTCTGAACTGCAAACTATTGGATCTGGGATGGGGTTCTCAGGGAAAATACCACTCCCAGTTTGCTTTTTTATTCTACTCCTTCCTTTCCCAGGTGAGGGTCACTGTGAGAGATGGGATGCTGAGAGATCTTCATCCTGCCCTGACTGTACAGTCACTTTCACCCTCAGAGAACCTGCCTAGTCCTGTGGAAAAAAGGGAAAGGAGTCTCTGTATCTTTCAAAATACAGTTACTCAAAATTGATCTCTAAGCTGTGAGTTTTTTAAAGAAAATATTTAATCTTCAGATTGAAACCTCTGTTAGAAATAATACTGAGTGTTAACAAGAAGTGCCTGTTGACCCCTGTTTAGATCTCAGAGGGGAATGATTTTAGCCTGAAATAAGAATTATGGAACATGTTTACAGCATGTGTGAAGCCAGAGATTAATGTGTGAGTCATGAGACTGTCAGGAAGAGAAAGCTGTGGGTGAGTGCCGGTGGGGAAAACCCCAAGGAATTAGCAACATGATCAGAGCACAATGAAATATGTTAAAGCTCTGGGAATCCCAGGACACAAGAAGATGATTGGGGTACTGGAGCACCTCTCCTTTGAGGACAGGCTGAGAGTGTTGGAGTTGTTCAGCCTGAAGGCTCCAGGGACACCTTAGAGCAGTCTTCTTGCTACTAAAGGGTACCTAAAGGCTTACAGAAAGCTGAAGAGGGGCTTTTTATGATTGCATGTAGTGATAAGAAAAGGTGGAATGACTTCAAACTGAAAGATGGTAGACTTAGGCTGGATATTAGGAAGAAATTCTTAACTGTGGGAGTGGTGAGGCACTGGAACAGATTGCCCAGAGAAGCTGTAGATGCCCTATCCCTGTGAGTGTTCAAGGCCACGTTGGATGGGGCTCTGAGCAACCTGTCTAGTGGGAGGTGTCCCTGCCCATGGCAGAAGGGTTGAAATGAGGTCACCTTTAAGGTCCCTTCCAACCCAAACTATTCTATAATTCTTTGCAACAGAAATAGAAAGAGTAGGAGGATTTTACAAGGATACAGTTTTTCTATTTCTACATGAATATTGCTAAGAAAGTAACCAGCTTTGATATGCTGATTTCGACTCCTATGAAACTAGAGTAACTCCACAACAGTCAGTGGGGTAGCACTGGTGAGGACGATGGTGGCTGCCAGGTCCTGCCGGGTCCTGCCAGGACCACTTGGGGATAAAGTGTGCAAGTCTGGACCAGGGACTGATTTGTGCCTTTCCTGAGGTGACAGAGAAGGAAGCTTTCCTCATACAGTGTGCCAGCAGACAGAAAAACAAGGGTTTGGGGCAGAGGGAGGAAACCTGCACATGTGGTAGAGCTCAGATTGCTGTCAAAAAGCTGAAGAAGTTGCAGACAAAACAGCTCTTTGGATAATTACAGCAGTCCTTTACAGCCTTCAAAAGTCTGTTGTGTTTTTTTCCACTTATGAGTGAACATTTTGAGGGAAAGTGAAAAAAATGCTGCAGTTTCAAAGTGAAAAAACCAATGGCAAGTGAAGACGTCTCAGTGTTGACCTCAAGGACTGGTGCTCGGTGCGTGACAAAAGAAACTTCCCTACATCAGGCTGAGATGAGCACCATGTTTCCCTCACTGGCTGCTGCTGCAACTTGTCTGAAAGTCAATGGGATTAATGCTGCTGGAATATATGGTTTATTTAGCTATTCTTACTACCCCATGAATATACCTACTGTATAATTTATTGGAATGTTAGGAGTTCAGTCCTGTGATGTTTGTGATAGAAAATCTTCACTTTGAGCCAGTGGGAAATTTTGTTAGGGTGAGGAGTGCAGGCCTGGCCTCTGCTTTGCCTTTTTTTCTTTTCCATTGCAACACAATTAACCTTTTCATTAGAAGAGCTCTGTTCCAAATAAGCAAACTTCTCAATGTGTATTACTGAGCCATTTCAAGCTGTCTCTTTCTTTGGAACAAAACATCTTTGTTCCAGCCATGCATGACATTTGAAGACCTATTTATACAGTGTGTCAGCTCCATTTGTTTTCTTCATCCTGATATTTTCCTCTGTATTTTTAGTTACCCATCCAGTTTGCAATGAGCGAGGTTGCTTCTGGTTTCCTCCTGTGCTGCTCCAGACTGAGGCACTGGCTGCCTTTGTCCTTTCTCCACTTTTGCGGGCAGAGGTGAAACAAACCAAAATCAGACACAGTTCTGCCTATTTCATCCTGTTTGTAGTGAGACCAGCAGCACCAGGCTGCTGTGGGGTGGAGAGATGGCAGAAGAACCTGCTGTTATGACAGTTTTTCTCCTGATGTCGTGCCTGTGGGATGCAATGCCTTCTGCTGGAGGGCACTCACTGAGGGACAGATTTCCACATTGCATCAGTAAATTAGCCCTCCTTGCAAAATACCTGTTTTTTCCTTAGACATTTATAGTTTGTCCTAAGTCTCTGACCAGTAATTCTTGTTTGGCAGCACAAAGCTAACTGATCCAAGAAAATCCAACAAAAAATTGAAAAAGGAAAAAACCACCACCGTATCAAGATGTTGAGTAATAAAGCTTTTAACATCATGATTTTATTATTGAATAAGTGTAAATAGTTATGATGTTTGCCTCATCCTCTCCCTTGTAAAAGTTTTATCTATCTTGGGACATGTCTTATCTTCCGAAAGGGATCCGGGGTAGTGCTGTCCCTGCTACTCAAGCAGCAACATAATGTCTAGCCCAGTACTGACACTACCTAGAAACAAATGAAAGTCTAATTCCGTCTTGAAATCTTTTACGCAACCTGCCAGCTAAAGGTTTCAAGTTGCTTTAACACATGCAGGGTGCAAGGAAACTGCTGCAAGCCTCACTTTAACCAGAAAAGGAGGCTGAAGGTGCCAGCCCAGCAGTGGTGAGCCTGGAGTTGCAGTAGCAGAGCCTTATCGGCTCTCTCCAATATTGTCACCAGAAAGGTTGGGGAAGAAGGTTGAAACAGCTCCATGCAAGCTGCAACACTGCTCCTGCCAGCTGCTTCGTGGCCCACTCAAAACCTCTGATAAGACCAAGGAAGGCATCTGCATTGACCTTCTGCTTCCCCATCCCTGTAATAGCAGACAGAAGGGCTGTAAGAGCAGAGTTTAAACTTCAGAGCACCTCACAGTTGTGCTTTACGTAGACACTCTCTCCAGCTCTTGGGAAAGAGCACAATCTCCTCCGAATGTGGAACTTCAGGTCATTTCCATGCCAAATACTTAATGTGTCCAGCTTTTGCACATGATGGATGGGCTTCTGCTGTGAGAAGTGGAGGCAGTGGCATGTGAGGAGGAATGCCCTCAATACCGTGTGCTTCAAAAGCTGGGCTTGCGAGCCTTGCTGTGCGTCCCAGCAGCTGGGGTAGAGCTGCGTGCATGGTCCCCACCAGCACAAATGAAACCAAGGCATCCATATGCTGTGCATTAGGAGCGTTTGATCTCCTGATCTCTGGCTCGCTGCTCAGACGCTCCCTCTTCCTCTCTGTAGCAGTCTGAGGAGTACAGAGCGCGGTGTTGAAACCTGTAAGTTTGCGTGTGTTTATGGGCTCTGTGATGGGAACTGCAAAGCTTAACACAAAACAGTTGAGAAAATGTTGCTGGCCACAGCCACAAAACCTGTCCTCATCTCTTCCATGATGGTGGTGGAAAAGAAAATTCCTCAACTTTTATTTTCCTTTTTAAAGATGAAGGAAAAAGAACTGCCAAAGTGGATGGAATTTAGTCCAATTGATGTGACAGCTGGATTAGCAAAGCAAAATGCGATCTCCTGTGAGTGCAGGCATTGTGGCCATGCATAGCCAAGGCCACCATGAAGACACTGCAGCCCTGCATGGACACGGGACAGCTTCTGTGACCCCGAGCTTGAAGCCTGGCCCTGTGTGGATTGCTGTCACTGCTCAGCATGCATTTTCAAGTCAGTTATTGCAGTGACTCAGTTGTGTTTCACTAAGAAGCTATAGACATCTCTGATCCACATTAAAGATGTTGGTGAGATAGGAGAGGAAGGCTCCACTTCATAGAGGATTTGCTGGCTCCACTGCATTGTCTCATGAAGCTTGGGAAACTTGCCAACACTGTAACTTGGAAACTGTACAATGGGGAAGCACAAGCAACAACCAGGTAACAATAGAAATGGATTTTATTTTGTAAAAAGTTATAAAATGAATATTGTACAAAAATAAAGTCTGTAGAGAACTTTGGTTGATTAACACAAATGACTGAGACATATAATTGCAGGTGAAGTAAAAAAATCCAGAGAAGCACACTCCTGTCTTCAGTAAGGTCTAAAAACTAAAAAAAAAAAAAAAATTAAAAAAAATCACAAACTTTACCCTTTTGTATTTTGAACATAGAGATTTGCTTTAGTTGCAGCCTCTTCAAGCTGCACAGAAAATGCTTTGAGGCAAGTTTTCATCAGCTGGAGCAAGGGAAAGCACAGCTCTGAGTGCTGTCGCCACTCAGCCGCCCAGCAGTGCAGCTGACCCTCCACCTGGCAGGTGTGGGGTGCCCACACCGTGCCAGTGTGGTGGTGTCACCACCCCTGTGCAGCATGGAGGGCACCGTGTCCCCATGGCAGTGTGAGAACACACCTTGCAGGTGGTTCTCCAGGGCTGTCCTCCCTCCGCCCAGGAAAGCGGCGGAGGGCAGGGATGAATTACATGCCATACACCTGGTACATCTTTCTATGCCTGTTCTGGACTTTTTTGACCTCTAGACCCTTCTTCAGTGGTGCCCCAAGGGGCCCAGGGCAAAATGAGTATGGAGAGCCATTACATGCATGAGATAAAAGGTTGGATCACTGCTTTCAATAGGGATTTTTTTTCACATTGCTTTTGTGGGAGTTTATGCTTCACTGGTTGTCAGGTATGTCTAGTGACCTGCACTCCTGCTCTTTTGGGAAAAATGTCTCCAGAATGAGAGCTTGTGTTAGTGGTCACGTATGAACACCTTTGCTGTACAACCTCCCTCCTCCTAAGGACACTCAGACTGTTCTGCTGCATGGGTATGATCCTGTAATGTTTCAGCAAATTATACAAAACACTCTGGTTATTTAACACAACTGTTTACTTGCAGGCTATATTAAATCCAGGGCTAACTAGTAAGAGGGATTTAACCTCTTCTATATGGAAGTACGGAAGGAAAAGCTTAAATAAATATAACTAGAAATTATAAGGCTAAATGTGATTATTTTCCATTTGTCAATAGTTATATGAGGTCAGTTGGCATAAAGTGTGAGAAAACAAATGTGACTACATTTAAAATATGACTAAAATTAGTTTTCTAACAAATTGCTAATGTTGAGCCAAGTCCTGCGATCCTCACTCGTCCAGAGCCATTGCTGCTCCTGCACATGTACGACTGCAGTAATTTTCAAAAGGCTTAGTGAACAGGAATAAGGGCTGCAGGCTTCGGCACTACCTTTTGTGAACATAATCAAGATTTTGTTTAAAAGAAAAAAGGTAAAGTAAGTGATTTTTTGCATTCAAGTTAACACTTTCAGTCAAAAGCATGGACCGTTGTTCCCAACGTCTTTGTCTCTCTATATCCCCAAGTGCCATCTACTTTGGCACCTTTGAAAGACACTTTAATAAATAAGGAGACTCATTACTGAACTGTAATAAATAACAATAACTTAATCTCAATAAATATCTTCTGTATACTTATGTCTCTGAAGGGATGCATTGCATCAAGTAGTCTCTCTCAATCACAATGACCAAATAGAAATGTAGTTATGCAAGTGACGTTAGTCCTTTGTAAACCTAAAGAAACGCATTTTGTGTAGGCTGGGCTTGTTACTTCTCTTACTGTTCTAGGAAGAAGTGCTTAAAAACTCAACTTGTTTTCACAGGTAGCAGAAGAACAAAATCCTGCACTCATTTTGAAGAAACACAAGATGGAAATAACCAAACTTAGCCAGTAAGCGGAACTGTTTTGCTTCATGAGAACTTGAGCCTGGTCATTTTGATATTTGCCCAATATCATCTTACTTACAAGGGTAATCTTATTATAGCTTAGGAGTTGTCCTAAGCACTCAGGAACTGCCCTCCAATGAGCAGTAGCACAATGTGTCTTTCAGTAGAGCTGAGGGCACAGGGGATTAGTAAGGTACTCCTAAGCTACTTCTTAGCTAAGCTTCTTGGTATAACTGGTATATCATGGCATAACTACAACACAGCGTGGTATGGCAGGGTTGTGTTTTTAAGCACGTTCCTCATGGATTGAGTCTCACTGATGGTGGACTGAGTCAAACAGGAAAGGTAGCGTGCACATCATCCATCCATCATCATCTCCACCTGAGCTTTTATCTAAATCCCCATAGGACGTCAGAAGTCTCCATCCTTCTACTCTGCCGCATGCCTCCTTATCCCCAGGTTCTCATGGCTCCTCATTCTGTGTTCTTGGTCCTTTTTCCTCCACTCGGAGCAGACACTGCCCTGGGAACCTTGGTCCCTCTCTTTGCAGCGTAGCAGGAATGGAAAACTGGTGCCGCCTTGGCATGCAGCTGTCAGACGCATCCACACCTTTTTGCGGAATGTTTTTTCAGTATGTGGTAAACCAGGTTATCATCCAAAAAGGACAGGTCATCATCAAAGGCTGTGGGTCTGCAACAGGCTTGCCTCACTTTGTCAGTGACCAGTTTTTTCTTTTTGGTTAAGTTTTTTAAAATTTTGTCATAGGTGGTCTCAGCTGCATCACAAGATCCACTGCAATACCGGAAAATTAGCTCTTCTTTGGTTTCATATCCCAAATCCAAGTCGGTCACATTTAAATGTATTTCTGTTAAGACACATCCTCGATTTTTGCCCTTTTGATTCCTTCTTCCTTTTTTGTTGGAATTCTCCATGTTTGCGGCTGCATTTTGACGGTTTCTCTCCCTCCTAGAAAAAATCGGAGTCTGTTTATCTGGTGACCTCCTCAGTCTTTTAATAGTGGCTTGAATAAAGTCCACTACCTCATCAAACTGATCTGGATAATCCTCTGGCATATTAGCTGTTTGGGAAAGAGAGAAAAGGCTTTGTCACACATCAGTTATCATGAAGTTTGTCCATTCAGAGCTCAAAAATATTATGCACGTGCAAGCTTTTCTGCCCATCACTTCAGAGCACATTGCCAGGACCCTTAGAAATCAAGGAGAATTTGGAATGGTCTAGACGATCACGGAAATTCATTTGGGGAAAGATAAATGAGAAATGTTTGTATTTCTGTGGGTGTCTGCTGATGCTTGGTAGCATTTCAGCACATCTTTTAATATTGAATGAGCCCTGTGGAAACAGAGGGAAGGAAAAGCATGTCATAGTACGAATATTAGTTAATAGGTAGATGAAGCCACTGTAAAGAGGTTATACAGACTCTTCCCAGCAAATAGGAAGAGGTTTCTTCAAAGCAATTTTGTGATTATAGTTGTTAATTATTTTCTTTTCAGACCAGCAGCAGTTAGAATTGCCAAAGCCACCTATCAATCAATAAAGTTTTGGGGCGTGACAGAAGGAGGATTTCCTGGGGTACCAGGCTGAGATATTATTCCTGGCTAAATGCCTGGATTTTTAATGCTTCTGGGGGGTAATTATTTTCATAGCTTTTGAAAAATTTCTCATGTAAGTGTTTTGTATCACAAGATGCTGATCAGATTAGATGCTGAGTAGAAATAGGTCAGGATAGAAGTATTATGTTAATTTGCAATGGAAATATTATTAATGCATTTTCCTTTCACAAAAATTTAATATTTAATCTATTTATCACCTGGTATATACTCTATCACTGATAAATTATTCAAGTAAATTAAATGATGAAGTCAATGAAATGTTTTGATACTAGCAGAATGAACCTCTTCAAGAAGAGTGAAATTAAATGTGTTCTGAAATGGTCCCAAATTTTGCCATTTCTTTATGATGTGGGAAAAAAATTGCATTTTGAGATCCTTAAACTTCCCATGGACTAAATCCCTCAAAATTACCTGCTTTAGTGAACACAGGGAACTAACCGGGGGTCAGACTGTCTGGACTCTGTGTGTAGGTGCCCTTACACTGTTATTAATGACTGTATCTTAAACATATAAACTACATTGCAAAATTGAGGGGTTTTTTGTATTCATTGTGCCAAAAATTAAGACTTCTTCCTTTTCAGTAAGTCCTAAGAGAATGCTTCTTTCTGTACTTAACTCCTAACAACCCAACATGTAACAGCCCAGTGTCACCCCAGCGCTGCGCATGTGGGAAATCCATCTCCAATACTCCTACAAATATTGCAGGAACAGCAAACTTTGGGAGAGGCAATATCCAGTGCAGTGCACCTGGTCAGAGGCTGGTACTTCCACTAAGCCACAGAGGCTCCCACCCAGTGAGGCGCTGAGATAGGACCAGCTCCTTAGCCTAAGGCTCAGCACCACATTTCCCTAAGGAGCACAGAAAACAGGAATCCCAGTGGGCAACCAGGCAGCACAGGTACCCAGCTCACATAGAGTGGCGTGGACTCTGTTAACAGGAGAGAGAAAGGCATGAGGCTGCCCCTCACTGCCTAGTAAAAGTGCACACTCATATCCTCAGCAGAAGCACCAAATACAGAGGAGATGGGGGTCAGCAGAATCCTCTGTCAGTATAAAAACCTGCTGAAACAGAGTGCATTTGCACATAAGCAGGAACAGGGAACACTGCCACATCCTAGAGGCCTCCCTCCAAGACAAAAACAGTGATGGATCAGAAGTATATATTTTTTGATGGATGGATCCAGCAAAAAAGTTTAGACTGGTAAAAGAGTAATGGAGGCTGGAAATCTTGTACCTTCACATAATGAGGGTGATACAAGGCAAGTAAGATCCATAAACTGGAGAGTTTTGAGCTGAAGAAAGTGAATCACACTTTGTTTTACAGATATCCATGCTAAAGACAACAATCTTACAGACCAATGACTGTCCAAAGACATGAAGGAGGGATGGCCGCTATCTATACAGCTATGTAGAACCTGAACAGGGCAGGACTCTGCACCCAGCCCCATATTCCTGTGATACCAAAGGTAAGTACACCTTTCTTGCACTCCTCTGTCTCTGTAGCAGGTACTGAAATGCTCACTGTGAGCCATACCTACTGGAGGGGGCTGCTAGGAGGGTACATCCATTGGATGTACCATCCAACCCTGTTGAAGAACAGGCTTGTCTGCCTATTCCGTACAAATGTTGCTCTACTAAGCAAGAACCAGGTCCAGGAGATAGGTGGGCTATATTCCTTTAAAGCAACAAGGGCTAGACACGTTTCTAGACTCAGTTAAAAAAGATGACCCACATGGAGCTCACATAACCCTCATTGCTGAAGTACAAACTTGGCCCTGACACAGATACAGATGGAAAGTAGTTGGCAGATTGGCTTGGGACTCAGTAGTTTCTAGATTTCTTACATAGAAACTAGGTTTCTTATTCTATAATCAAATAAGAGAAGGATGTAGCCCTGAGGAGATGGCTCTAGAAGTGCCATTCTCCATTCTGACCTTCAACTCCCTCCCCCTCATACTACTGTGACTACCCCAGCCCACACCTCTTTCATGTGTTCCTAGCCCAACCTTCGTACCAACAGCATGATGCAATGAGACCTTGGCTATGGAGAGTGAAACACAGCAGTAGGGAAACATATGAGGGCTTAACAAAGTCAATGTCGTGATCAACCATCAGGAAGTGGACATGAGACAGTTACAGGGAAAGCCAACTTATATGTAAAGATTCTTCTTTGCAACCTTCAGCCTTATTCTCATCTCAAGCCTGGTACGCTGCCAGCACAGTGAGAGGTGTTAAGTGACCCTGTCCTAAGAAGGGAGAAACAAACCTGTGCATTCCCTGAAGAGATAACAATCCAAGTGGGAACATCCTTTTTAAGTGGCTTGCAATTGAGGGGCAAAAATACTGTCCACCCCTGTGAGAGTGCTACATGCAGGAGTCTACTTTGGCTAAATACCAATCAGACAGCTACAGCGCTCAAGCACTGTTCTGCCAACTATACCCTGGAGGGTTGTAGATAAGAGGAGGGCAGGCTCATGTGGTGGGCTGTGTCCCTGCTAAAAGCACACGCTGAGGTCGATCCTGGTCCATGTGTTATTCCTACCCCACCTGCACCAGGGAAGGTTATGCCACTGAGAGCCTTCTGTGCTGCTCGTGGCCTGTGAGATTTCAGGTCAAGGAAACACACCACTGAAGAGACCCACGCAGTGCTGCTGATGCAGACATGTGCTGTCAACCCTGCAGAAGGTGGGAGCAGCCAGGCAAAAAGTAGATCAAGTAATCCAACCAACAGCATATCCAAGAAGAAAAGTCCTACCTACACACACAGACCAGCTGCACCCACAAACTGAGGTGACTGGCAGCATGACTGATCCTGCTAATCTCACTAAGACTCAAACATGAACTGTGCAAGATGTGTTCCAAGTGTCTAATGGAGCTGGGGATCCCTGCTCTGCTCATCCCCTACTGCAGCACCAGGATATTCTTGGGAGACTCACTGGGAGGAATGCCAGCACTATTAGTAAGGTGAATTCTAGTTTCCTGTCTCCAGCATGGACTTTCCCTTCAGCCAGGGAATTGGAAACTATCCCATGCAGACATCCAAATCTACCAATAAGACTCCTGCAGTGACCCCCAATATTTGGACATTACATCACTGGAGAAGACAAAAAGCATGTGGGTGATAATAGGAAACTGGTGGAAACAGTGGGCACAGAGCTCCCCTGGAGAAAATGTGCTCTTGATCCTGGTCAGTGTCTGCCAGCCTAAAATACATGTGATGTTATGGGCTATATGGGCACATCAATGAACATGACAGCAGCTGCGTTACTGGGCTACTCAGTGAGACCTTGCAAGTTTCTGTAAGCAACACTCCCCTCTGCCTGTGGAGCCCCAAAATGTTCATGAGCAATGCAGCAATGTTCTTTTGGCAGCTTCCAATGCACTGCCAAGGTACCCCAAGTTTGCTTCCATAATTTAACAGTCTCAGTGATAGCTCTAATCCCTGCAATCAGCTAATTTTCTACTGCTTAACGGATCAGAGCCATCAGTGTGACTACAAGCAGTCACTAGGAATGTGGGTCACAGGGGCCTGGAGGAAAGATTGACAACCAGGAGTGAAGGGATGCTTGTCTTAGTCCTGTGCTGAGATGCCGTCATGAGTCAGTAGGGATATTCAGCTGTCGAATAAGTATGGATGTGAGGCCTTAGAGCCTTAAACAAAATGCTGTGAAAAACTGCTGAAATAGGACCCAGAGCAATCAAGTGGAAACACCAGCATTGACACCAGGCGTGATGGGTTGAAGCAAGGCACTAGAGGTAAGTGCTGAGGAAGCTACCACCAGACATCATACATGAATGAGCAATAACCACTGACCAAGCACTAAACTCTGTAAAAGGCTAATAGACAGAAGGGAAGGTGGAGAAGACTGACTGCAGGATGTCCCCATCCTGATGGGCACTCGGTAGATGTGCTCCAGGGTTGCTGAGACCTCTGCACCTCAGACACCATGTGCTGAGCACTTGTTTGGTCTCTGCTCTGTTCTAAGTTCTGCTGGGGACAACGGGGGTGCTGGGCTGAACTGTGGCCAGGGAACATCACCACACTCATAGGGGCTGCCTTAGCATGGAGTGATGGTTTGTAAGCTGAATAAAGCTGTTTGATAGAGGGGTACTTTGTTACCCTTCTGTCTGCAACATTGTTGAGAAACTGTTTATAGTCTCACAGCATCTTTGCTTCTCTCATCCTGCATGGACTGTGCCGGCTTGATTGTGCAGCAGGCAGAGATTGCTGGAGGGGATTTCACACCCCTGGGAGAAGCAGATACACATTGTGCATGTGTGTATGTGTGCTTCGTTTACACATACACACACACAAATACGACTAATTATACACACACACACATATTTTTTCAAAACAAACTAGTTTACTGTCAACACTCCTCTTCTGGTGGGAAAGCTGAGAGTACAAACACACGACAGATGCCTGTCATGTTGTGCAATGTGCCAGCAGAAAATGATTGGATACTGTGGCATTAAAGCAGCAAAGATCTCTGAGCAGTAGTCCCTGGTCCCAAGCTGCAGGGTGTGAAGGAATTAGAATTTAAAAATTGAAAGATGCACAGGACAGGACAGGATAGCCCAGAGCAGCATGTGCTCAATGTACTTTTGCAAAGGTTGTCTCACACATGTGATGCATCTCAAAACAGGTGTTCCCCAAAGGAAAAGAACATATGTCCTGGAAAAGTAAAATCCTCCCCCAGGGAACACAGGGTCTCTGTGTGTCTTGTTCAGAGTGCGGGAGAAAGGCTCACAGACCCCACTGGGTGAGTGTGATAGGCTGAGACCCACCACTTAAACTACAGTGCCATGATCGTTCACAGGACTGGTGTGAAGTCATGAGGTTTTGTTTGGGTTTTTTGTCACAATTCTCAAAGCTGTTTCCTGGCTGTCCAGCTCCCTGAGGAAGTCCCTTGGAGGCAGCCTGTGTGCAGGCACCTGCAGGTGTTTATGCATCACCTCTGCCTAGCACCCCTCCAGCAGGAGCCTGGGGCAGGCAGCAGGGCTTGTCGGAACTGCATCCACCATGTGTGTCCCGCTCCACTCAGCTCCCTCCTGCAGCTCCTTTCCATGCTCCCTCTTTCATTACTGTGCCAAAGACCTGACCACTCGGTTGAGAACAGGCAGAGCTTTTTCCTGTGGTTGCAACAAGAGCACAAATCTGTTTTCTAGGGCCAGAGAATCAAGAATGCTGGGTATTCATGACAGTCCATGTGCCAGTCTGCCTCTGGGCACCTTCTCTGTCTCCCTTGTCCAGCTGACCAAGGGCTCTTGATCTGTGACGATTCTCTCACATCAGCAGAAAAATGAATAAAAAAACAAAGAAGGAAAGAATGAAATTTCATGAGATAGATATAAATGGGAATCTAGCAGAGTGTTCAGGCTGGGGGCAGAGTTGGTGAACACCTTCACCAGAGGGAGTGAGACTCATTTAAAATACCAATTTAAAAACCAAACCAAACCAAAAAAAACCAAACACAAAAATATTTGCATCATCTGCTGTTTGGTTGTTTTCTGAACATTTAGGGCACAGTCCGATCATAGCTGTGACCCAGCCTCCTAGGTATGGAACATCCCTCTATAATACAAACTGAAATTCTTGCCTCACCGATGTTGTCTGGAGCCTGAAGTTTTGACCCGCCTGTCCCCAAGCACAGTGTCTGTCCCCTGGGCACAAGAAGAGCTGGCAGCACGTGTGAGTGCAGGATCCTGCAGCCAATCAGCCATGGCACTCCCTGTTAGCCCCTGGAGAAATCCAATCCCGAGTTCTGCTTTGGGCACGCAGGAAAATGTGTTTTCCTATGGGTATCTGCAACCCCGCAGAACTGTCCTTGCATTTCTATTTAATTAGCGACACCACATGACACCAGGACTGGGATCTGATCCCAGCACTTTTTAGAAGAATAAATTATACAGTGTTCTGATACACTTCTACGTGAAACAGGTCTAAATGGATACTCACACCAAACTCCTCCCCTTCTGGAAAAAACAGCCTCCATTTAGTAAAAATTGACAATTTATTTCTGTCTGTTCAAACGTGATCACAATTATGTTTTGTGAACCTATTCATTTGATTTCACTATCAACAGATTCATTTTAAAGCCAAATAGTCCCCCACGTGCAATGGCAGCGACCCAGCATGGTAAAGCAAGAAAACCTCAGCTTGTACCTGACCACAAAATGAAGGTTTGGATCTTCAATTTTTGAGAAAAAAATCCAGTCACTTCTTTTCGTGCCATTAAAAGACTAACTACAGTCTCTTCTGACCATGCTTTCTCCTATGGCATACAAGAAAAGCTTAAATCCTATATATTGCACAGTAATAATTTATTTAGGTGGGTTTTCCTTTTTTTTTTTCCCAACCTCATAAAACTTGACATCTTAAGTTATTAGAAACTGTGCTTTACAGAATGTCTTTCCATACTGATCTCAGGAAAATGTAATCACGTCACTGCCACATAATTTGGCACTTTACATATCCTGAGCTAAAGTGATGTAGCAGAAGTCTCAAAAGGTATATTAAACATTATAAAATTAGATTTTGCTTTTAGATTGTAGCTTTTACACATGCATTTGTGACAGTGTATAACTATCACATCAAACCAGACCACTTAACTAAATTATTTCACTTGAGCACAGTCTTTCAATCAGAGAAGTTCAAGCAACAGTATCAGACTCTAAAGTATGATTTCAGAGTTCTAGGGGTTTAATCCAGCTAACTGTAATGGTAAGCAATATTTAGAAAATTTAGATCCAGATCTGCATTATGATTAAATGGCCCCTTTTCAAAAACAGCTGTGGTACTTTAAACTGGGACCTTCATAGTCAAAAGATTACTTCATAATCATTATTCAATAATTTTTTTTTTATTTAGCTTGCTTTGCAGTACTGTTTTCATGTGCTTATTATAGTGGACGTGGCCTATCTGAACACAGAATGCCTCCATCTCACACCACAAGGACATAATTTACGAGATATTTGGAGCAATTTGTTTGGGGAAAGGCAACCTTATCCAAGTTAAAATTACTAATGCGATTATCATTCTGCTTTGCAAAGTGAGAAAGTAGCAGCTGTGGTGGGCATAAACCACTTATTTTATTGAAAATGAAATACTTTTTATAAAAAGATGAAGAATATTATACGAAGGCATCTAAGTGAAGGCGGGTGTTAAAAATAGTTATGCTGAAATGTTTCTGGTATTTAAACAATTAAAATACCACCTCTCTGAGGCATGACTTTGTTTTCATGCCTTGCATGAAAATCCATGGGACCGAGAATGAAATGGAAACCAGTTGTATCCATTAGGAAATAGAGCATCAAACACACCTGGGTCAGTTTATCTTTAAATGTTTAATACAGTTCTGTATTACCTCCCTCCCAGCCCATGCTGTGGCCTCGCCTCAGACTCAGAAAGCCCTTAGAAAGGGAGCCTCTCCCTGGGGTCACAGGTCACTTTCTCATCAAGGCAAGTGCTAAATAACCCAGTGGATCATACCAGGGCCACTCTCAGCAGTCAGGTATGATGAGGCAACACTGGTAAAAGGCCCAGGATCGACCTTCCTGGTGTTCTTGCTCCTGATGGAGCAGTCAAGTTATGTGTTTATAGCTCACTAGCTAACCCTGCAGCTTCCCATGTGTTGGTCATCATGACAAATCCATAGAGTTCTTTGTATTTTCACTCTGCCATGCTTGGCAGTGCCTCCCCCTTCTGTACTTGGCTTGCATTCTTGCAGGTAGGAATGCTGGTTCCCAACAGAGGAAGAACAGGGGGAGACAATAGGGCCACCACAGCTGTTGCCAGTGTGGGAAGTCCCTGAGAGCAGGGGTAAACAGCAAGGTCAGACGAACCATGTAAAACAGAGGAAGTTGCTTCATGAGCTGACCTGCTTACAAGAGTTTCTTGTTCTTCACCCAGTCCAGGCAGGCTGCTCACAGGGTCCTGCTTGATGATGGGCTGCCCTCCTCTGCCCACCCCCACCTCTGGCCTCTCTGGGGTGGGCAGAGGAGCATCTCACTCAGCAGTCAAGGAGAAGAGGAGCAATCGGAGGATGTGGTCTTGCCTCTGACACAGAGCTTTGAACCACCAGCTCTGAGCACCAGAGCAGATAGCTTTTCAGCAGTCACATTCGAGATTTTGTAGCAGCTCCTGCAGCTGCTGCCAGGAGCCCATGTGCACTAGGACATTATCCTATGGGGTGGTGGGTACGTGAGCACCCTCAGAGCACCCCTGCATCAGACATTACAGCATGAAGAGTGTAAAAGGGGAAGATAGAAAAAGTGTCAGTGCCCTGCCTGAAGCCACTGACTGAGCAGGAGCCAAACCTGGGCAAGACACATACCTGTTGTCTCCTCCCGAAGATCTGGTACCCTTCCACATCCATACCATACTGAGTTAATACCCAACTTCACAGTAAAACCTAGGTTTACACCTAGTATTTGGTTAAGCTAGAACCTCAAATCCTGCAAGAGCCTCAGATGAGTATATATGAGCAGGACCTGAAACCTGCAACCTCTGTTAACAAGAGCACCTGCAGCCAGCTGATAGGCAAGCACACAGGTTATAATGGGGGAAATACTGATGGTATTTTCTTCACCATCCCTGGTGCAGAAGTGAACCAGCACAGCCCTCTTACGACATCAGTAAAACTCCACTATGGTAACCCAGCCCCTCTTTAGTGACAGCTCACTGAAGGGAAAGAGCAGGCCTAAATCAATAACATCAGCTATTACTGGGCTGCCTGTGCTCTCACACTGCCTCTCCCACTGGGTTTTAGGAGCGTCCCCAAGGAACAAAGACATGCAGCAAAGCAGGATGAACA
This sequence comes from Aleadryas rufinucha, assembly GCA_013397815.1. Taxonomy (NCBI): domain Eukaryota; kingdom Metazoa; phylum Chordata; class Aves; order Passeriformes; genus Aleadryas; species Aleadryas rufinucha. The sequence continues at coordinate 156,684 of VZTH01004811.1, read as the reverse complement.
GACCCTAAAGAGACCCTAACCCCGTCTCTTTCCTGGGGCAGTAAACTGGCAGAGCAGTCTGGGTGAAATCTTGGCTGGTGTTTCTCTTGTGGCAATCTCTGCTGCTATCAGATTTGGTGTGGTCTATAAGTAACACATGACCTTTCATTGTCGCCTTTCCCTACCTGCATTTGAATGTCTTTACAAAAGGAACAATATGGAAGATTTTAATATTGCTGTTGAAAGTTGTTATTATTACAATAACCAGTCCCTGGCTCTAGGGCAAGTGCATGTACTCCACTGCAGAAGGTCTCATGATGGGAAGTGTGGACTGGCACCTGCCAGATAGTGCTGGCATGTGCTCAGAAGAGCAAGGTCCTTCCTGACTGCTACATTGGATACTGCCTTCCTTCAGAAATTTCCTGAGTAATGGCTGATTTTGCCTAAGAAATGCTTTGGATGGGAGCAGAGATAGTGCAAACGTTTGTACATAGCTTGTTATTTAGAGGGGGTAGGACCAGCTTGCCACATCTGAAAATGTGGCCACCAGAGAATTTTTGGCTACTGCTGTAGCACTGCCCAGTCACGCCACAGGAAAACAAATATATGGATCTCAGTGTTTACTTCTTTTGAAGAATATCCCTATTCAATAATATTTAAAGTATCCGCACTAGTCCCAAAGACTTCAAAGAAATGTACCTGCAGGTTTCAGTTTAAGTGCTGTAGAATACATACAGCCTAAACTTCTGCTAGGTCATACAAGTGGCTTTATTCCTTAAAAAGAATACTGGTACATGAAATATCTCACAAAATTAATTTTAAGTCTTTGATCTTAAAACACATTCTAACATCTATTTTGTGTCTTAATATTTTATTTGCAACTGTCTCAAGTAAATAATTTTGAGCCTGTTTTCTCTCTTTCTTTGTAATCAGGATTGAAATTCCAAGAACCACTGAAATCTTTCCTCTGGTTCACTTTACCAGAGGATATCACTTGATCAGAAACTGAGCTGGTTTTATAAAAAATGACCACTCTGCAGTGCTAACCACTCTACCAGCACTAATGTGTCAGTGGCCTATTTAGATGTCTGATGATCCTAAACATAGTTCTGCTGCAGTATTGTGTGTTCCTTGTTTATTTCTGCTTATTAACTTACTACCTCAGAAATATGCGAACCCTCAACAAATATAGTTATGTAGGGTTTGGCCTACGTACTATAAGTTTTATGTTGCAGTCATAAAAGACTGCAACATAAAACTTGTGCACGGGGGATGAAAGCTGGATATTTGCACTAGATGTCCATCCCTGAACATCTGCAGTTGTGGCAGGATGAGTTTTGATGACCCAAATGGCTTCTCAAAGCCTTTGTAACTTTAATTATTTTAAAACTGCTCTTTGCAGTACTAACCAGGAACAGTATAATTTGCAAAGACATTACAATCTATCAGTCTGAGGATCTTCTGCTGGTGGACAAACAACTCCTCCCCCACTAAATTTAATAGCAGTCTGATGAATACTTCACACAACCGAATTCTTCAGCCTTTCAAGGAATGTTTTGAAGCTCTTCATCTGCAAACCCTGAACACGGAGATTTCTAAAGTATATTGAAGAGGCTTAAGAAAGATGACCAAGAAAAGTATGTCCAGGTACATTATCTGTCAATAAGCACCTGCAAAACATTTAACAGGATCCACAGTTTCACTGGCAATTTTTTGAGCTCCCGAAGTTGAAAAGCAGCAAAGAACTAAAACTTTCAGCAAAGGATAACTCTAAATGAGAATAGAGCCTTATTATCCTGCATTTCAGAACTTTCTTCCTTAAGTCACAGAATGCTCTTCACTGGAGTATATTCAGTATTTATACATGAAACTCCAGAGGAATTTGCTTCTAGGGCTACATGCCTCTGGATTTAACCAGATGTGCCCTGTTTCCCTCTTTTTCTAGAATTTTGCCCATGAATGGACCCATCTGAATACTTGGGGCTTCTAAATACCTCGATGACCTGGTCATCCCTGTGCAAACAAGCATTAGTACATGCATATGCTGGCTCGGGCACCTGGGCACGCTCGGCCTAACACTGGCAGGATGCAACAGCTGTGCTGGATGCGTTGGCTGCGCTGGGCACACACAGATCAGATGATGCAGAGTGGCACCTGCTCAGTGCAGCTGATACCTCCCTGATGCATTAGGTTTACTGTGCAGGGCAGGTTACCTCTGCAGCTTCTGGCTGTCTTAGGCTAAAGCACATATGCCACACCGTAGGTGTGCCGAGCGGGAAAGCTTGGACGGAAACATGAGAGTTGTAGTTCGTAACACTGAATGGGCCTAATAAATATTGTAGGGAAGGAAATGCATTCAGTTGGAAGCATAATTAAATACCGTTTTTGCCTTAAAGAGCCCTACAATAGCACGATTTTTTCTAGATACTTTCCGTATTAGCTGATAAAGTTGCAGCTAAAAGCAGTAACTCAACATCAAAAACCCCTTAGCAGGGGTAAGAAGAATTTTTAACAGAGGTATAACACACACAAACCATGGTGTGTCACAGCATATACCAAAGGACCTCCAACAAAAAATTACTGTTCAGTAAGGGTAGAGTAACTCAGACACCACGATGCACAAACCCCACCTTTTTCTCCTACTAGGAGGAAAAATTCCATGGTGAGATGTTTCATTTAATTCTACCTGCTCACCACTCGTTCTTAGCAAAGGTTCTCACTTGATCAAGAGAATACACATCATGTAATGGATTTTAAGACACTCCATTCCTCACATACATGTTGATTATGTGCATCCATCAGCAAGCAGTTACAAGACATATTCGCTGCGGACTGCGTATAAGGCAAACAAGTGCTTGGCTCCCTCTGCACTGTCATGCTTCTGAGGCTGCTGACTTAGTATTTAGTTTATAATAATTTGGTTTATATTTGTTCTACTTGCGTTTGGTATTTAAGCTAATAGTGTTCTTCCCCCAGAGGATTGTACCATAAGGGAAGCAAAGAAATGGTTACAAACTCTACATCTTTTTTTTCTTTTTTCTTTTTTTTTTTTTGTGAGTGTGAAATAAGCTATCCCATGAATATTGATGCCAAAACACCTACAAATACTGGATTCATCTCCAATGCACTGTATTTGTGGAGGATACTCCAGCCTCCAGTCCAATTAAAAATGCAGAAGACTGCAATTGCTAACACCCTCTGCCATCTCTAATTACTGCCCTGAACAGCAAAGGTCAGCACATTACATCTGATCAGCCCAGGAGGTTAGAACCCTGCCTGGAGCCTGGAATGAAGGGAGGTTTCAAGCCAACCTGAAAGGGATGGGGTAACATCAGGTGACCTCAGAGAATTTTGCAGAGAAAACAATCCCATCAAATGAGAACACAAAAAGGTGTCAAGGGCCTGGAAAACAGATCTGTGCTCCAGCAAGCTGTTTGGCCTGCCCTTAGGAGTGGACTTGATCTCACAATCCTACTAAGCCTTGATGCAAGTGGTGTGTGGGAGACCCAAATTCTCTGTGGGCACCTGGGAGCAAAATGCTACTCCCCACTCAGCCTGCACATGGATTGCTCTGGGGGACAGCAGTGCACCTCTCTCTGAATGCACACAGCATCCAGTCCAGATGCCCACACACTGGCCCACGCATATGAGGCAACACAGGTGATGATGGTGCTCCCACCACTTTGTGAGCTGTCTCCTGCAAAAGCCCTTAGCAAAGCAGCTGACCAATAGCATCCACAGAGATATGAATACATGGCAGGTTCACCACCAGACAGCTGGGGAGCTGCAAGCACACCTCCGTGCTCCTGGTACATTGTGCTCTGATGGTGAGAGAAACCTCCAAGTGGACAGGGAAATCTACATGGTGCAGACATTGATTCCTCTTGTGTGCTTGGTTCTATGTCTTTCCTGAGCTGAAGGGTGCATGCCACCAAATTGTAAGTGGAGAGAACAAATGTGTCAAAGACACTGATGGGAGTGACTTGAGCGGAGTGCTGCTGCAGCAGGAAGGCAGCGATGTGCCTGGCTAGGATCAGCCTCATAGCCTGTTTGCAGACTGCTCTCTAGACACCACACACTTTTAAATCAACTACAAACAGTATAAAAGCGGATCAAAGAATTTCACTGCTCTCTCACAGTCCTCTTTCTGCAGGTCTCCCCTGACTCATCTGACTTGGCTACACAGGGAAGTGTTTCTAACTTTTAGGCTTGGTTGTTGTGTTAACTGCTGCCATACAAAGACCACAGGAACGCCCTGGGTTTTCCTTTAACTCTGACATGAAGAACAGCACTGCTTCCTTTCCCCTTGCAGCCAGGCCCATCTGTTTGTGATACACAGGGTTAAGAGATTGAGAGCAAACTATCAGCCCTTTCTCAAATGACTATCCTGGGCAATAACCTGTGACCCAGCTCTGCATGGCTAAGCCTATATCTGTACCCTGGAAACAGAGATAATATTGGTACTACCGCAGCCCATGTAAAACACAGGTTGTCTTACTTCCTGCTTCTTGTTTCCCCAGTCCACAGGAAAGGAAAAAAAGAGGCAATGATGAGAAGTTTTGGGTACTAGGAACTGACAGAATCACTACTGCTACCTGTCCCTTTGAGCTGCTGCAGAGGAATCAGCTCACCAGGGAGCCCTATTCCCAGCAGGTAGTTTCAAGATAAAAGCAGGCATCATACAAATACTATCACTCTGGAAAGACAGAGCCTTAATGCTCTCCCATCCTGAAGCTTCTGCCAGAGCTACAAACTGACTGATGCTGCTTTCCCGCTAATGGTCTTCTTGCCACTAGCACCTCAGCAAGCCTGTACAGAGGGGAAGAGCACAGTGGTCTGAAAAGCTGATCACTGCCTTTTGTAGGACAGCACTTAGGTGCCACATGGCTCACCACAGAGAATAAGGTCACCATGTGTGATAGCCCCATGATCCTGGCAGCCTGGAGCCCTGTGAGGAAACACTTTTGGCCAACCTCCCTGTGTGGAGGGGCTGAAAGGATGTCAGAGTCTGCCAGTCTGTGAGCAGCAGGAGCCCAGGCTGGGACACACGGAGGCGGAAGCCTAGGCAAGATTCCAGCGGGTGGAAACACTAGCAAGAGAGGGAAAGAGAGAAGACTAAACAGGGAAAGACATAGATGTGTGTGTGTGGAAGAGGAGATGGGTGTTTGGGAGGGGTCAAAGTGAAGTCACAGCCCATGATTCCATGCTTGGTGCCTCCACACTGCGTTAGCCTGGCTGCTCCCAGAGAAACCAGAGCGCGGCTGCCTGTGACAGGAGCTGTGGCGGGCACAGGGAAAGGACATGCCTCCGGAAAAGGAGACAGAAATGAATCCCAATTACTGGATACTGTCTGCATCCTGTAACGAGCTAAACAGAGAGGGCTGAGCAAGGGCAAAAGAAGCAACCTTCAAACTGCATCTGTGCCTCTGCTAAGTGAACATCTCCACTATTCATGTGAGTATTTTGCCACTTCTTACTGAGTCATATTACCTCTCTCTTTAAAAACCCACCAGAGTTAACATAACGCTCACATACCACTGTGAAAATCCTGTACCTGCTGTTGTAGGTACAGGACCTATTATTAGCAAGGCATTATTATCTGTCATTTGGATTGTAAACTGTTTTACTGTGAGCTAGTTCATGTGGATTTCTCTGCATCAAGCTCCTAACCCTGCCACAGCTACTCTTCTGTAAATTTCCATGTGGACACACTAATTTCGAGATCAGATTCCAAGGAAGATTTAATGAAGCTCAGCAGTACTCCAGGATGTGTACAGTGCCTCGCATGACCGAGCCAAGCCTCCATCAGGACTTGCGCCCACTACAGGCAGTGAATAATTGCATTGGCAGGTCTGAGCAGGGAGAGGAGGCTGAGGCCGTGGGGAAGGAGTTTCAGTGCCTGCGCTGCGAGGTGTGTGAACCAGATTCTCCTCTCGGCTCCTCTGCACAGAAGAAACTTTCCCACCTCCCCATGTTTTTCAGCCGGAGATATCTTAAGGCTGCCAGGAAGGCAGGGCTGGAGCGGGCAGGGGTCATTGCCACTGCAGTTGTCAAGCCCAAGCTTTGGAGAATGACTAGGTGGAGCTGCTCGAACAAGACCAAAGCCAATGACGCTGCCTGTGGAGAAATAGGGGCACAAAGTGGGGGGATCCTTTCCTCATCCTGACGCCTGAGCAAAGGGAAGCAGGTTTAGCAAGACAGACAGCAGTTGCTACAAAGGGGAATGTTTCTTACAGTCACTGTGCACAGCATAGGGAGGCAGCAGGCTGATGGGGGAGAGATCATCTTCAGGTCCCTCTACCACTGAAGGGGACCCCTTGGGAGGCGTCTTACCGGTGGGCAGGGGCAAGGTGGAGACCGTGTTGAGCAGCACCACGCAGACAGCCACAACATCCCATAACTTCATCTTAGATCTCCTTCCAACACGGGCCCCTGGCAGATGGGAGAGGCAGGGTTAGCTCCCAGCTGCTGTGCTCCCCCAGTCCTGCCCCCACCCTGCCAGCCCTGAGACAAAGCCGAGCAGTCTTGCACCCCAGATCAGACTGGTTCACCTGGGCCAGGCCTGGGGACAGAGAGGACGGAACAACAACCTGTTCCCAGTGCAGACAGAGAGAATAATGTGGGCTCTCCCCAGCGAGTGAGCGGTGTGGGAGAGGGAGGCACAGGATGGCCTCCAGTCCCTCTATGCCTGAGAAAGCTGCACTGGGTAATGCAGGCATGCAGGCCCCAGAAGTCTGTTTCTAGGGACGTAGGAGTGTGACCATGTCCCTGTGCTTGCTGGCAGGCAGGTCACCTTGTGCTTCTCCAGCACTTGTTCCTGGGCTGGACCGGGGAGGACTGGGCTGATCTGGGGTGCTGGTCTGTGCAGATTTGATGTGCTACAAGTAAATTGTCCTTTACCTTTCCCTCTCTTCCCCTTCTTTTTCTCTCGCCTCCTTCCTTTCCCTTTCCTCTTTCTTTTCTCCTTTCTTCTTCCCCCCACCCTTTCCCTTCACCTATTCAGTTCTCTCTTTCCTTTTAATTTTTTCTCTCCTTTTATCTTACCTTTTTGTCTTCACTTGTCACCTTTTTTCCTTATATTCTTCCTTTTCCCCCTTATATTCTTCCTTTTTCCCATTCTTTCCTCTTTCCCTATTGTGTTCCTCTTTCCCTTTCCCCTCACTTCAAGATTTCCTTTTTCCTTCCCTTTTCTCCTTCAACTTTCATTTTCCCTTTCCTCTTTGTTTCCATCTCCCTTTAATTTTCCTATTTTTTTTCTTCCCTTCCCTTTCCTTCTCATTTCCCTCTCCTTTTATTCTTTTCCTCCCCTACTCTCTCTGTCATTCTCTATCTTTTTTTCACCAATCCACTGTCTTTTCCCTTTCCTTCTCCTCTTCCCTTCCCTTATCCCTTTTTCTTTTCTCCTCCTGTTCCCCGGCCGCCCTGCCCGAAGTCTGTCACGGCACGTACCCGCTGCCCTCCTCACGCCTCCCCGGGGTAACAGCTGCCCCCAGCCCGGTTCAGCTTGACCTGGGCGGCGGCACAGGGCAGTGTCCGGCCCGGCAGGCGCAGCCCCGCCGGGGGGAACCGCGGAGATTCCTGTCCAGCGGCGGGGCTTAGGGCGCGG